>VZRI01014174.1:35192-112805 GCA_013397515.1 Upupa epops | reverse complement strand
CCAGCATTGTTGAAAAATGATGGAGAGAGGCTTGGTCAACTCTCCCACCAGCTCCCTAAGTACTCAGGGGTAAATGCCATCTGGACCTATAGTCTTATGAGTGTCTAGGTGCTGAAGAGGATCATTAACTACTTCCTCCTGGATTATGGGAGATTTGTACTGTTCACCATCCTAATCTTCAATCTCAGGAGGCTGAACATCCTGGGACTAGTTGGTCTGTCCATTAATGAGAGAGGCAAAGACAGCATGAAGTAGCTTAGCCTTTTCTTCATCACTGGTTGCAGTGTTCTCCCACACACCCAGTAATGGATAAAGATTCTCCCTCGTTCTCTTTTTATTGTAGATGGACCTGTAGACACTTTTTTTGTTGCTCCTTGTGTCAGTGACCAAGTTGAACTCNTCAGGAGGCTGAACATCCTGGGACTAGTTGGTCTGTCCATTAATGAGAGAGGCAAAGACAGCATGAAGTAGCTTAGCCTTTTCTTCATCACTGGTTGCAGTGTTCTCCCACACACCCAGTAATGGATAAAGATTCTCCCTCGTTCTCTTTTTATTGTAGATGGACCTGTAGACACTTTTTTTGTTGCTCCTTGTGTCAGTGACCAAGTTGAACTCCAGCTGGGCTTTTGCCTTCCAAATTGTCTCTCTGTATAACCTGGCAAGATCACTGTACTCCTTCTGAGTCGCTTGGCCCTTCTTCCAAAGGTGTAAACCCCTCCTTTTCTTCCTATGTCCCATCAAGAGCTCCTTATTCAACCAGGCTGGCCATTTTCCCCATCCTTTAATCTTATGATGCACGGAGACAGCCCTCTCCTGGGCCTTTAAGTTCTCCTTCTTGAAGAGTGTCCACACTTCCTGAACTCCTTTGCCCTTCAGACTCTCTCCCAAGGGGCTTTCTCAGTTAGTGAAATCCAAGGTGGAGGTTCTGCTAACTGCCCTTTTTACATCTTTAAGTGTCGAAAACTCAACCAGATAGTGGTCATTGAGCCCAAGACAGCTTCCGACCACCACATCTCCCACTAGTTCCTCTCAATCTGTGAAGAGGAGGTTAAGCAAGATGCCTTCCCTGGTAGGCTCATCTACCAGTTGTGTCAGGAAGTTATCTTCCATGCACTCAAGAAACCCCCTAGCCTGTCTGCTCTCTGCTGTGTTAGATTCCCGGTAAATGTCTGGTAAATTGAAGTCCACAATCAGAACGACAGCTGGAAATTGCAAGACTTCCTATGGTGGAGATCCTAATACTGTCTAAGCCGTTAAGTCCAGTTCTTTAGTCTTCTTAGCATTAAAGTGTTCATTTAGCTTCTGTTTCACTTCAGGTCAGTAATTTCTTGTCCTCCCTGTTACAAATATGGAGAGTAATTTGGTCCAATCCTTTCTGAAGACTGTTAGCACAGTCCTCCTCTGTCTTTTCTTTAGAAGAAATGACCCCTTCTTTCTTAGGTCATGTTTTCTCATCACCCTTGGGACATGTTCCCCAAGTACACTCTTGACTGCAAGGGGCATTGCTCTTCCTGCAGCAGTGGGTAGGATCTCTTAGGGCAGCATTCACAGGCCTCATCATGTTGACCTGAATGTGGATTTGTGCTCAGCCTGTGATCCAATGTCATCCGTAGGAGACCTGTGCTAGTTGTTTTGCATCAGATAAACCCATGGAAGTGTGGAGCTTGTATTTATCTCAGCTTTCCATAGTTGTTTTGAGTTATGATTTTGTATTTAGCATCCTCTTAGTCCTTCCTGGCTTTGTCATCTACAGGTTCATTATCCATTTGGCATCTATTTCTTCCTATCAACTCTATGGAGAGCCCAGCTCAGCCATAGGTGTCCAAGCTGAAGATTCAGAAAGTTGGGGAAAGGTCATTCTCACCTGAAAGATGGACACATAGGTACTATTGAACAAACCAATGTAATAAATACACATCTATCCATTCCCTCCAAAAAAACAAAGCATCAAATCTAGTTTATTCCTTATATTCTGTTGAGTGGAGGGAAGCACATAGATAGATGTGAGAGGATGCACTTGACAAATTCATAAAGAGCTGGGGTAAGGGGGACGGACTGAGAAGCTTTTACAACCATTAAGCAAACAATGCAGACTGCCAAGGGCAGAATTTCACATCGCTCAGCAATGACAGTTCAACAACTTCTACTCCCAGGTGCTTGTAGGTGCTCTTCTAGTGCCATAAGAGGTACCTCTACCTGCCCTAGTTCAGTGGCACAGTAGATTCATTACTCATAAACTCTACTCCCTTTGTTTCATTTTTTACAAACATGACATGAAGTTTCAAATTTCTGGCATAAATATTACATGGATCTCAGCAATTATTTATAACCAGGGCATTTGAATTCAGCACCAGCAGTAGAAATAAATGTCCGGTACTTCAGAGGCGGTTTTACTCGCAGCAAATACAAATTAAATATGCATTTTGTCAGTTTATCAGCTCTCAAAAAACATATGGAAAAAAGTGATAAATGAAATTATAAAGATCTAAGCATGATATCAAAATGCCTGAGGTTTGATTACTTGGTACTGTGTAAGCGTAATTGAAAGGAGTGGGATGTGTCCCTGCCCATGGCAGTGAGGTTGGAACTAGAAGATCTTTAAATCCCTTCCAATCCAAACCATTCTATAATTCTATGAAAAATGAATACTCTTACTATGCCCCTATTTGTAAATAGTGATTTTTTTTCAGTCTTCTCTTGAAATGATATGTTGAGTTCTTTGGAAGGAGAGAGGTAACTTGCAAGCCTGTCCTCAAGCTGAGCCTGACAATTTTTCACTCTATGTGTCCCTTGAAAGGGGTAAGGAATAAGCTCAAGAAAAAAATAGTTTGAAAAATACATTTGTCAATTTAAATTCACTATGATTCTGCAGAGATTGGTGAGTAGTGTGCCAGCCTGGGAACCAGTGAGCCACAGTGGTGGAAAAAAATTGACATTGTCCTAAAATCACTAAGGGCATCAAAAGAGAGGCTCTGGGGAAAACTTTTTCCTTTCAAACTGCAGGGAGAGCAGAGAGGAGAAGGCAATAAAAGGCACTGCAAGGTATTATTTTAGGTTTTGAGGCTGTTTGGGGCTACACAAAGCCAAGTGTAACACAGACTGCTGAAATAATTTTACATAATTTTAGATGGTATCTGGAAAATACACTGTATGTTCTGGTTATTATTATTCAAATGCAGCTTTATGGGGTTGCTGAGTCTTTGGAGAAAAAGTTTCCGGAACAAAATTGACAGTTTTGGCTCCTGGTTCCACATAAACAAGAGCAAGGCACTGTTAGCTCTCTATTTTCTTGAGGAGAACTTATTGCAAGACATTTTTCAGTTTTATTAGGATGCAGTTGTCTATAAAAATTAAAAATAAAAGATGCTGCTGTCAAAGGACTACTCCTTATTTCAAGCTGCAAACTCATTTCTGTTTCCGTTCAAGAGTCTTATTCCTAGTTCATTCATCTCTGGACACATCATTAATGGTTGGTGCCAACCTTAAAGTTTCTGGGGAAAACTGCTACATTTGAAACTACCCAGGAAAAGCCAGAAAAATGATCTCATGGTTTGAAGAAGGTGATGCATGAAAAGCTAGATTTCAGGGTAGCTCTAGTCTTTTTATGTAAAACCTTGCAAGGCTGAGCACTTTGAGTAGCTTCAAACTGTTCATTTTCAAACTACTGTGCTGTATATGTTGTGCTGCACCTTGTGCTATCTTTTAAGTACCCATTTCAGAGGGGTTATGGAGTCTCCTTCTCTGGAGATGTTCAAGACCCACCTGGATGTGTTCCTGTGTGACTTGGTCTAGATGATCCTTCTGTGGCAGGGGGATTGGACTAGGTGATCGTCCGAGGTCCCTTCTGATCTCTAAGGATTCTATGGTTCTATGAGCTCAAATGGTGGATCAGTGCTCAAGTATCAATTAATAATGTCTCTTCTTCCATCTGATACCTCTGACCCTAGCCTATAAAATTGTCTACACTGTGACCCAGAGGCTCAATCCTCTTTGAGAGCAATGGGAGAAACACAAAGACAGTCCAGAGGGGAGAAAAGCCAGGTTTATTGTAGACACAACTTCTGAAGGGAGACTTGAACACATTGCTGTTATTTAATCTGGATAAAAGTCTTCTGCAAATACAGAGAGAATTAGGGTCACAAAATAATTCAGGTTGAGAGGGCTCTCAGTTCAGTGCTGAATTCAAACTAGGTTGCTTAGGATTTTTAACGGTCAGGTCTTGAAAATCTTCAGGGAAGGGAGAGTTTGCAACCTCTTCCAGTCCATAATAACACTTGTAGTGAAAATATGCTTCTGAAGCCCATCCAAAAACTTTTCTGTTCCAATTTCTGATCACTGTCTCTTTAATTTATGACCACTGCCTTGTGCCATGCTCCTCAGGATAAAGTGTCTCTCCATCTTCTCCATAATTTTGAATACCAGTGGTATTCAAAGTCTGCTTTTGCTGCCCATGGAGGGGATTGAATCTCCATCCCTGGACTTGTTTAAAAGCCATGTAGATCTGTAACTTAGGGTAATGGTTCATGAGATTAAAGGTATTTTCCAATCCAAATGATTCCATGATTATATCCCATTTAATCCTCAACTTGCTATACTCTTCATCTGAGATACATAGACAAAAAAAATTATATGGGTTATAAGTGAAAGGCTTGGGTTCAACAGAAGTCCCAGTAGCAAGCAGAGAAGCCCAAGAATGGTGATGTTGGCAACATCTTCTGTCACTGGAGTTTGTTAAAAGTGAGTAACAATATGGGTAATCCATGGGGTAGAAAAGCAAGGGAAGGCTCAACAATCTCTTAAAGTACCTTCCAGCTCTGTTTTCTGCTAGTTTGCTCCTGTGCTCAAAGAGCATAAGAATATAAACACTGATGCCCGCTTAGGGCCACAGAGCTACTGCAAGACTGAGCCCTATGTGCATAATCAAGTTCCGCATTTATTAATATTTCAGGAAGTTATGAATGCCTGAAAATCACCAGAGAAAGACAGTTATTATGGAAGTAATACTGTAGCCTGAATTGTTGCAGTGTTAGCAGATGTCAATTCTGCTCATGCCTAGTCACCTGAGAGAAACTCAGCATGGTGCCTTTTTTAAATTCAAGGTCAAGGAACAGGTCTGACAAAAACGGACATTTTAAACTACTGCCAGATGACCCTAACTCTTTGTGTTTAATCACTTAAGTGTGTTCTTATTTGTCCATATGAATCACAGAATCACAATATTGTGGAGGAAGTCGGAAGGGACCTCAGAGCTCATCCAGTTCTAACCCCCTCCCATGGGCAGGGACACCTCTCACCAGACCATGTTGCCCAGGGCCCCATCCACCCTGGTCTTGAGCACTGCCAGGGATGGAGCAGCCACAACTTCCATGGGCAAACAGTTTTCAGTGCGTCAGCACCCTCACATATACATCTAAATAATGACGCAGCAGGTATTGCTAATGATATCACCAGAGATGGATCTCTACATCTAGAGATGCATTACTATAGATACTATAGGTGTGGAAACAAGGGCTTAGAAAGGTTGTCAAGCATGATGTTATTAAAATAAAGCTAAGTTACATATGTTTCATATCCTACTTTGCCAAAGGATAAGGATATCTTTTCCAAAGGAATTTGCAGCAATGCAAAGTCCCCCTTGCAAACAAGTGAATGAAACTGCTCACATTTTTCTGCTTTAGGATTTCTAGGAGTATTCAGAGAAGCACTTGAATAAGTGCTCTTTCCTAGAAATTCTACCTTTCTTTACCTCTGTAGGAGAAGATTGGCACAGATAGTTGAGGATTAAGGGGTGAGCCAGGCCTGAGCAGTCTCACACATCACGTACCCTACTCTGTACTGCATTGCCCATGCAAAAGTCTGAAGCTAAAAAATAATCCAGGCATGGCTTTATGTGTCTCCAGACAGCAGGACTCCCTTTATGACCTCTTCAACGTGAAACACTGTTCTTGCAGTCTATTTTTGAAATCCTTCATCACGATTTTCACCATCTCCATTGTATTGTTACAAAGAAGCCTGTTTCATACTGGTTTTTCATACCCAGTAGAAGAACACCCACCCATCCTCCGTGTTCGCTTCTGATCTGCTGCCACAACCTGCTGATTGCAGAGGGAGAATTTCACTGCTGTTACAGCTTTCATAAAATGATAGGCTGGGTACACAGGGAATCCATTAGCCTCAGGCAGCCTAGTCACAGTTAATTACAGTTTTTAGACTTCAGAAAGCTGGGTCAAAATTGTTCCTTACTCAATGGAAAACCTTGTCGCTTCAATGCAGTCTTCTGTGCTCTGTTCATTCACAGTTCTGATGCTCAAAGCTCAGCAGTGGCTCTTCTGTGGTGGTAAGTGAGCATCCTTTTTCAGTCTGTCAGCAAAACAGAACCTCAAGTAAAAAGCTCATTACGAAGAGTTTGAGTCATTTGTTTCACAGTTTACCGGCGTGAAGTGGGAAACACCTTGTGAAGTTGGGGCTTGTGATGTTATCTAGGGAATGGAGCTGTGAGAGGAGAACGTGAGGTGGAGGAGGCAGTTTGGAAATAATGTTTATTTCAGTGTTTTGAGGGCTTTTCCAGAGCAAAGCTTGAGTTTCTGAGAAAGCACATGTTTATTGAAAACAGAAGGATTTTAATAGGACATGGAAATTTTATGTAAAGCTGTTTAGTCGTCACTTTGAATTAAGTGTAAAAAAAATAAAAATCATGAACAATGTTTTGGACTTTTTAAAAATCCTTCCTACTATGCAGTTCAGGGAAATAAGAGTTAAAAACTGCGATATGGCAGTTTTGCCTTTTCGTATTCTGATCTGAATGTACCAGGTCAGACATCGGCACTCCTGTTTGCACACACAGGGTCCTGACACGGCCAGAAAAGGGGAATGCATGGCCTCTGCCACCCACTCCTTTTCTGGAGCTGCTCTGGAGGGAGATTGTGTTTGTAGAAGGGCTGCATTCCCACGTAGAAGGGGTCCATTTCCATGTATAAGGAAAGGATTCCCATGTAGAAGGGATGAAGGAGCGCATACCCTGTGAAAAAGGAATGTTATTCCTATGTGGCAGTATCCTAACTGAATTTCAGTCAGGTAACTCTGTGTGAAAGACTGCAGAGTTCTGGCAGAGAAGAATGAGAGTCACAGTTGTGACACATGCTTCCAAGTTATGTAGAAAGTTTATTATATTGTTTATCCCTATATTATATTGTTATAATACAATATAATATAATAATATATACAATAAAAGGATAAATCTATCTCTCAGGAGACAGTTAAGGGAAACTTTAAGGCATTTGGGTCAGAAATCCACAACATTAGCTAAGCACAAGTTAGCTTAATGAGGAGTAAAATCACTACCTTCTACTTTCCCCCATTAAATTCCTCTGAGTCTATTAACTTGTTCATGAAATTTCGAAATAGTGATAGAACTCCAGTGAAGTAGGAGCTTGAACATTCAACTTTGGTAGAAAGCCATTACACAAGGGTTTTGTATGTGAAGAAATGAAATGTGACAGTAACGTGCTCATATTGCGTGTGGATATGGCCTGATCCTCTCATACTTAAGTTCCTAAACTACGTGAGAAATAAAGGATTCAGATTCTTGCACAGTCATGATCTTGGTGTGAGCATATTGTGCTAATTAACAGAAATCCTGACTCGCTTAAATGTTCCAGTAGATCAGCACCTCTACCTTTACCAGTTTTTCTTTGGTAGTACCATATAAATAGCAGAAGGATGAGAAAGGATGGGTTTACACATGTCAGTGCTGAGATAAATATAGCATCATTCGGGTGACTTCTCTTCGTGACTCATCTTTAAGTGACAATTATTTGAAAGTAATTTAATGTAGTTTCATGAAAGGTTAATGGTATTTCTACTTTAAGGGAGTTGAACACAATATGGATTTTGCTAGTAATACACACCTAATCTTCGTTTTCCTGAACTGTTCTTTGGAAGCAATTTCCCATGAATCTATTGAGGCATAAGCAAGGTTTTATTGAGCTGAGAAGTCTGCATTAAGGCAAGCCTAACACCATTCATTCTAAAATGTTATTCATTATCATGTGTCAATAATGTCCTTACAAAATGTAGTCGTTCATCTTTTAAATTAAATTATTGCTACCAAAGTTCAAAGTGAGTGTTTCCTCACAATGTAGAAATTCAAAAACACTTTTTCCTTGATCTGTACTGCCATGCATCAAGTCCCAGTTCCAGAGGCACTTCCCTCTAGTGGACAAGACTGTCATATTTTTCTGTCCCATTCCAAACCTGATCAGAGTTTACGGAAGAGGAGTGATGATGAGCAGTCACTTTTGTCTGAGAGGTTGCTTGGAACTGGTGCTGCTAGGCACAGCTAGCACATGGGCTGCAAAACTCGGTGATCACAGGGTAGTGTTTCCATTTACTACAGGAATAGTCAATACAAAGCTGACTGAGAAAATGTAGTTGACACTTCTGATGCTGTGAAACCTGATAACGCAGGAGGTAGATTTTTACATTGGTAAATACATAGTAGTATTTCTGAACTAAAATAAGCACAAATAACACAGTTGCAGCCTCTGGATTAGCTTTTACCTGACAGGGAAAGATCCTGGAGTGGCTGTGGTCACAGTGTTTGTGGTAGAAAAGGTAAATCAGATGTTAGAAACAATTTGAAAAACAATGGAATTAGAATAAAATATTGCAAGCACGGATGCAAAACTTTTGAGATTATATTCCTCCTGTCCAAAAGACTGAGAAGAATGATAGAAATGTGGAACTGCATTTAGAGGAGATGGAATCGGATTCAAAACCAGAAATGGAAATGTAAGAGGACCCTCCAGTCTGAAAAAAGAGGCATCTAGAAGTTATACTGGAAGTATATCATATCATAAAGATAGGAAGAAGGTGAATAGGGATTATTATTCCCATTTCTCATCTCAGAAGAAGTAATGGATGTTCAAATACCCTCATTATCACAAAAGGTTGAAAGTATAAATAGCATCCAAAGAAAGAATTAAACCGAACTGATGGAATATAGTTCACTGACAGCTATTAAGTACAACAGGCTCTTGAAGCCTCTGTCTCAGGAAGCCCCTGAGCTGCTGACTCTCAGCTGCTAGTTGGATTGGCCATGGGGACAAACTCTGCAGCTCTGTTGCTGTTCCATATACTGGTTTTTAATAAATATCTTCCACTGTCTGGGATGGGAGACAGATGAACAATTTTAAATCTGGAAGTGAAATGTGTAGAACTATTTTTGCTATCCTATATATATATAAATATATATAATATCTTGTTCAAACATCGATATACAATTTGCATTTTAAATGGCTGCATTTGCCATGTTGCCACTTCTCAAGCTTTTTATCACAGGCCTTCCTACATTAGGTGGTTGGGTTTGCTCCAATGCTTCTACACACAGGTGATCTTGCAGTTGAATGTATATTAAATAAAATCTAAAAACCCTTGAGATTAAAAGAAGGTTAACTGCAGTGTGTGGGAAAGTTCTGTGATGTGTATCCACATCTTTGAAGAACAATGGAGTAAACGCTATACAACAGCACCAGATTATTCCTTTTTTACAAACTCAACAGATTTGAGTCTTTTCTGTTAACTCATAAACTTATCAATGTAAGTTTTTGTTTAAAAAAATGGTAGTGAATGTTTAGCCATTTGATATATAAATCTGCATTACAATCTTGGGTCCTTCAGGGAATATGGCCTAAACTGGCTTTAGAAAGATAGCTGGTTTCTAGACAAATTCTCTTAAGAATAATGTGCATGGTTAAAACTCTGTGGCATGATATAGTTCTCTACATACCATGAAAATTCATAATGGTGACATTAAATTAAACATCAGCATTTGCCTTTCTCTCTTACTGTCTTCATTATCAAAGCCCAGGAGCTGCTTAAAGTCCCTGTAATGAGTCCTCAGAAGAAAGGAGGAGTCAGTAAACATAAAAGCAGAGTAGATACATGTGTGTTGGACATTAGTCAGACACCTTGTCCACAAGGAAATGCTACTAGTCATTACAGCAAAAAAAAGAAGTGTGGGAGGAGAGCAGGGAGGTTGTGACTGCCAAAGCATGGCAATAAAATGATGGAGAGTAACTGGAGGTAAGAAAGCGATCATGTAAAACAGAAATTAAAAATACATTTTAAAAAAAAATCCAAACAAACTGCAGAACTAGTTGCAGCTCATTTCTTTCTGTTTCACTTGGGTTTAAAGAAATTTTATGTTTAAATATTTTCTACTGAAATATTCTGATTCTGCTGTAAATAATAATGATTAGTTAAATGCATTTTTTCACCCGATGTTTTCTCTGATCAAAATGCCAATCAGGACATTTAATTAACAAGCTATTTCAAGATTCAGCAAGCAGTTTTTATTATTTTTTTTTAGAGCACCACTTATGTTGTCAGCTAAATTTCTATTTGTTGTTGGCTAAATTTCCATTTGCAAGGAGCTCAGATTAGGACCAGGTAAGCTTCAATACTAGTGCTTTTAACCTTGGATACAGCAGAGATTTTATAGGAAAGAAACCTACCATATACTTGTTGGCAATGACTCAGATACGTTATGGAGTTTCTTGAAGCCTTCTTAATATCAGGACACGTTCTGTGGGATTTTCAGAGAAATGCTGACATTTTTTCACCATCTGTCATTCAAAAGTGGGAAAAGGTGGAGAAAGTTATAAAGAGTGTCTGACAACCCTCAATTACTCCAAACCTGAACTTTCCACTGTGTGTACCTTCCTTCTTATGGCTTGCACACATTCCCAATTGAGGATGTGAAAACATACCATGTTTTCCATGGAAGAACCCAAGCCATATAAAGTTTCATTAAAATAATCCTCTGCTGTCATGAGGTGATGGCTGGTAAAAGAATCAGATCCAAATAAAAATGCCTTTGCAGGACCCTTATGGCTTTTATATCTTCCTCACTACTTCTCTGTGCTGTCAAAACACATGGCTTTTTATTTTAAGCCCCTTACTTGAATTTTCATTCAGCTTCATTCAGCTTTTTATTCAGCTTCTTTTTCTCTCAGTTTCTTGATCTTTAACTTCTCTGAAAGTAATTTTGACACCCTGCCTTCCACCTCCTGAAAATGCTCACATACCTTCAGCAGAGCTCTTGTAGGTGATCATTAGGAAACATAACTTAACAGTGAGAAAATGTGAAAACCTCATTGAGAATTTTTTTCCATGTGAAGCTTGTATTTAGTATTCATGTGTCAACCACCAACTGCTCCGTAAAACTGTAAACACAGTTGATGCACATAGATTACTGCTGGCTCTGACTCCCATTCAAAAGCAGAAACCAGAGTGACTCTCTTATTTTGAGGCAAGGGGTTGGCTTGGGGCAACTAAATTCAAACAGTGGCATATTGGCTGTATACCTTAACAGAAAATGTTACCTCTGTGCCTGGTGGGTAGAGCCCACACCGTCTAGGATTTGGGAAACACAGCAAAAACTAAAGGAGTATCACATAGTTTTCCATTATCAGCATAAAGAACAACAATATGCTTGTGAGATGTAAAAATCACAATTAAAGAGATTTAATGAAATAACATAAATCTGCGTTGGAAATGTCAGAGCAGTCACTAGAGCCAGGAGCAATATAAGCACTGTATGATGATTTCTGCTCTGTCTGGATTCATTGATCTGTGAAGAACTAAGGTCTTGCTCTTTTGGATCAGTAAAGGGGACAAAGCCTTCAACACACCAGCTTAGAAGCCCTCACATGGAGAAAACACCAAGGTGCTTTTTTCCATTGCACTCAACCTCCCCCCCGGCAATGAAATCTGCTAAGACACAAATTGTCCTTTGGTTGGAACATCATCATGTTCTATGACAAGTCTAAGACAAGTTGGAAGAGAGAAGCTGAGATGAGGTGTCAGTGTGTTACTAATACTGTTCAGCTCTATGAATCATTACCAACAGATGTAGAGTAAGTGAAAAGTTTTCTGTAAGTTACAACAGGAAAATTTGAGAACCACTCTAGTGGTTTTACTTTGGATTTCTATTCACGTCACTGATAAAGGAGTAGGGTGCAAAGATGTTAAGCCTCTTAAGAAGCAATGCTTCTGAAATAAAAATAAGTAAATAAATGACATAAAATGTTGAAGTAAACTTAGGCAAACTCAATCACGTGCCTAGAGAAAACCTAAGTATAGCCTTGACAGGAATTTGCTAGTTAATGTTTATGCAAAACATTTGTAGGGCTCAAACAGTGTTAGTTCTCATTGCCTAAATCCATTCAGAGGAGCAAAAATTAGCACTTTGCTTTCTCAGAAACAGTTTTCTTTTATATTATAATTTTCTTCGATGCAACTTATTGCATATATATTATTTTTTTACTATTAGATAATGGTGTGTGCTTCCCAGATTGTATCTGAAATGAAACAGCCTTGTGCCAGAGAGAACTACTCTTGAAGAACTAGATTACTCATGACCATTGGCATTGTTGACTGGCTCCCTCTGCCTTCTCAAACAAAAACACAGCAATGTTTTTTTAGGAATATATTGAAAATCAGCCAGTTGGAAAAGACTAAAAATAAAAAAAAAGACTAAAAAATAAAAATAAATAAAATAAGAGCACACTTTCTGAAAACTCTGTGCTCTCTCATTTGTTTAACTTAGAGACTCTCTAAAGAACAGAAGAAGTCATTTTCCCTTGGGTGTTGGAACTGATTTTTTTTTTTTTTTCATTTTTATGCCACATTTCTGAAACATCTGAAATTTCTAGTTGTTCTGAAGCTACAGGACAAGTTCTTCCCCTTTCCAGTGAATGGAAACCTTTGATGCATCAGTCGTTGTCTTGAGGGCTCTACCTCCAGCTTCCACTTTCACCTTTACTATAAAAACATTCCCATGCAAATTTTTGGGTGAGATGAAGGAATGAAGAAAGTTGAGGAAAAGCAATGTTAATGTCCAACATTAAGGGCAAAAAAATCCTTTCCTTTCATCTTTCCACTCTTCTAGAAGTAATTTCTCACTTGTTTTGAGTTCTTAACCATTTTGTAGACAGAAATGTGCACAAGACCAGAGAAATTAGTTTTGTTTGCAGTATGTTGCCCTCAGCCTGGTGTCCAGCCAGCAGTTGCCATCCACATTGACTGCACACAGAAATCTCATTTACTCTCTGCATTTTACATTCTGATAGATTTTTCCCTTCCCCTCCTCCTCTGCTAGAAACTATTACCTTGCCCTTTGGATTCTGCATTCCACAACATTTTCAGCTTGAATAAACCCTTTTGTGATGGAGCTCAGGAAGGTGTTTTAGTGGTGTTTTTGGTACAGTGGGCTTAAAGGTTGGTCTTGATGATCTTAAGGGTCTTTTCCAGCCTAAATGACTCTATGATTCTACCCCATTCCCCACTGTGCACTTTAGATATGCCACTGAAATGATGCTTCCAAGAGTTCTAAAGAAAGGTATGTCCATATTAGTGAGGAGCACAGTGCAGTGGGAGCAGATCTGCAAAACAAACCAGTTGGTGCTCTGGATGAAAAATATTACACAAGTCAGCACCCACTTCAGCACCAATCTAGAAGGTGCAGTTCCAATAAACCTCAATATATGGAGTGTTAAAATCATCTGAAGGTATGTACCAGTTAGTACCACCTGTTAGAAATCTGGGTCACACCTAGGAGATTAGATGGCCAAAGAAAGCTCAATCCTAGTTGCAGCATTGGCCTTCTGAATACTCAGCCCAAAAATCTTAAGAGTCTGGTTTGCAAAAGTACTGATTCAGCTGCTTATTTGTGAAACAAGGTGATATGATATATTCTTAGACTTCTATTACAAATCTCATGGTTTCAGCATCCTTTGTAAATTACAGGTCCAAAAGCCTTGATACGAGCAGCTCCTTCTTCATGAATCTTGCTCTAAAGCATGCATTTTTAGGGATGCTTGTAAGCAAATTTCATGAATTGAAAGATGTGAATTGAAATTCTAAACACTTTATCACCAGTATTGAGACCATCTGTCTTGTTTGCTCTTTTGTGCAATGACTGTGTCTTACTGAAAAGGGCTAAAATAGGACTGTAGTTAGTAAAGGGTTGAATAATGCTGCTCTTCCTCACCATTAAACAGGAGCAATGGAGCAAATATTGCTTTGGTTCTTTCTAGGGAGCAAAAACAGAGGTTTTTAATGTAAACGTTTTTTCCTCAGAAGGAGTGCATTTTGTTTCCCTGAAGTCAAACCAACAGCAGATCTGTTTCTTCAACCACAGCTTGCAGCCTGTCTGATTGTGCACTTGGTCCAGAGGTTCTCTGTAAGCTCATCTCAAATCCTTCAGGGTGCCTGCCTGGTTTGCTCCTGTGCTTTTCTCTCTTAAATCTGCAAAAATGTCACTGTCCATCCACACATTTTCTTCCATACCTACAGCCCTAGCACGCAATTCCACACAAATTCCTGGGTGCCCTGGCACTTGCCTTTATATCTGTTACACATGACTAAGTTTTAATGCAATAGGTTGATTCATAAAGGAGCTTATGTCTTCCAGTTCTATTAGACGGGAAAAATCCCACAAACCAGTCGTGTTCACTTGCTTCAATATGTTTTTCCCCAGTCCACAAGAAACACAGTGAAACTCAAAATGTGAAGGCATAAGTTCAGGTGTCTGAAAGGTAACCAGCTGGCTTTGAAGGAGGGTTGTGATCAGAAACAAATTTAAACAACAAGTACCAAGGCTGTGAAAATAACAAGATGAAGTAGTTTTGGCAGAAAAGGAAGGTTGAACAGCTTTCATTTAGCACAAGAAGTCCCAAAGCAATACTTTTAAATGGATTTCTAGATAGCACGTCTGCTTCACTCAGCAGAGAAGACAGATTTTTCTTGAATAACAAAACCCTTGAATGTTTTTGGGTTGTTTTGGCATTTTTTTTTCATTTTTAAGCAATCTCTGTGCTGTGTTTCAACAAAAGCTCAAGGACTTCTATTTTCTTTTATCTGTAACTTAGGAAAATGACACAACAGCTGGGAAAAAGAGATGGTACATTAGTTCCGTAAACTTCCACCTATCAGATGTCCAGATGATACACACACCTTACAAGTGAACATCTTGGTTTTTGTGCCAAAGGAATGTTTTAATTATTCAGTTTACTAAACTGCTGCTACCCTGCTTAGCAAATCAACATCCTAACTCTAGGCTCGATCTACAAGATTATTAATTTTTTTACATGCCTGTTAATATCTTTCATGAGACATCAGCTCAACTGCCCTCTTTCCTCCCATTATGTTTTGGCAAAAACTCAAAACTAAGAAATTAAAAACTTCAAAACCAGAAATTTTTGTTTAAAACTCCATGTTAGAAGTCTTATGAGCATTCACATGCCAGAGAATGAGAGAGTTTAAAACAAAGAGCTAACCTGCAACAGCCTGAGGATGTGCCCTATGACATAAAGTTTGCAATTTGTAATTGAAAAACGATTCAATATAAACCAAGTGGGTTTTGTGGCACAAGTTACACAGTGGGAGGGACTGTGCTGAGCACATTAAGTGGAAAGAGTTAGTGTTTGAGCAGGTTTTGAGGGCAGAGAGGTATGTGTAATGTAGAAATGTACTTACAGAAAGTTTTGGTAAATTTATATTTCTCAAACCTGACGCAGGATTATCTGAAATGGAGATTAAAATTAATGTAATGTTGTTTATCAAGTGGTACAGGCAAGGACAATGAAATTCCATAGCAGAGTAAGCTAAATCCAAATAGAGAGAAGAGTAGATAAGCTCCTCTGTTCTTGTCACAACCTGCCAGTCACAGGCACCCTGTTGTAACACATCTGTGCTGTTTCCAAACTGGAAATACCAACTAAAACAATGCCAGCTGAAAGCAAGAGCAGAAGGTTTGTTGTTTGCCTGCTTCCACCCATGGAAATGCACAATTTTGGTAGAAAGTAGCAGCTCTCAGGCAAGCCTTAAAATCTAACAGTTTTGCTGCCTTTAAAAATTATGTCTTCTGCGTTATTTATTGGTAAGACAGCTAACAACCTCACAACTAGAAGCTTCTAGCTGCTTAGGTGGAGCAAAGGTCAGTTATTTTCTGTCTTGATTTTGTAGCTCTTGGCTCAAGGTTTGCCAGCACTACAGGCAAAACTGAATTTTGCCAGCGCAGGGTAGAGACAGCTGAGAGAAGACCAGAGAGCTTGATCCTGAAAAGTCTTTAATGTTTTCACCACATGCAGATCTAGCAATAGCCTCCACCTTGTATGACCTACCATTTCTTTGCAGCATCAGCCAGTCTAACAAGGCAGTGTAGCCACATCACTCTCTAGGGCATGCCTTTGGGATTTTTTGCTGGATGGCAACAAAGAAGAACAGGATAATTTTGTGTATTTTGCTTCCAGTAGAATAAAAGGACTGTCTTTAAAAATCCATCATAGAATCATCAAAGTTGGAAAAGTCCTTCAAGATCACCCAGCCCAGCTGTCTGCTCTACAACCCCTAACCACTAAGCAATCTTATGAAACAATCTCATGTGAGGTTTGTTGTTGATAATTAATATTATTATTGATACCACATTATCACTCTCAGTTACAAGACTATCTTTGTTTTCCCAGAACAGTAAGGGTGAAATCCTTGCTGTGGAGAATACCAGAACAAATTCCTGTGGACTCCATGAAATGGAGTTTTTTACCCTAAACTGTTTTTTTCCCTCACACATTTTCTCACACCCCACTTTTTAAGGGCTACAATGATGGGCTCATATATTATTCAATAGTAGATCTATGCAGCTACCTATGCTTAATGTTGCAAGTCCTAGCCAGAGTTGGCAGCTCCACGTTTGAGCTTCCCTGCACACAGACCAGCTCTGACAGTTATTTCCTCAGAAACTATTTCCCCCTTTCTTCAGATAATTTTCCCATGGCTGTGTTAGGTTTGCTGTTACTTTAGAAATCATCAAGGATGAAAATAAACAGAAATTGCAGTTTTCTTTTGTGCTATAATTGCTCATTCCAAAACTCCTGAAGATAAGAAGTCATTGAGCAAGATGTTCCTTTCATTAAATATTTCATAGCAACAACAGTGGCTGAAGACTATGTTAAATGAGCATTTGATCTTTGATGGGAATTGTTAGACAAATCCTACTAAAATGATGACAATTTCTTTACTTTTCTTCATCCCACATGATGTGATCAAGGCAACCCACCAAGTACTCTATTCTGCACAAAGTCATGTTCCAAAGAGCTATTTTTGGACTCCATCTGCCTGAAACAGCCACTAAACAACCTAACCACTGAGTTGAAAGATCAAAGAAGTATGATGTTGGTTTTGTATTCCATTCTTTATCATTTCTTCATAGGATTGTCCTAATTGTCCCAGTAAATAGGAAAAGATCTTTCTTTTAATGCAATGAAAACTGGCTGGAGAACAAGACTTTGAGCTGAGATGCTTGTTGCTATCACTCATAGAACAGTCATTTTGTCCAGCAGCTGTTAATTCCTGTTCTGTCCCAATGTCTGTATCAGTGATTAGGGTGATGCTACCACGTATGATGTAATAGGCTTTCTGCATAGAAGACAAATACAGTAACCATGCCTGCTCTGTGGCTTTGGGCACATACATTTGACATATTTGGTGAGGTCACTGACATCTGATTGCAATCACCTGACTGTATCAGCTGTGTGCTGATGTCACAAAGACATGATTTAGGACCACTGGTATGCAAAGGGGATTTAATATGATGATGTAAAAGTGCAACATCACAAAGTTTAATATCATGGCCCACTCCATTTCTATACAGCACAACCATTTGAACAATGAGTAAAAACTACCAAGGCTCAAACATTACCATACCATAAGGTTACATGTGATATCACAGAGTCATAGAATCATTTTGGTTGGAAAAGACCCTTTAGATTACCATTCCAACCAGTAACTCAACTCTGCCTTCATCACTAAACCATAAGCACCACATCTAAATGGTATTTAAACACCTCTAAGGGTGGTGGCTCAATCCCCTCCCTGGGTAGCCTATTCCAAGGCTTGACTACTCTTTCAGTAAAATAATTCTTCATAATGTCAAGAATCAGTCACTTACCAAAGATTTGTCATTGGTAAAAGGAGCAACCTTGAGAGGGGTTCCAGCTCAAGGAGAGCCCTTCACCATGCAGCTCCATAGGGAGAGCTCAGAGAAATCTCCCTTAGGCTGTCACATGTATGGAATTTATGGAGTTTGGCAGAGAATGAGGAAGGCATGTGTGACACTTTGTACCCACAGTTTACTTCATTACTTAATAACTGTGTTTTGTAAAAGTCACCCACTATTCATACAGATGAACCCTCTGTTCTAGGTCTACAGTATCTCTGCCAAGCAGAATGTTGCCTCAGTACATGGTCATGCAGTGGGAATAAAAGGAATAAGAGGAGAAAATGTTTGCAGGACAGCAAAACTGCCGACTCTTTCAAACCCCTACAACTAAATATTAAGAGAAACTTATTCACTGGAAGTGTCATTGTAACAGGATCCCAGGGAGGGGGTTGAATTGCCATCCCTGGGTGTGTTTCAAAGTCACATAGATAGGGACAGGGTTTAGCAGTGGCCTTGCAACAATTGGACATGATAATCTCAAATGTCTTTTCTGGCCAAAGCATTCTATGATTCTATGTTCCAAGCTCATGTGCACGATGCTCACTTTGTCACTGTGCTCCTTTGTGGGCCTTTTAGAGGTATTCTTGGTTCAGCCATGGCTCAGGTCTTTAACTCCTGTGGAGCCTGCACCAAACCAGTTTGGTTAAGGGGTCAAATACATCTGTCACGACCGTTTAATGGATCTAAACATTTCACACAGACCCAAATAAACCTACCGATGTTTCCATCTTGACAGGAATTGCCCTTTTCTCCTGAAATCTTCAGAGACAAGCCCTACATGTGACTTTCACTGAGACAAACACGCAGTGTTCATTTGGACTTTGATAGATGCTTTGCTCAAAAGGTAGAGAAACCAAAAAAAAACCCAAGAGATCAAAGCAGCACAGCAAATCTTATAAGTTTTAATTAAGCATAAGCAGCTGCATCCTGTCTTCTCTGAGAAGTCCCATCACTTGTGTTTTGTAACATTAATGCTCACTGAATTGTAAAGCTCAGGGGAGCTCCAGGCACAATTTGGAAGAGACAAACATTTGTTTTTCAGAAACAGATTCATTATCGTTTGAAGTCCTGGTTTAATCGAACCAGAGACCTTATGGGAATATCTTTGAAGAGTTCTGCCTCAGCAAATCAATTTAATTTGTAAGAAAACGAAATAAAATGACCAAAAAGGAGCAGATTAGTATTGTAAATAGAGCATTGATGCTATTTCTTCAAGGAGACAATGACATTTTAGCCTTGAGAAATTAACAAGGTGAGAGGAGTGGAGGGAGGAACAAAACATCTAAAAGAATTTTTTTAAAAAAGGATTATTTTCTACCTTGTGGAGCACTGAAAAAACATGGCAATGGAGAAGATTTTGGCCACAATCTCTCAACAGCAGGTTTGTACTTTTGTCTTTTCAACAAAACAATCTCCAAGTGGCTCAGAGCAGTGCTAAAAGCACTAAGAGATTTCTCTGGAGACCCCGGTAGCAGCAGCGGCCCAGCCTCAGTGTAGCTTCAGCAAACCAAATTTGGCTTTGAAATCAGTGCTCACACACAGGCTGTGCTTGCACTTGCAGCAGCTTTTCTGTGGTGCCAGATACATTGTGATCAGGTTTTCTTTGCACAAAACTAGTTGTATAGGAATGAATGAACAAAATGTCTGGCAGATTGCTTGGGGCTGATAGATGTCTGAATTGTACATAGTGCCAGAAATAAGACTGAATAAGAAGATGCTTTAATATAAGAAGCTTGTACCTTACCAGGGCTAGAACTTTCTAGGAATAGAGATCACTGTCTTCAGCCAGGCAGCCCTAGCAAAAAAAAAAAAAAAGGAGATTAAAGGTGTATTTATTGCCAAATAGAGCTGCTCCCGTAGTACTACATTTTTCAATTTTAGTATATCCATTTAACTTTGTTCAGTTTATTCAGAGGGAACTGCAAGACATTCATATTTGTTAACACCTGCCAACACAGCATCAACACTTGAGGAGAGTGATGTGGCCAGGCAGCAGATAATGAACAGATCTTACTAACTGACACAATTGGTCGTTACTTCAAAATGCTGTGTGATGTTACTATTGATTGATGTTAAAATTGGTTGTTAGTTTGGGCTGAGGAAAAGAAGATGGGGAATAAAGCACTTCAAAGAGGATCTGAACTGTGTGGTGTGTTCAATTCATGCTGACTGGCTAGCACTCAGGCAAATCCTGGTTACACTTCTCAGCTAGAAGTGGTTGGTTATTGAAAAGCACCAAATGAATTTGGATCCTATGTCCAACAAATACACTGTTCCCCAAAGCTGTTAGCATATGCCTGAATACACTCCTCACACCACAGCTGGATAGCTCTGAAGGTCTTCCATTTCTTCCTAAAATTGCCCTGATGATCCCTGTAAATGAGAATGGTTTCTTTCAATCTAATGAAAACACCTGTGACTGCAGAACAAGTCTTTGACCTGATACCATCGTGTTTTCTACTTCAATTCACATGATAAAGCTGAAAATGTATCCCCAGCTGACTGATCAACTCATTGGTGTCACCGGGCTGAAGGCAAAATCTCCACCTACCTATATGGGCACAGAAAGGTGGAAAGAACAGGTGAAACTGGGTATCAAAGCACAGGAAGAGGTTTTGTTGTGAATTGTCTTTGAGGACTTCAGAACGTGGTGCATTCCCATAAATGTGCTTTTTGAAATGGCAAACAGATACAATAGATGCTAGAATGAGAAAATCCTTGAAGACAAAGGTGGTCTAGGAATATGGGAATGTTTAATGCCCAGTTAGGAGGTGGTAGAAGGTATTGTTACCCTCACTAGTTGTGTGGGGGTTGTTTTTGCTGCTGTTGCTCCTCTCTTTACTTCTACAGAAAGTTTTCCCAGATTTGATTCCCTGCTGCAAGTCCCAGGAACAGCAGTGCTAGAAGAGCTCAACTGTTCTCAGAGGTAAGTGAAGACCTTTTGAATTGTATTTGGTAGTTTCCATGGTGTGAAGGTGGTGTCCAGCTACACCTCAGAGCTTAAAAGCACAGGAGGATGTGCTAGTGTGAGTGTGAGTACAGTAGAGGCCCCAGGACTGGGGTTTCTAGTGCTCCCACATAAAGAAGCATTTAAAACTAAACATAGTCCTGTTATGGTTTTGGTTTGTCTGTAGGATCGTGTCTCGCCAATTCTAAAAGTGTGGCAGTAGATATGGTGATTGTTAGTCACCTGAAATGGAAAGGCTGAATATTGTCTGGAAGACTAAGATCAGGGAGGGATTTTTGGATGAGCCAAAGCAAATTTTAGATCTCTGTGGGTAATGGCAGGACAACTGCGTTAACTTTAAGATATTAATGCTGTGTCACATAGTGCTCTGGAGAAGAGTTAATTGGTGACAATAGTTGGAGTGTGTGAATTAATGAAAATGACAGGACGTTGGGGTGCTTCTCCAATTTAGTGTTTATTTTCATTAGAAGCAAAAAGCTGTTCAGCTCACTCCAAAAGAAAGTATTGTGTTGTGTTTTGATGTTGTTTAAGACCAAAAAAGGGCTCAGGAAAGCTTTGGATGGTTCATTTTGATAGTGCAGGAGCCTGGTGTGGTCTTCAAGAATATAGTGTTTGCTTTAATAGAGATGTAGGCAAATAGTGATGTAGGCCTTCTGTTTCTGCACTTAAGTCTAAGTAATCTTTGAACCTCTGGTCAGAAAGACTGCAACGGTATCACGATTTTACACTGTATGGTAAGGAAGTGGGAGAAGGAGAATGGAAATTCTTGTCCTCTAAAATATATGAACTGGATTTCCTGTCTTAAAGGAAAATGAGTGTGGTTTTTCTTGCATGTTTTTTTATTGTTCTGATGATGATAGATCTTACTGTTATGGCTACTATTTGGTTGGTTACCTAGAACACAGAAGTTTTTTTCCTTGGGTGCTGCGAACTGACAGAAGCATCCCTATCAAGGCTTCTCTTTCCAAGCTGTAATTAATCTGGTCTAGGTGCCTCACTGAGTAATTACTCATCTATCCTGGCATTTCATGAAGCTGTTTAATGTCTTATTCCTTCAAACAGCAAGAGTTACATAGTTGGCAGGTATCATTTTTAGCTTCTCTCATAGTGCAGAGATAACACTCACTTTGGGGCATGGTAATACTGCTCTGCTCACTCATTAGCTTCCCACTTATGTTCTCGCATACTCCTTCAAATTCTTCATCTGGTTGTTTGTGCTGAAGAAATTCATCTACCAAAAAAGAGATGTGTTTAACACTCATTTCAGATACTTCTATGAAGCTTTCAGGCTGTAGCTATGCATCATACCATAATCCCAGTTGTTGGCCATTTCTTTAGCAGTGGTGTCCAAAGACTGTTGTTCTGCATGCCTATACCTGCAGGCTGGATGAGACAGCCCTTCTTCAGAAGAGTGTGGCATAAATGATGGGTGGAATCTGTAGAGGTGGAGAGAGGTGATTTCTCAAGAGCTCCTCTTGGAGGTGAAAACTTCGGAAGGGTCTCCTTCATGGCCCCACACATACTTGGCCTAATAAGCAGGACAGAAATACGTAACTCTGTGACCTCTTTCTCCTTACAAGTGATGTTGACATATAAGCAATTGCAATTCTGATGTGACGTTTTCTCATAGGTGTGAAAGTGATGGACTCGCTGTGCTTCTGGTTTGACTGGACGCAGAAGCAATTTATTATTTATAACAAATTTTTAAGTGACAAATAATCCAAGTGTTATATTTTTTTGTGCCTTTAATGAAGTTTAAAGGTAGTTACCAGCATTGTTTCACTGACTTGGAATCAAACAAGAGAAATGATCAGTGTGTGCTTTGCTGGGGTTGTGAAAGCAAGCCTGAGCTTCATCTGAACAACTAGGAGAAGCCAAGGAAGGGACAGAATGGTTGTTCTTGACTTTTTTCCCTTTAAACAGAGACTGTAGTGTGTACATGAGTGCTGTTCACACCCAACAGCTGTCACAACTGATGATTAGAAACAAAGAAAAGGTGATGCCAGTCTCTTCCTCTGCAATATGTTACACGCCACAGTGAAGCAATTGAGTGTGCACCCCAAAGAGGATGAAGAGCAAACCAGAGTAAACCAGAGTAAGTGCAAAATGCACAAGTTTGCACTTGCCTGAGGTAAGATAGGCAAATCTTTGGTGTTTGTTGTTGTCTTCTGATCTCTAGTCAGCGCACAGTGAAAGTGCATCAAGAAATTAAAACAAGTTATCAAGTATCCTGTGGCTTCACATCAATGTTGGGTAAGGTTGCTTCATGGAAGTGTCCAGTCTAGAAAACTAATCTGCTGTTGTTTATAAAACAAATAAAATCTCAGTAAGTGTGGGAAGATCATGCACTTTCCGCATTCTCATGATGTGGGTTCAGTTCAGTAAAGACTGCTCAGGAACATGGTGAAGTTGCCGTTCCTGGATGTGTCCTAGGAAATGTGGTTTAGAGGTCATGGTGGGATTGAGTTGATGGTTGGACTGGGTGATCTTGTCTCTTCTTCTGTGGTTCTAAACATGACACTGAGGGAAGCTGTTGTAAGCTATGCCAAGGAGTAATAAAGAGCTACGAAACTCATCTGAAACTCATCTAGTTATTGAAAGAAATTATGCAGAATGAAAGAACAGAGGAAGAAGGTTAACAGAGGGAGAACAACTGAAAGAAAACAAACAGAGCAGAAAGGCTCAGCTGCTTAATAATTTTGCAAAGTGACTTAGCAGCAACTGCTAACTTGGAACAGAAGGCACAGAACAGCTTTGCACATCTTTCTTTTCTCTCTTTTTCTTTTTTTTTTTATTACAGATCAGAAGATTATGGTGTTAGACAGGAAAGGATTAGGATATCCGCAGACGGTTCCTGAAGTGGTTAGAGTGAAGATAAAAGCTGTAATAGATTATAAGGTTCAGAGCATAAGAGCTGGAAATTTCAGGATGAAAACTGGAAGCATTTTATGGCAGTTAAAATAATGGTGTTTCACTGGGAGCATAAACAAGGGTTCAGTCTGAAATCTATGAAGATTGAAGGAAATGGTATTTAAAATTGCTGGCTTAAGGAAACCTTAGAGTGCTCCAGTGTCTGTTCTCTGTGCTATTTACCTTCCAGAAAAGGATATTATACCTTCATAAAGGGTCTTTTTGATGCTTTTCAGAATGGTACATGGACAAAGAATGTTTTGCTGATTGTGCTCATCTTTTTCTGGGAAGAGGAGAATGAATTATTGCAGCTCGAGAGGGTTCAGTTTGGTTTTCTTTCGCAGGTGGCCAGATGCTCTAGGAGCCCAGCAGGGACCTGTTTTTTTGGGAAAACTGCTGGTGGTGAGGGTTTGCACATGCATGCTGGCTACAGAATTTGGATCTTGCATGGAGTAGTTTGGTGAGGTACAGGTGAAACCACAATCTGGTGTTGACTTGAAGAATCACTCGGGTAGCTGCAATTGCTGGGCATAGAAGGTCTGGTTATGGCCACGTTTACCTGTTCATGTAGGTGCATCAACACAAGGAGAGATATCACAAACAGTTGAAGAAGGTGTGTCAAAGCAGAAAGGAAAATAGACCAAGGAAGAATTCTGTTAATCTCATCTATAAAATCATTGAAGTTGGAAGAGACCTCCAAAATCATCAAGTCTGACTGCCAAACCAAGCCCACGATGCCCACTAAACCATATTCCCTAGTGTCACATGTTTCTTGAATACCACCAGGGATGGTGACTCTCTGGACAGCCTGTTCCAATCTCTGACCACTCTGTCAGGGAAGAAATTTTTCCTGATGTCCAATCTAAACATCCCCTGGCACAGCTTGAAGCCATTTCTTCTTTTTCTATAGCTAATGGCTTGGGAGGACAGGCTGAGCCCCAGAATATTTGTTTCTTATGTTTAGGGGCAGAGGCTGTTTCAACTTTCCTCAATTTTAAATTTCACAAATTACAACTCCTTTTCATCACATAGGGAAGAGCTTACCTACATGAGTTGTCCCTGTTTGGTTTTAGGCTTCAAACCATATCTCATATTGGACTATTTTTGGGGCTCTGGTTTTTTGTCATTCCAATACTCTTTTGTTAGGAGAAGTTGTATTTTCTTCCTGCATCTCTTTAGATCTTGTCTTAACCATCTAGCTCGCACATCTCTTAAATGCTGCCTCAGGTAGAAATTTGTCACCTTCCAGCTAGAATAAGAAGGATGAAAATGTAATTAAAAAATGAAATTAGGCTGGAAATGCTTGCACCATACTCTCTGCAGATGTTCTTATGATCCTTTTAGGAACAGCACTCAGCTTTACAAACAGATGTGAACATAAATGTGTCTACTTTACTGGTACTAAAGATTAGATGTAGACTGAGCTGTCTAGCTGAAGTTGTTTGTGTCAATATTCAGTGACAAGCCAGCACTGTGGAGCTGGAATAACAAGACCAAGGAAGAAAATTAATGAGCAGTAAAGTTGTCAGATGAGGAAGGATTTAGAACATGCAAGTACCTGGCCTGATTACAGATGGAAAGAGGGCTGCTCAATTTGCAGATAAATTTAGAATAATGAGTGTAGACTACAGCGTAAGAATAGCTGCTAATTGGGAAGTTGCTGCTGCGTGCTGAATAGGGGGACAACCAGCAAGCTAATTTAGAAACATCCCCAGAAGATTTCTGCTTGAGGCTTAATGACAAAAAGGAAGGGATGTGAGAATGAGACTAGCACTGAAGGTGAGGCAGAATCTTTTATTTGGATGCCTTGCAAACCCAGGATTTGCCTGAATGGCACCAAGAACACCTCCTTGGCCTGGCCCTGGGAACTCCTCTGGTCCATTTTCACGGACATTAATAATCCTGTGCTTTGTGCTTATGGATTAGCCATGAACCACACTTTGTGGGCTCTGATTTGGAACCTGTGAAAGAGAGAGAATCTAATAAGATGCAGATCATCTCTATATGCAGACAAATACCATGGGTACCGTTTGGTGAGAGTGTACAGGCAAGGAGGCATCTGCCAGAAACATGATGTGGCATTTCAGCTACTTGATCTATGCCAGCAAGTGGGAGTTTGTGTGAATTTACCAGCCTGGCCACAGACTAGTCTGCCAGCTATTGTCCCCTCCTTGTCACTGCCTCATGGGACTGCAAAGAGTTTCAGGGGGAAGCCATGGATCTTCCTTTTGAAGGCTGACCCACAGGATAAGAGGGTGATACAAAGCCTTCACAGACTCAATTCCTATTCCAGATCAAATGAAAAAATAGAATTACTATTCTTATTCCTGCCATTAAAAGGAATGAACTGGGAGATAAGTACAATGCCTCCCTAGAACTGGAATTAGGAAAAGGTCATGCTGTGGGCTTGACTTCCCCCTCATGGTTAGCATCCTCTTGAAAACAGTCCAAGCTCTATTTAGTAGCAATTGTCTTGCACATTAAACACAACGGCTAACGGCATGGCTCCTGCCCACCCTTGCTGTTAGGAACCTCCCTTGTCCCGACTTGTTCCATTACTTGTTTTGAAAGTGATTCAGAGCTCCCAGTTGAGATTTGAGTTGGCAACCCTGTGGCAGGGGAAAGAACATTGTGGGGAAGGGCCATAGTGTTGACAGCAAAGCTGCAGACGTAAAGCTGTGGTACTCAAGGTGAAATTACGATGTCCTGGGTGTCTGAATCTGTGACTTGAAGGAATAAGTCGGCCTTGCTTCCCCCCCATGCTGTATGCAGCAGTGATATCCGTTAGGAACAGTGCTCCAAGAAGCCTCTCTCAAGCACTTGGCCCTCTTCAATTGCACAGATCTTTTTCTGTAGAGATTTGGTCTACCTCAGGGGAAAATCCTAGTGTATTACTTTCCACCCATTCCTGAGAAAAGGCTTTAGCTCAACCTGAAATCGCTCTGGGAGACTATAGGAAGTTGACTGGGGTGGAGGGGAGGCGGGTTAAGGCAAAATGCAACCAGCTTTGCAGATTTTAATCATATAGAGAATTAATGTAATGATTTTTAATGAGGCAACATATTGTGATTAAAATGCCAGCTGGTGAATGAGAGCCATAAAAGTATTAGAGGTTTTTATCTTTGGAGTAGTGTGAGTTCATGGCTCAATAATAACCTTGGGACTTAAGCTGCTAATAATAATGCTTAGTGTTGCTAGGGAATGGTGCTGCGTGATACGTGGTGAGTGATCTATGGAAAGGATGTTCTGAAGGCAAGGTGGCAACTTGTGAAATCTATTATTGTTATATTGAACACAAATACTGTTTGATGACCCACAAAGTTGGATGCAGTTAGCAGTGATTGTTACTGTCTCTTGTCCTGATCAGGTGATTAGTTAAGCTGCATTTTCCTTCAGCACAGGGATTTTACTTGGTTGCTGATGATGGTACCCTAGGTGTAGTAGAGTCAGGGAGTTGGGTTCTCCAGTGCTCTCATTGTCTGCCACTACACAGTTACAAGCCTCAGTGAACAGGGAATGAAGATGATCAGAGGGCTGGAACACCTCCTTTATGAGGACAGGGTGAGCCAGTCAGGGTTTTTCAACCTTCAGAAAAGAAAGCACCAGGGAGACCTTATTGTGGCCTTCCAGTATCTGAAGATTTCTCCTACAAGAAAGCCAGGGAGAGACTTATTACAGGGGCTTGTAGTGATAGGATGAGGGTTAATGGCTTTATACCAAAAAAGGGTAGATTTGGATTAGATATAAGGAGAAAGTCCTTCCCTGTGAGGGTGCTGAGACACTGCTACTGGTTGCCCAGGGAGGTTGTGGCTGCTCCATCCCTGGAAGTGTTCCAGGTTGGATGTGGTTCTGGGCATCCTAGTCTGGTGAGAGGTGTCCCTGCCCATGGCAGGGGGTTGCAACTGTATGATCTCTGAAGTCCCTTCGAACCTAAACCATTCTGTGATTCCATGGATTATATTTCCTTATACCTTTGTCTCCAAAGACAAGGCTTACCAGCAAGTATTTATTGCTCCCTTTTAACACTGCTCAGTATTGGAGAACCCGTATTTACCTTGGGATCCATTGTTTGGGTTCTATGGACCATCACAACTTACATTAGCTTCTAAGTTCACTCTTTCAGCACTCATGTCTCAAAGCGCTGCTGTCCTTCACCTTTGCTTTGGCCAAAGGGCTCATTTGGAGCTCTAACTTACTCTATCAAGGAATAAGGTTTATTTCAATGTAGGGACTCAGATATGTCACATGTGATTTAGTCCTGTCCCTACTTCACATCCCCACTGATTATGATTTAAACCACTTTGTTGGTCTCCTCCAAATTTTAGAAGATTAAATTCCTGGTAACATCTTGTAATTGACATCTTGACAGGGTAGAAAGCTGAGAGATTTGTACTCCTAGTGTCAGGAAAAGCAGCAGCATTCAGATGCTGCTTGTGATTTGTTGGGGCTAATTTGCCATCTGTAATCTTGTCTGTCAGACTGTCAGTAGCTCCAGATTATCTCATATTTTATCTATTACCTGATTAAAATACTGAAAGCAATGTAGGATAAGTGTTACATTGGAGAGAAGGGAGCAAGTGTGAGAGACTAAGTGCCACTACCCTAGAAGGGCAGGTGTTAACAGTTGCGCTCACACAGAATAGCCTGTCCTTGGCACAACCTGCATCTCTCCATGCCGTCACATGTAACTGTCGTGTGACCTTTCATCTCCGACCAGAAAGGTCAGTCTTGGGCAAAGGAATCATGATGGGCACCATGCTGCAATCCTGTCAATGCTGGATGCTCTCTGGGAATATTCAGTCTTGAGGAGAGAAGGCTTAGGGGAGACCTTATCGCCATTTCTCAGTACCTAAAGATGGTGACTCCCTTTTCACAGGGAGTCGCGTGAAAAAAACAAGGGGTGATGGGTATAAGGTACTTGTGGGGAGGTTCCAATTGGAGTCCAAGAGAAAATTCTTCCCCATTAGAACAATTAAACACTGGAATAACCTCCCAAGTGGTTGATTGCCCTGCATTGGACAGTTTGTAAGGCTGCTGGACATTTAATTTAAACTGGATTTTTAGCTTGATAAGTTGGACTAGATGTTTGTTGAGGTCCCTTCCAACCTGGTATTGTATGAATTTATGCATCTATAAAAAAATGATCTACCAGACCTTCACTAATACAAATGACTAAGAGTTGCTTAGAGACATTGGTGGGGCTCACAGTAAAATAAAATCCTGCAGATTTTCAGCAAAGATTCTGTTACAACAATTGGAAATGTTTGGATGGAAGTAAGCCAAGGAGATGATTCCATCTCACCAGCCCTTTGTGTTTCTCTCTTACAGTCTTGTATAAAATAGATGTTCATTTCAGTTCATTTTTAATGTCTCGTGTTCCCTGTGGGTGCTCAGAAAGGTTATCCTGAAGCCATGTGCTCCTTTCAAAATGGTGGTCTAGGTATCATCTTATGTTGCATTAATAGTGAGTATTTATAAAATTAAAAGGAAAATATTTCCAAGGTTATAATACCTGAAGTTTTCCATAATTTTGTGTGGAGAAGGACCAGTCATCAACAAGGAAAAGAAAAATATATTTACATGAAATATTGTAACATCAAAATTCAATAGCTAGGGTAGAACTTAGAGGTCATCGAGTCAGAAACTCAAGAACATTCATGCTGTGACTAGGTGAGTGATTGTTGCTTCCTGCTCCCAGGAAAAGCAAACCATGGAGAAGGGATCACTATAGTTAATAGTGCCAGGCACATTTTTCTATTTTTACTTGGTTTATCCCATACAAAGTAAAGAACATGGGATTTGAGGCTGTAATCCGGGGAATCTGCATTAGATAGGCTTTTCTCACAACCTGGTGGTCAGTGAAATTGAAGAAGATGCTACACACAGATAAAACTTTTTTTGAAGGGTATGTGACTCCCTGAATTCTTCATTTTAATGTTGTCAAACAGGTACAAAATGCTATCACAATGCAATACCCACATAGAGAGAGCTCAAACACACAGTTGCTCTGCAGACAGAGCTTATGGGATTTACCCCTCAGGCTCTGCATGGCTGGAGGTATATCTCAGCAAAAGTTCAGACCTTTGTCTAACAAGGATCTGGGCAATCTGGTCCAGCTAGTGATGTCCCTGATTGTTGTAGGGAGGTTGGACTAGATGACCTTGGGAGGTCCCTTCCAACCCTATGATTCCATGATTCCCTAAGTCATACTTCGGTGGCTGTGGAAAGGTGATACAGAGCTTCAGCACCAGGTGAACTTCTGCAAAAGCGCCAGGGCTCCGAGATTGCCAGAAATCATTCTTTCAGCCTGGGTTTTATAGGTATGCCTTGCTGAAAACAGTGTGTAAGGAGGATACATATGTTCTGTTTGTTTTCTCCACTGTTTGGTCAACTTATGTAGACTCCAGTCTGCTTTACAGCTGCTGCTGTTGTTTAATGAGAGCCTGAAGTCCTGACTCCTGACAGTTCTGCAGGGTCATGCTGCTAACAATGGGTTTGATGCAATATAATTTATGTTTTGCATATGAGTAGCTTAATCAGTTCCAGTTAGAAGACTGATACATATTCCTCTGGCTTAGGCAAGAATTAATGAGTAGCTCTTGTTCATTATGCCAGAAGAGCTCCATTTCATTAATTTTTCTCTCCTGGCTGCAAATCAAATCAAACTGGTGGAATTGACACTCATGATCTCTCCACTCCTCCAAACACATTCTCCTTGTCTTCTTCCAAAGAAGTGCTGTCATGATTCAAGTTTAAAGGAAGATGCAATCTGTGCTTATGCAATATTGTGGATTAGGCAATGCTCAAACTGTTCTCTTGCAAGTAGTTAAGTGACTAAAGTTTACACAGATGATCTTCCAGGTGCTTGGAAGTCATTGGTGCACCTACATTTGCAGACCCATACACAGCTTCTTCAAAACCAAGGAGAAAGGTGATGGTGGTTTGTGAGACTAAGTATTTTGCCTCTCCTTTCCACCTCCCTAGTTCTGCAGTGCTGGATACAGCGGGCAAAGTCCTTCAGGAAAATGTTTTAGTATGGAATGACATCTCTGTGGAACCAGAGGGTGATTGATATCTTCTTGAAGGCCGGATACACAGGCTGCCTTCAAAACACTAAAGACAAAAAGGACCCTTGAACCTTAACTGAGATAATTAATGTACAAAGAAAATGGTTCCTTTTGTCTAGTGCCAAAAGCAGTCTGGCATCACAAAAGCAACCAGGAGATGCCTGATACTGGTAGTTGACAGTATTTTCCCATTTTCCTGATGGACAGGCATGTCTGCACGCCCTTTCACAGCAAATATGCTTCCACTTCTTAGCAATCTGTGCATCACTCCTGCTGCAGCTATCTGGAACTGATTCAAAACAATAATCTTTATTAAAAATGCAACTAATACCGAATATGCAAAATACTTAAAAGGTTGTTTTTCATGCCTTTTGCTAAAATTACTGCTTGGATTTACAGGCAAGTTGTTCCCACTTTCCATTTCAAAACAGATTGCCTTCCTGTGAAACATTTCACTGAGTTTAAAGACTGTGAATAAAGTTAGTGTAACACTGTTCTGTGACCCTCCAAGCCTATGCTGGAAAATGCAGGTAGCTTTGTACCTTGTTTTTATCGCAGCTTAGCTTGATTTCACGTGTAACTTACCCAGGTTTCTTCTCTTTGTGTAAAACCATTTGATTTTTAAAATGTTTAGGAGCTGCAGATTTAATGGTTTGCAACAGCAGTGGGGGGAAAAATGACCTGAGACTATTGTGAAGCCTCTTCAAAGACTTTAATTTGGAGGGAGGAGGGTGGAGAGAGAGTAAGTGTATTTCTGTGAGAAAACAGCTCTTAAAACACTTGTTAGCTTCTTGATGCCCAAGGTTAGATTTCTATTTTTCTAGTTTCTCTTGCTTTTTTGCCCCCTTATGATGGCTTTTAATTTGTCAAACTTTAAGGCAAAATCAATCAATGTTTTAGTATTGACAAAATCAGCTTACTGAAAATGTGAAATGCTATTGCAAAAGCCTGTTGAAACAGTAAGGTCATACTGGAATGCTGGGGAGGAATCTTCTCCTTAATGTACTTTTCAAAGCAGCTGTAGGACATACGTGCACAGTATTGAAGCTGTCTCAAGTGCATTTATTCTGCAACTCCCATACCCAAAGCATGGAGGGAGATCTTACTGAAAAAAACATTACAAAGATCTAACTACTGAATTCAAGTTCCCAGAGAGATCACTTATGAAGGAAAGCCACTGTCTCTCAACAATGAGATAAAGCCACAGGGAATGCATGATTATCCATGAGATAATTTTGTTCTTGAGTACTTCTAAGTCTCAGCTGCTTGATCTTCCCAACCCCAGCACCTTGGGGGTATGAGAGCTGCTTGTAATTTGTTCTCTACTGAGCACTCAAGCCAAAACACCAGACTTAGCTATCAATTAAGAAAAAAATCTTGATTTCTCCTCTGTCCTTCAAAAACCAGCAGAATATAAGGCACACATTGTAGTACCCGAACGAGATTCTTAGTTCTGGAGATAACAACCCAGAATATTGAAGTAGCCTTCTTGACTCCACAATTCACTCCGATTCTCCTTACTTAGGACATTATTTAACATTAGGACAGGGGCAGATGATGACTCTTTTAAAAAAAGCTGATGTGTTCTTCAAGGCTTTATTTAAAACACTAGGTCTGTACACCACAATTCAAAATGCTTAAACCATCTTAATCCTCCTAGTAGTTTGGCATCAGAAATGGCTGCAGACAAGCAATGTCTCTTTGTTCAGTAACCTCCAGCTGAACCCGGGATGGAATCAGACAAGCTGAAAGCAGCATTCCCATTCTGCTTCAACTGGGTCAGACTTTCTGAGAAGAGCGAGGTGAAAATAGTTTCTCAACATCCAAGCATTGGGAAAAAAATTGGCAAACAAAAAAAACCCAAAACCAAACCAACAAAAACTACCTATGGATTGTTTAGTACCTGCTAACTTGCAAAATTTGATGGTGTTTTATCTTCCCTTTAGCACACGTTTTGATGCTGATAAAGAAATGGGAAAATATAGAAACAGGGCACTAAGAAGATAATCATGGTATTAGTATCTCCAGCAATACAAGAACCCCAACTCCTAGTTGAGTCCCCTTTAAGACTCATAGAATGTATTGCATTGAAAGGGATCTACAAAGGTCATCTAGTTCAACTCCCCTACAAGAAGCAGGGACACCTCTAACTAGAACAGATTGTCCAGAGCCTACCCAGCATGATCTTGAATATCTCCAGGGACTGGGCCTCCACCTGTTCCAGGGACCACCCTCAAATGAAAGAATTAAGTCTCTGTTGTCATTGTTTCCGTAAATTCTTGGAGGAAATTGTTAATGAGCTATGGGATAAGTTCAGTTACTTCTTTTAAAAAGCCAAAGAATCAATCACAAAAAGCCTGCAAAATCTAAAACAATACATGAGCAAAACTCACACTGATTAAAATCTACCTGGTCCAGTTTGTGTGTAAAGTATTATTTATTAGAAAATTCTTGTATGCAGTGGTCGATACACAGGGAATACAGACAACCTACCACTCTGCTCTCCCTTCCTTTCTTCTTCTTGTTTTTAGTAGGATTTAACAGCCTACAGCACAAGGTTCCTAGTGCCACGGAAGCACAGGCTACTAAGGATCATGTAAAGAAAAGACAGTTGTCAGGTGCTGGATAATTTAATTATTCTCTGCTCTTGAGTAGTGCTGTCCTTACAAATTTTTCAGTGACTTAATCTCTCCTATCCTGAAAAACCAGCATTGACTGAAACCTGCTACTTTCTTTCCTGTGGTAATAGGGCTTTGCTACCGCTTGACAGGACAAAAAAAAAGATTTAAGACACAGGAATTTGAGTTTCCTTTATCAACTCTTCCTTATTTACATGGAAGGTAGTTTCTGTGTGGTTCTCAGGGAGTTCTGTGGTCTTTACAGTCAGTGAATTCATGCTTATCCAGAGCCTAGGGGAACCAAGAGTATATACTGTCTTCACAAAGGAGGATCTATCCAATTAGAGGATGGCTTTTGTGAAGATGTGAAGACTCATGCAAAACTTGCAGTTCAAGGGAAAGAGAACAAATAAAAGGCTGAATTGGCTTCTTCCTCCCCCACCTACACAGCAGAGGAAATGTGTGTGTATGTGTGCATATGAGTAGATGTTTGTGCACAGAAAATAATGTGAGAGTGACCTGTTTCACCAAAAAACTATAGTTAACCATGCAGTAAGTTCTAAGAAATAGTTTTAAGAGGATTACAGTCTAGAAAAAACAAACAAAAAAAGACAGTAAAGTAGCTGAATCAACTGTCTTGATTTGAGATCTATGAGTTGAACCTAAACAGAAGTGTACCAGTATGTTTATGGCACTACCAGGCTAGCTAAAGCAGTCTGAAACTTTATTATTATTTATGTAATTACCTTTATTGCATAAGAACATAGTTTGACAAATGAAAGCCCAAAAACTGGTATAAGTGATGCTATAATACTGGTGCACTCTGTGTACAGTGATGTTATCATTAGGGAATAAATCCAACTTACATGCTGTAAGGAAATAAGCCCTTTATCCTATACCAGAGGTACAGATATTAATAATACACAGGCATTAGGAAAAGTTCCAGTGCCCCCTGCTTATGGAAAATGAGCTGTAGATAACTGAAACAGCTTCTCAATATGTTACCCTAATTAGAATATTTGCTTTCACTCTTCTGGAAACCAGCAGCATCCTCCCACCAAGGGATAATGTTGAGCACAGCCCACAGAGTATTTGCTCTGTCCTGTTTTCAACATTGAACAAGTTTGGGAAGGAAGGAAGGAAGAAAAAACTTCGACCTTCTCCAGCTGTTCATACATTCCTGTAAACCAACAAATGCAAAGCTACAGCCAAATGGTAGAATGATGTTTTTATGTCCATTTCTATGGTGATGTTTTGGATTTTTTTTAAGAACATGTAAGGCAACCAACTTAAAAACGTGTTCTCTGGCAATTATGATCTGAATAATGAAACCTCTGTTCACAGAATTAGAGCAAGTGCAAAGAGAGACATGCAGGAGGTCCTCTGGAAAACTGTCCCTGGTTCCATTAGTTGGGTTCATTTACTTTGGGTTTCTTGGTTGTGAGGCCATGTAGAGCGCTACTAGACAGTAGATAGTCCCTCCTATTGTTAGAGCCATCGTGGTCCGGTAAAGCAGTCTATCTGGAACTCCTCGTTTCAGGTGTACTGGCAGCCCATCTGTTCTCTGTGAAAAGAGTTTTAAAAGAAAAACCAAGAAAAAAAAAATCAAGACCCATACCATGGCACTGGGGTACAAGCTACGTTAGGTAAATTAAGAGACTTAGAAGACAGAAATGTCTTGACAAACAGACCTATCTACAACCAAGTGTGTGATATGTTTTTCACTTAGCAAAACAGAAGCAAAGGAAAATTAATTTCATTAGCCAAAGCTGTTAAGTGCAGGCAGAAAGAAAGATTTCTAAAGGGCACCTGGATGGGAAAAGTGTCACTAACAAAGAAATGTGAAAACACGTATGAAAAAGTTATTCACCAGGTCAGACTGACACATCCCGTGCACAAGTAGCATGTAAGAGAGAAAAGGGAACATTATATAAAGCACATTATTGAGGATTTATTTTAAAAATGCTTCACTGGTCTGTTTAATAAAAAGTCCTTGTTTGCTTAGAAGCTGCAGAGCTAACTAACTGCCTTGGAAAACTTCACTGCATTATCAACAGCTTCATTGATAACCTAATTATTATTAAACTATTACAAAACAATGATCTGCTTTGCTTTAAGGCAAACACTTGGATTCCCAGACAGAAAATGCTTAAACAGGGAAATAATATGAGAAGCATCTTCCGAAGCCAGGAAAAAGACAAGTGTTACCGAACTTTCCCCTTTCTGTATTTCTCTCCTACATGAGGCATATATACCTTACAGTGCAGGACAAGTGTACAGATTACACCGGATTTGACACATTATCAAGTGTATTTCACAAAATTTTGGGACTGTAGAATGACAAGACTAGTTAACCCCATTAAAATAAGAATAGGTATGTCCCACTCTCCAGTTCTCTTTAAGTTACTCTCAAAGTTGTCATTACCTGAAAAATTTTTTGTTGGTCTGGCACCTTGTTTTTACTCAAGAATGAATCAGTTGCTGGTAAATCTGAAGCAAGTTTAGTTGTCCCAACAACCAGAGCTGGGGATTCAGTGGAAACTATTGGTTTGAGTCCCTGCATAAATAAAGATTAAAATATCAAGGTACATAACACTTGCAAATGTACCAGTCGTCAGGTTAAGCAGGCACACTGCTAGGCATTAAAAGGACATGTTACAAAGAATAATTATCTGGTACAAAGATCTGTGACAATGAGCTAAAGACATACTGCTGGCCCTCTCATGTCTGCTGCAACTTTGGTTTGGACTTAGCGAGTAAAAATTAATGAAATTCACAATAAAAATTTAAAGCTCTCAAGTTTTTCTGTGCTGGTACTTGGTCCAAATTGCTCCTTGTTTTTTGCTCACATTCAGGTTATCTATGGCTCTAACCAAGTAGTAGGATTAGAGTAGCAGGTAATTCATGATGCTTGGATCAAAGAGAGTGTGAAGACTTCACTGGATTCTTCCTCCTCAATGCTACAAGCAGCAGCCATGAGTAACTGCACCTTAAATAATATAGAAATATAGTTTGAGGAGGAAAAGAAAAAGGGTTTAGGGCTAATAGTTTCACACAGTAGTAGTGGTGCTCCAGGACATTCCAGTATTTGTGATACTTATTTCTGTAAGTTATGGCAGTCATTACCCTTCTAAATACAAGTAGGAGGTTTTAACATCTCCTTTTCAACTCCAAACCTGCACTAGCTCAGAAATTTCCTGTTTATTCTGTCTATGAACTGTTCACACTACCTTAGGTAATTGTGTTAAAATCAAAATTAAGTCTTTTAAAAATGCCAAGACAGAAATACAAAGAACAACACAGGCTTCGAACTAAGATCTATTTTTGTTGTTGTTAGTAGAAGCTGTTAGTTATGTTACTACTGGCAAAAAAAAAAGAGAGAGACTGAAAGAAATTTAGAATTTATTTTGCAAGCTTAAACATGCATAACAATACTGGTTATCCAGTTCTCTTAACTATCCGATTATCTATTGGGGTAAACTAAAGCTTCTTCATTAAAAAAAAAAAAAATCACAGTGAGAAACCCTGCAGGTGGGCTACACCCCTTGAAACAATTTCAGATTTTATTATCAAAGATACCCAGAAAAGCAGAACTGTAAAGCAGGTTGGCAACATAATTAAGCTACGAAAGACTTATTTGAGTATCAGATTAATGTGTGCTGTTATAACAACACAGTGCCTTTCAGTTACTTTTATTACCGAGTTTAACAGGAAAAGGGCAAACCAGAACACTGATTTCAAGTCTTGGTATACATATGTATCTATTTATTGAAAACCTCCAGTCAGACACAGCCACATTTGATCTCAGGAGGCAGTTCTTGGCAAGTTTGACTTTGTAGAAATCAGTCTTCCAATCCTTAACCTTGAGCTTGTTATTTGTGTTTCTTCAGTAAAAGATAAAAACTTTTTTAAGAGTTTACTCAAACTTGAAGACACATGACACTGTTTGGGTTTCATGCTACAATCGTAACATAAATTTTCCCAGTTTTACTTAGGAATATGATATATATAAAACCATACATGGTTTCTGATTTCTTTCATCAATATGCAGTTCTTCAGTATCTTGAAATGGCTGCTGTAATTGGAATTTATTCTCTTCCACTCAGGCAAAATTAACCATGTATTCATAGCTAAAAATATGGAAAATATGAGCCTGTTTAACGCAACCTTTAAGCTGTATGCACTTTGCAAAGCGGTCAGCATAACATACAGGAAAGGTTGGTATTCATTTTGCTTTAAATAAACTGCAGTCTGCTCTCAACCTGCTCTGGCTGAACGGTGGTTTAGCAGTGGCCTTGGTACAGTTCAGTTAACAGGTGGACTCGATGATCTACAGGTATTTTTCAACCTACAAGATTCTATGTATCCCCCTCAATAAGGGTTTTAATACTTTCAGCAATGAAGTTTTATTAGCAGGCACATACGGCAAAGGAGACAAGCTGTGGTGCTGTTCCCACTTCCCAGCTGCTATGTTAACCCACCCTTAGCCAATGCTTCCTGTATTAAGTGCTCAAAGCGCGTTAATTCTTTCCTGTAACTGAACCAGGAGCTGTAGCAGAACGAAGCAGCTTATCTCGCCCAAGGTCAGATCGACTGTGCGGATGAGGCTGGGGTGGGGGGAATGCTCCTGCTACCCCCCACCCCCAGCTAAATAGAAGCCGGAAATCACCCCACGGAGGAGGTCTGTGGTGGCGGCCCAGGCCGTTACCGAGCAGTAACGAAGCGCCAGCGCCCACCTGCCAGGCCCGGCAACTCCATCTCTCTATCTTCTCTCGCTCTTCTTCTCGCCCCCCACCCCGCCCCGGGAAGGAGGACGACGAAGGTCATGGTAGCAACAAAGCCCCAAAGCACTGTTACCTGGGGGTTGTAGGCGGCGGAAGCCGCAGCCCCAGCCAGGCGCTGCGTTACACCGCTGAACTTGTAGTACATAGTGGAGCGCGCTGAGGGGGCACCGCTGCGCGCCCTCCGCACGCCCCGGCGACTTCGACTCGTAGCAAAGAAGGACCCCTGAAGGACGCTTAAATGAAGAAGGGCCCGTTGAGTCCTGCCTGCCGCGAACGCCTGTGGATCGGAGATATCAGGGAGTAACAGAAAAAGAGGAGAAAAAAAATAATTTAAAAATCTGGGTAAATAAATGAAGCTGAACTAAAGCAGCGGAATCACCTCCGTTTCCTGCTCAGAAATTGAGTTTGACGGTAGTTTCCGCTCAGGCAATGAGCTAGGCGCCCTAGAGGCCGAGCATTGAAGCGCGTGCGCAATGCTACTCGCCGGCGGGCAGCGGAGGGGTGTGGAGCGGCGGGGTTTCCGCCAGCCAATCAGCGCTGGGAAGGGGGGGCAGTCGTCGGAGGGTGTGGCCGTGTTCAGTTCCCCGCGGGGGGTCTGGTCTTTGCTTGGGGCGGTGCGCCCTGGCGGGAATTCGTCCCGCAGTGCTGTCTGCATCTGTCCTGCCCCAGCTTGAGGCCGTTTCCTGGGATTCTGTCACCGCAGACTGCTGTCTCCTTTCAGGGAGCTGAAGAGAGCGAGAAGGTCTCCAGTCAGCCCTTTCTTCTCCAGACTAAACCAGCCCACGGTTCCTTCAGCCGCCTCTCAGAGGAGTGGTGCTCCAGGCCTTTCCCCAGCCGCGTTACCTTTCTCCGGCAATGAACCAGCATCTCAGTTCTAGAATCATAGGGCTTGGGTTGCGAGAGACCTTTATGGTCATGCAATCCAACCTTAAACCCAGCGCTGCCAAGTCACACTAACTCAGGCTCAACACCAGGTCTATGCGTCCTTTAAATTGCTCCAGGGACGGAGTCTCCATCACTGCTCTGGACAGCCTCTTTCAGAGCTTCGCAACTCTTCTAAGTGAAGAATTACTCTAAACCTTCAGTCTAAGTCTCTCCTGGCACAACTTGTAGTCATTTCCTCTGGTCCTATCCCTTGCCATCAGGGAGAAGAGGCTGTTCCCCTCCTTGATCCAACCTCCTTTCAAAAAGTTGTAAAGAGCAAGGTCTCCCCTCAGCCTCCTTCGCTCCAGGCTAAGCAATCCCACTTCCATCAGCTACTCCTCATAGCACTGGAACTCCAGATCTTTCACAAGCCTCGTTGCCTTTCTCCAGGCCCACTCCAGCACCTCAGTGTTCTACCTGCAGTGAGGGGCCCAAACTCAAATACAGTATCTGAGGTGCAATAATCATCTTGCAAAAACATCTCATATCTCTGTTTTATACACTATAGGTTTCATGAAATGAAATCATGCGCTAGGGGATTGTGACATGGTGTCACTTGTGTTGTGAGATTGATCTTTCTGAGACAGGAAGTACATAGTGGGGGTTTGCTGTCCTTACAGCTCAAGGGTTTGTGGGCATTGAGTGGCTTCTGTGTTTGCCCTGAGTCACAGGCAGTTGTCAACAGAGATGCACTTGTCCGTAACCCAGAACATCCTATTACTAGAGTGTAACACTGCAGTTTCATAGTTTGAGCTCACCCCATGCGTTGCCTACTGTTGTTTAAGGTTAAGCATGCTGGGACCTTTTAAAAAGATTGCTTGTTGGTGATGGTTAATCATTAATGACCCACACCAGTCAGTATGTTACCTATCAGGAGTCCTACACACAGACCTGCTGCTGTAAAAATATCTGTGGTCATGCACTGAGGGAAAACTATAGAAAGCACTTTGCTTATAAACTGGGGGAAGATCTATTCATAGGAGATGTTTTAGAAAGTAAAATACCCATATAAAAATATGTGTGATACAATTTCTTAACCCACACGTATAACGCCTTCTACTTAGCTTTTAGAATTTGAGTTTGAAGACAGCAAAATGGAGTCCTGAGCCCTCTTGGATTTGTCTCTTCCTGAACATACTTATCCCACAGAGGGTAACCCATTGTTCAGTAATGAGAAAAACCCCCATAAGCACTTTGTCCTCCTGTGTGTGTGAGAACAGGGCTATGAAACAGAAATGCAGGTCCTTGCTGCACCTGTTCCTACTGTGCCTATTGTCCTGGAGGCAGTGTTCCTTCTTGGTGAGACTTTAGTTCCACAAAGCCTGTCTCTGCTATCCTCTCCTCAAGAGAACTAATGGGATGCTCCATATGTGGTACCCTGAGCTGATTTTCTGACTGTGTGAGGAATGTTAACTGTAGAGGAGATGTTATTTGCTCAGTACAAAGAAAAAATATGGAAATATTTTGTAAATGTTACGGGAAGAAATGTGAAATCCCTGTAGCTTTCAAGACTAGGCAGCACTAATGAACTGGAACATGTGCTGCATAATTTAGGGTAGAAAAGATTTTGCCGATCAGGATTCTACTTACTTCTGAGAAAACTAAACTGAAAGTTATGTGAGAACACAAATATGCCTGTAGTGGAGTGGAAGGCCCTGAAGATGGGCCTATATAGTGGAATGCTGTGAATTGTGGCTCTGATTGTGTGTTGATGGTTCTGAACTGTGGAAATCCATGGGATTTGGCTCATGTTATAACTTACTCTGAAATGTTCCCTGGGCATAGCCATCTGTAGATGCTCTACAGCTCCTCATATCTAGCATTTTCAACATTTTCCAGGAAAAATACTTGTGCCTGGCAAGGTCGCTTATGAAGTTATTCTATATCTTGCTTTTAAACTGTTTTCCCTAATATTGACACAAGGTGCAATCCCAGAAGAGTGCAGGTTGTACGGTAGGTTGTGTATGGACATAACACTATTGTATAGCCAGTTCTTGTTCCATTGATGCTCTTGAATCCAGTTCTTGACAAATCATTCAGCATCAACCAAAAGCCACAGAAAGAAAAAGTTTGTGCCCTTGTGTGCTGAGGAGGCTGTGAACGAACAAACATAGAGATTTGTCCCTTTTTTCAGTCATGATATTTAAAAGGAGGCTGTGAAACTTTGCTGCTGAAACAAGATCTAGGTGATATCCCTCTTCTTTAGCCTAACAGAACTGAAGACAGTGAGTTGTTTACCTTGCGGGAGAGATGCATGAGAGTATGACAGGAGTACAATTTACAGTTACAAGGTAATGCTGTTGTTCTTGTAACACGTAAGTGTTCCATGAAAGGAAAAGTAAAATCAGAGTAGCAGTCTTTTAAAGGAAGAAACTTGTTTTTGCCTCAGGCTTTTGGTCCATCTTTCCATAGAATCATAGAGTCATTAGGGATTGGAAGGGACCTGAAAAGATCATCTAGTACAATCCCCCTGCCACAGCAGGATCACCTTGACCAAGTCACACAGGAACAGATCCAAGCAGGTCCTGAACATCTTCAGAGAAGGTGACTCCACAAGCCCCCTGGGCAGCCTGTTCCAAAGCTCCGTTACTCTCACTGTGAAGGAGTTCCTTCTGATATTTATATGGAACTTCCTATGTTCCAGCTTGCATCCATTGCCCCTTGGCCTATCACCAGACAACATTGAGAAGAGCCTTTTGCTTTAGTCTCTAGATTTTTGCCAAGACTGCTCCACTTAGCAGACTTTCTGACATAATGAGTGATTGGACTGTGAAACTTAGTGCCCTAGGAAGTAACTGGGGCAAAGTGAGGCCACTCAGCCAGCATTAGAAGTCAGACTGTTTATAGCTAATGTAAACCAAGCATCCTGGAAAGAAAAGGCTTCCTGCCTTGGACTTGAACTGACTTGTAGACACTGAAGGTAGTAAAACTTAGAGGCTGGAAGTTCTACATCTGGTTTGTTAGGGATTTTCTATCTTTACTTGTGGTGTGGCATTGGCAGCAGCTACTGTTACTATAATAGTAGTATTCCCTAGGATAGACTATAGTTTATAGTATTTTTTTTTCATATATTTAAGGTTAACAATGTGATTCTTGTTACTTGATTGTGGCTTTTTCCAGAAATCACACTCAGGTTACTCTCCAAGTTGAATAGATTTCTAGAAGTGAATGAAGTGTATAAAAGCAGCAGAGCACCTTGAGCTTAAGCTCAAGTAATGGAGTAATCGCTTTTGTTGTGATTTTTGTGTGTTTATTTTCTTTTCAAGGCTAAAATAAATACAAACCCAGGTCCTTATTCTGTTGCTTAATGAACAAAACCTCCATGTGCTGATTGTTATTTGGACACAGATACCTTGTAACTCAAACCAGGCAAATGTGTCCATGCAATTCTCTTCTTGAATTGCTGAGAACAACCATGTGGGTGGATGTAGAACATGAAATTGCTGTGTGCACTTGTGTTTTCTTTATGCAGTGCTCCTGTTTAAGAACACTAGGCTGGGTTGGCTTCATACTTGCTTTGTGTTCTGTGTGTGTGTGTGCACATACTATATACAGACCCCAAGCTAGAAGGTGATCCTCAAGCACAAGCTCTGTTCATGCAGGAGGCTGCAACATTGTGAACATACTCTATTTCAATCACATTATCATCCAAAAGGAAGAGATTAATGCACAAAATAAAGTATAGCTTATTTTAAAGCCACTTTATTTTATATTTCACTTCTGTTTCATGGGCACTTCTTTATCTTGGCATAAGTCTTCTATGTGTCGATAGCAATGTTTTCTTGTCAGCAACAGCAATTTTGGCAAGAAGGGTATGTGTTGACTTTGACACAATGGGAATCATGAATCTTTTTTAAGGTGTTGATTTTTATTCCATTAATTCTTTTATTTTATGTTACCTGTATAAAAGCAGGATGGAAATTGTGGAAGCAGTGGTTTTATTCCAGGTTAGCAGTGAAGTTTTCTTTTATCCTCTAGTCTCTAGATGTGAAAAGCATTATCAGAACCCACAGTGTTTTGTTGTCTTCACTCTATTTTTTCCTTTTTTCAGAAAGTGAGGGTGGTAAATTTGAGGTGTCAGGGTTGGCTGTCAGTAAAATATTAATTACATAAAAGCCCTATTTGTTCTACTTTTGAGAAAATAATGTTGAAACCCTCAGCCTTACAACAGCATTTTGAAATGCTGAATGGAAAGGCTGGGGACTTTGCCTCTCTCCGTTGATTTTGATAGGAAAAAACACAGCTAACAGGTTTCTGTCTGTGTTCTTTCTGCTGTGATATTTTGTTTTCTCTTCACAACCTCAAGGCCAATCTCAGGGTGGTGGTACCTTATTCTTCCTTGAACTTTCCTTTACACATTATACAGGTAATGAAAAAGTTCATGAGTAAGTGAGCAGCACCTCTACATACAGATAGGTAAAATGTATCTGTGAGTTTTTTGTTTTCGTGCTGCTGCCATGATGTTCTTCATCTTTTCCTTATCCCTCCTTAGGCTGTAAGTGTTTTCTAAAGCCAGATGTCCACAGCAAAAAATGACTTCTCCTAGGTACTGGGAGGATGATGCATTGTCTTCACATTTTATTTTTTTGATTCTTGCCAGGCTTTTCATAATCCACGGAGAATAAAGTCCAGATACAACTCCAGCCTTAGTGTACTATCTAACTGACTTCCCTGAATAAGGCAAAAAATACCCAAAGGGTCTTACGTTTTGGTCCACTGTGCAATCATTAGTCACCTTTACTTAATTTATTATCATTAAGATTTCAGAACATTCTATACATCTGTATTTGGGCTTGGTTCACCCTTTCCCAAGAGCATCGTTGCCCTTTTTCTACTCCAGCAGCTCCTTGGAGCAGGCAATGAACCTGCAGCATTGCCAACACCAGCTGCTTCAAAATCATGAGCTTGGGCTTAAAAATTTGTCAGTTTATTCATGTTTTAGCACTTCTCTCTCACATCTCAGGGTACAAGGAACGTGAATAGATTAAACCTTTATTTCACATGGTGAGTTTTTGTAGCAACTACCGTAGGTAATATATTTCAAACATTAGCAACATCTCTCCTCTCATCTCCACCACTTCGCACAGGAGGCACAGCTTGGCAAATTGTGGAAGATGGGATGTGAGGATGAACTTTCTACCTCTTAATGCCTACCTAGGCTGTGATTGGGATATCACAGCTTCTACCTCTAAGCCCTTCTTTCCAGTCCTGCCAAGAAGTGAAGTCATTCAGAACTAGTTGAACTCTCACTGCTCACTCAGAAGTCCCAGCTGTGTCCAGGTTATGTGTCAGCAGGCTGCAGGTACTCTGAAAGAAACAACCAACCTCATACTTATATTTAGTAATACTAATGTTTACTGTCTAGTTACTAGAGAAATCTTTCTCAGAGAAGATATTTTATGAAATATTTAGCACATCAGAGGTAACATAATAAAAATGGATTGCTGCCATGAGCTTGGTGTATCCTGTACTGAAAATAACATGTAGCTTTGACTACATTTCTTTTTGAGGCTTGTGTTCCTCCAGCAGCAGGGACTTCTGTGCCATGACACCTTTACAACTGACACTCTCCTCATTATCTTTCCAGCATCCTATACTGTCACTGACATTCTCTAAGCACAGAACTATTATGGTTTTGTCTCTTCATACAGTAGTGTAGCCCAGATCTGTTTCAGAAACTCTAGCAAGTTTTTTCTGATGCCTTTCCCCTTTGTCTTGCCTCATTATGAATGATTGTATTATTCTTTTAAAATATTCTATCAGCTCTGTTATACCTGTCTGTTCACTCTTACTGCCATCACAGTAGGGACACCATAAAACAGGGAGTACAAGCAGATTAAAGAACTATCAACCTCCTTATCACAGCATTTCTCATAGAAAGGCATTAGAAGATGAGGTAACAGCGTGGGAGAATACTGATAAAAGTCCACAGTGAGAGGAAGAGGGAAGCTCAGTAGCAGCTCTGCAGAAAAGATGCTGGAGTTGAGTGGTGTAACGGCAGGGAAGGCTGGAAGGAGCTGGAGCTGTTTCTGCATGAAGTCCTTAAAGGGTTGGATAGCTGCAGAAATAGGGAACCCTCCAAGTAACTGCTGCCACATCTGCCTCTGCACTGTGCAGGAACTTTTCTTTGGCAGAGCACACACAGTCTTACAAAGGCTGGAGTTGAATCGGGGTTTTGCATACTATGCTTTGTATCTCTACTAACAGCTTCCTCCTCCTGAGCAAGAGGCAACCTGTGTGTGTGTGAGATTGAAGCTGCAGGGTTCAGTTGCTGACCACACTCAATGATTGAGGAAAAAAATATTACAATTCTGTGATTCCATAAAGAATCCTTGTTGAAAATAAATCTTCTGACATTCTCCTCCTGCCTAAAGGCTTTTTCACAGTAAATTTTGCTGATCTGTTTTTGGCTCCCATGTCTTGTGTAGGTTCTGTGACACTGTTTGCTAGTGCAGAGTTTCATTTGGCTCAACGTATAGGAGCCTGGGCTTTTCTTGATGGGAAAATTGGAGCTGTTTTCCCAAGGTATATCAGAGTTTGCAGTACCACCAATGGTGATTTAAGAATGCACTATCTTATTCTGCAGCCCAAGGCAACCAAAAATGGGTGGTAAGGGGATGTGGAAATGGAGATTGGGCACCCATTTTTTACTTGCTTTTTGCTTTGTGCTCTTTTGATTGTTTCTCCTCCCCAGTACGGTTCTCTTTAGATTCTGTAGTGTGGAGGTGATGTGATTAGGTTTCCTGGAGGATTCCCCGTGCTCTTTACTGTCTGCTACTCCCTGTTCAGTGGTAAAATGGAAATTTGCTTCTACACATCTTCAGAATGGCTTGAGGCACCACTGTTACCCATCAAATTGCTCATCCCAAATCCAGTTGCCACTAGAGTATCAGATTAATATAAATCGAACCTACAAACTGAAGTTTCTTACCATTGGCTAAACACTTGTCTGACAGTGTGGAGATTAAAATAACAGGAACCAAATTATGCCAAGGCCTTCCTTAGCTTTTACTAAGTTATTGAATTATATCGTCATGTTTGTGGTGCTTCAGGGAGAAATGAATGAGGAATGAGAGCCACACTCTTGCCTTGCAATAAAGGTTTAAGAGTAGAGACATGGGAAACATTCCCCAAATGCTATTGAAAAGATTTTACTTAAAGTTCAATCTGTTTTCAATGTAATCTAAGAGATTCCTTTGATTCACACACAAACCAATTTGAACTTTGGAGCAATACCTATATGTTTGGACTTGATGATCCCTTGAGGTCCCTTCCAGCTCTGACAATTCTGTTTTCCCTTTTTGTTCCTTTTTCTCTGATTGCAGCTTTAAAACTTAAAAAAAAATTGGTAAAGCTGGCCACAAAAATTAAAAAAACATAAAAAAGATTTGCACATTGCACAGAAAAAGAGGAAATAAAGGGTCTATTAGTGTGTTTATGTATTATTTATTATTATGGAAAATAACTGCAAGTTTCTACAGTGGGTTTACCCAGTATTCCCTCTGAACAGTAGCATTCAAACTGAGTATCTTTTGATTCAGGACAGTCTGTAAGTCTCCTTTTCAGACATACATGGATTTTAAGCCCAAAATTTTCTGTGACCTATAAGCTCACTTCATATCAAAGGACCCAATAGGTAAAGACTAAAGACTGCACCCAAAGGCAGGGGTGTCCAAGGAATCCGTATACAGTTCAGTGCTACAAGCCAGAATCTCTGGCAGGAATCCACACTTTCCAATTTGTATTTTTTTCTCTAAGTAATTTCATTACTGATGCTTTTCAGTGGACATGACTGTACTCAGTGCATAAACTGCTGTGATTGCTTTTGTCTTTGAGGATTCCTGATGTTATTCTAAGAAATGGCCCAAATTTCACCCTTCAGATCATCCCATGAGATTACATCAAGTCCAAATATTAAACCCTAACAACAAGTCAAGGGTAGAGGCACAGCCTGGACAGCTCACAAGGCTTTTACGAGGCAGCAAAGGCTGTCTGCTAAGTGCTGCATTCTCTGCTATCTGCTCTAAATTGAAGAGGAGAGCACAAATTTGTATTTGAACACTTAAGTACTTAAAGTAAATCAGAGTCGATAGACAAGGTACCCTCATACTACAGAGAAAGAGGCTCTGTGCAGCCATCGTTATAGTTTCTGGGAGCAGCACTAACAGCGTGATACATGGCTGTAGTGAACTTAGTCCAGCAGAAGCCTAGTCTTCCCTGTGGTTCCTAGCTGTTCCTTTGATCTCAGTAAAAGAGCAGTGAAAAGCAATCTAGAAGCCAAAGTGTCTGGGGTATGAGAGAAAGAATTTTCAACTCAATTTTTTAGATTTTAGTGATCTTCACCATTTTCATTTTAAAGTTCTTATGACAAATAGAGGTATAAAGTGTTCCCTAAGAATGCAATAATTGGTCTTACATCAAGAATTTTCCTCTTGTACTGAGAATTTTGGTCTTACATCAAGAACTGATCCTATTTTAGGGGGTTCTATGTATTTTCCTCTGTATCTCAGGTTGCCAGGGGGTGCAAGTGTTGACCATATTTGTAAAAGATTAACAGAGTTGAAACAGTAAAAAAACCCTTTCTGCTTCCAAAATATTTTAGAAGGTCTTTTATAAAGCCATTTCTAAAACATACTTGATGTGCCTATGTGGACATCAGTATCATTCCTTCACTGATTGATTTCAGGTAAAACTTTTAAAACCAATAAATAAAATATCAGGAGTAAAACCACTTGCGATTTCTAGTCTGTTCATTTTCATAATAATGTGATCGGCTGGTGCCAGTGGAGTTCATAATTCAGTGCTCTCTTAAAATATTCAACCTTTTTTCTTAAAAGAACATTAGGTGTGATTATTTTAGGAATTACTTTGGAAATGGCTGTGTTTCAAGAACCAAAGGAGTATCTCAGGTCTATTCACAATAACGCACTGGTGAAACTCCTAGTGCTTTTGCAATTCCAGGTTGCTGATGTTTCTTTGTTTGGGATTTTGAACTGTAAATCCCTTTCAGTGCACTTGAAACCAAATTCAATCCATTTTTTCCATACTTGTTATTATAAATAAATGTTGAAGAATAATGTATGTGCTCTATGGCTGCTTTTTCATTTTGTTTTGACAGTTCTGTTGTCCGTAATGATAATAGATATTCAGTTGCTGTGTAGGTTTAACTTCATTTCTTGTCTCAGTCTAATTTTGGGATCAAATACTCAAATTTTATATTGAGTAAAACTCCTACATTCTATATAGCAGACTTCTCAGTAGCCAAAAATTGTTAAAGGTAAGACGTTTTCACTGACATACAATACCAGTGTGAACAGCCACAGAATTATTTTTTTAAATCAATACTTTTTATAAACTTTTATGTTTAGTCCATGAAATAATAACAAGAACAGCAAATTTTATTATGTGATTTTAAGCATCTAATTCTGTATTCACATACAAATAACCCCCCCACACATTTGTTACCTTTTCAAATTATAGTATACAATTTCCTTTACAGATAAGCAAACAATATATAAAATGAATGTTCTATAAAATTATAAGTCTTTGTGTTCATAAAGAATAAAGGAGTCTAAAATTTGTAGCTGCAGACGTTCACATTTTATTTAACAACAAAATTATATTCTCCTCCTTCTGTTCCTCTTCCAAATGCTTATCAAGCAGATTGTCAGTCTTGGTTACTTGCTGTGTAGCCTTCTGGATGCTTGACCTCTCTTGTCAACTGCAAAAGGTACTCCCTTCATTGTACTGCACTTCACAGCCTACACTGCATTTGTTTTTCACTATTTTCCCAGCAAACCAGCCTTGGGTTGGTTCTCCCATAAGGGTTGGGACAGCCTTTCAGCTGGAGTCAACTGTTAGAACTTGAGCAAAGCTGAAAGATCTTTCCCACTAAATCTAACAGCATCTGGGTTTTGTAGTAAGAGTAACTGGCATTGCATATCCTGACCTGCATGTTTGCTTTTAGAAACAGAGAGAAAATGAGAGTCAACTACTTTTTTTTAAATTACACTGAAAAGAAATATATAGCAATATAATTTTCTTTTTATCTTATTTAATTTCCCAGGAAATGCCTTCTCAGAGGCTCTTTCAAAAGACTAACTGAAATTTTCACAGTGCTTGAATTTCTGTAGGGTCACCCTGGACCCCTTAGGTAGGACAAAATTCAGAGCACAGCAGACCTTGTTCATTGTGCTGGTTCCCAGGAAACTGACTGGTTTGACTGCTGATTTTAGCTGTCTGGTGTGAGCATCTGACTACCCCCTGGCACATGTTCAAATCTGGTAAGATTTCTGTAGCTCTTCTCCAGAGGGAAAGAGACAAGTGTTTTGAACCCATAAGGAGTTTAGTTTAGTTTTCGAAACTGTAAGTGTTGAACACTGCAAAAGCTGAAAACCAATTCCTTTACAGGCACAAAGTGGATATGTGATGTGAAAATCCAATACCTTTTTCTTTAAATAGTGGGTATCAAAGATAGGAATCTTACTTTTAACAGGATTTCTATTTTCCTCAAACTTGCTGCAATGTAGACTGGGCTAAGTCATTGAACAATAAGATCAGTATCACATATTTATCCCTATATAGATAAAAGTGTTTAAAAAAGAGAGAGGGTTTTTTTTTTTTTGGTGCTAGTTGTCAAGATGATATAATCTCCAAGTATTGAATCTAGAGAAATTATAATCCTCCATTGTTTTGTGGGGTTTGGGATGGTGCTTCCTGTAGGACGGTAGAAGAGAAACATATCCTATTTAATTTTCCATACCCTTAAGCTTTTCATTGCAGTGATTTCATTAATGATCAAACACTGAAGTGACACACAGTATCTTGAAGCTCTGAAGCCAACAGGTAGTTCCCAATAGCTCAGTCCTATGGATCAAGCCTAATACATAGGGTATGATTAACCTTTGTTGTCACCAAAACATACAATGGAAATTCAAAGTTCATTGGCATTGGGCTTAATTTTAGATGAACAGAAAGACTGAATTCCATTTACATAAGCTGTTCTTCATCCATCTCATCTTATTACATGTAATAAATTAGATATGTTATATATATTATTATATTACAATATTGCATATTGCAAGAAGTACTGTCCATGAAGAATTTTACTGTATGGGGTTCAACCTGGGAATGGACAGAGATTGGCCAACTTGAATTTACTCTCTTTCAAAACAGAGTGCTGCACCCCCTATCTGTGTAAAACATGGAATAAACTTTGAGTAAAGCCATTTCATCTGTTTAAAAGTGTGCTTGTTTTTTACTACACATCTAATTCAGGTATTTTTAAATTTCACTCTGAAAATACTGATAAATAAGATGACAGATATTAATTACTAAAAATTAGGAACCCTACTTACTTACTATAAAATTCTGTTTTAAGGCTACAGTTGAAATCACATTACTTCAACTTGGTTTCTAAGGAAACTGAAGTCTACACACAGATACCACATGACAATGAGAAGTATCTCTTTATAATGGGCTTATATAGAGGAGTTTCAAAATATTTTATTATGACTCAAAAATACATTAGGACATTCTGTTCACATTTTGCCATATAAAAAGTGAACATAAGCTGTTAAAAAGAAGTGTAACAAGATAATCTTTACAGACTTATTCCTTTACACGATGAGTTTCATTAGATAATCTTGTCACACTGGAAAAGGATTCTTTAGCTGAAAAATACTTTATAAAGGATCAAACATGTTGTTTGTACACCATGTACAGCCTGGATCTTTGAAAACTTCCTGTCCTTAACTGTGTGTACAAAATGATTCATGGTGTAAATGGTATTTGCGAGTTTGATTATGTGCATTAATTTATACCTTCCTCTTTGTACAGGCGACCAAAGATTCCAGATCTTGTGGCAACTTACTTTATTTTGTCTTGAAATCAAGATGGCAACAGCCTTTAAAGTCTGTTCACATTCTGTATGGATTTCAAACTATTGTCATAGTGATGATGGTTTGGGTGGTTTGTGGGAGGAGGGTTGTATCTCAGAGTACTGGTTTGGTTTAAATACAATAATACATGGACAAAACATAAGTGAGTTTTATGAAAAGCAGTATTTTTCCCAAGCATTAAAAGCAGCATGTAGAAGTCTGTAGGGCTACGTTCTTCCATGGGGGAATTTTTAAACTGATTTTTAATGTTTAAAAAAAAATAATTTGAGCCGAATATAAAAAAAATAGTTGTTTTTTTTTTCTCCTCGAAGATGGTTTTGATGAACTTTTCATTAGAAGATGAAAATGTCATTTTCTTCAACAGCTGTGTGTTTGGATTAAAGTCTGAAATTCCAATTTTGTCAAGGAGAAAAAATTTTGTGAGGAGAGAGAAAAAAGATTTTGACTGCCTCTAATGTATAATATATGCAGGATATATATAGGTACACATGCAGCAGTAGAGAGCCAGCATCTCTGCTGGGTTAACACATCCAAGTATTTCTGAAGTCACAACTTGCTTAACTAACATCAGCTGTGAATCTCAGTGAGGAAAGACGTTTTTGCTTATGTCATACTCACCTCTCTGTGGAAAGCTGGAGCAAGTTTCTGAATGGCACCATTCTGATAGAGCCTTGATAAGCTATCAAAGGAGAAGTCAAGCTTGTCTGTAAGAAAGCTACTCAAAATTCTTTGTGGGTCTTCAGAAAAACTCTGTTTGCATTGAAATTCTTTATGACTACTTGAGACTAAAACCACTTGAAATGACCATGAAATTTTGAGGTCTCCGGGTAGAGCCTTCAGTAGTTACTGACCAGTGAGCTATTCCAAACGTGTTTTCTAGGTGATACTCATTTTAATTCTACAGTTTTTAACAAAGATGTATAGAAATGATGCTTCTACAGCTCAGTAATATTAAATGTTGTATTTTCAGGCAAGCACATTGAATTCAACTCTGCTGATGACTCTGAACCTCCATGTGAGTAAGAAAGCTCCCAATTGTTCTTCAGCCTGTACCTAATATATAGAATTCATAAAGCCTGTACCTAAATGTGGGTTAGGATCTACCTGCACACTTCTACATAGCAGCCTTTCAGAATTATACTGAATGGTGCTGTTAAGCAGTACTACACAAGAAATATAGTGAAGGGTATTTCAGAACCTGACTTGATTCCATTTAATTTTCCAGTTACATTGGAGAATGCACAATTTTGCCAAGTGTAACTCACACTTCGGTATTTCACACTGGGCTTTTTGCAGTTGTTTCTCAAACATCCATTCAAGTGTATCAGTATTTAAAGATTATGAAGTCTTATCTGACAGGGAGCAGCTACTCTGGTTTTCCAGGGCTTTCTGCAGACTGTTTCAAGTGATGGAATCTTATAATTTGTCTTAGAAAACTTATGATATATATGTTTAATTAAATGGGGAGAGAGGGGAAATCTCAGCTTATGTATATGCAGCTTCAGGTGGATGAAGTTGAACTGAATGTATGGAATTCAGATAGCTCCCCCACTAAACTGCAAGAAAATAGATTTATCAATACCTGATTTTTTATGCTGATCTTGGTAAAGTACAACATTTGCTTCTGCTAATGTTTTGCTTACAGAGAAGAGATTAATTGTGGCTAAGGAAGTCCTTGCTACAACAAGCAGAGTTGTGCTGCTTTGATTATCATACACAGAGCAAAGACAATGGCTTGTCTGGTTTTGCAGAAGCTTTGTGTGCTTCATCAAAGATCACTATCAGGCCTCAAGGGTTTCTTTTTGCCCTGCAGCCCTACACTGATCACCTTCCCCAAATTGCAGAACCAGCTCTACTCTGTTGTGAAGCTCAAAAGTAACAGTGATTCTACTTTTGGATCTAATTTTGGTTATCTGAGCTTGAATAGAGGTACTTCAGTGCCTCTACAGAGCACTTACATATTTAAATCATTGAAAAACTTCTGCTACACATTGCTTAGGATGGTATACAGAGAATGGTATATAGGGTGTGGTTATGGGAATGGCAGATCTTAGCCCATTTTTTGTTCTGCTTTGTTGTGGAGAGACAAACTGAAGACCAAACTGGCCTGGGTTTGGACTACTGGATCTCTTTTGTTAATTTTGTTCTCACAAATTTGAAACATCAGTCCCTCTCTCTGCAAGGTGCCCAAGGCAGGTGACCATCCTCCTGTCTGAATGGTGACAGCTTACTCCAAAAGGGCAAGGATGTTGTTCCATAAGACCATCCAGTCATGAAGAACGCACAAAGGGACCTTCCACCATTCTCTTCTAAGACAAAGCTTAGCAAGTAACTCTGACAGAACTCATGTTTGGTCAATTTAAGAATTCAGCAGAGAGGCTTCTACTGTACCTAGCAGATCGGAACTTGAGCTCATGGTAGCATTGCACAAAGCTGTGATAAATAAAAGTGATGGGCAAGGCTAATAGAACAATGCCACTAACCACACAAATGCCTCCAAGAATCCTTCCTGGGACCGTGATGGGACACATGTCACCATACCCAACTGTGGTCATTGAGATGATCACCCACCAACAAGCAGCAGGAATGCTGGCGTAATCCTTATTCTTTGTTCCCAAGTCCAGCCCATTTTCAAGAAGCTGGGAAAGTGCACTGAAAATTGCCATAGCAACACAGATAAAGACAAGTAGCATCACCATCTCTCTGTAACAACGCTTCAGAGTCAGACCAAGCGTTTGAAGGCCAATGAAATGACGAGCCAGTTTAATCACCCAAAAAATCCTCATCATTCTTAAGACCCTCAAGGTGACTCCAGCCCTCTGAAGCTGCGAATTTTCCCCTGTGAAAACTGTCATTAGGACAGAGATGTAGTAAGGAGTAATTGCCAGCAAATCAATGATGTTGAGAGGTCTTCTGACAAACTCACACTTGTTTTTGGAGACGATGAACCTCACAATGCACTCTGCAGTGAACCAGCCTATGCAGATAGCTTCAATTATCCTGTCGAAAGAAAAAGAGTACAGCATTTACGGGCTGGGCAAAAGCTTACGTGGGTGCGTGGTTTGTTCACAGATATTACCAAACTGACACTCAGACTGCCACAGAGGACACACAGAAAGCCACACTGTTCTCCTTGTATGTGTAGCACCCGATGTTGGCAGTTAATCTGAGCATGTAGCGAGGAGTTTAAATGGATCGTTGCTACAAACTCACTCATTGAATTATATATTGGTCTTAATTCTAGGCAAGCGCACCTACAAAAACTGGACCCCCTAGGAAATCGAGTGCTATCAATGCCAATGTGCATGTGAAGTGCACCTTTTTTTTCCTTTGGGCGGGTGCGTGTTGGGGATTTTGTTAATTTTTTTTTGCTACTCAGATATGCCAAGGACAGGACCAGGGAAGTAGCTGGTTATGAGCAGCCAGGTGTAGAACCAGTGGAAGTGAAGATGGAGTACGCACCAAAAAAAATCAGCTTTTGCATTGGACAATTCATGTAAACTGGCTCTTCAGGAACTAACTTACACCAACCAGTCTATTTTGCCTGCCAAACAGGGGCGTACCAAAAGCAACACTTACAACTTTATAGGTATCACTACTAAATACAGACTATTGCATTTATCATGAAGTACACAAAGTAATAAGCTTGTGCCCTTCCATTTAGTACTACTATGCTCTGTATTACTGATTTTTTGTCTCTTATTTTAAATGCAACTTCTCCTAAACTGTGTTGCAGTACTTGCCTAACACAAATAACAGCCTTAAGAAATCCCAGAATTTCAGGATGTTCTTAACTATGTTCAAGTCCCAGTGGACTGAATGAGACTTGAGAATCATTGAACTTGAAACCAGTAGATGGTAGAAACAGAAGATGCAAACATTACTCTAATATTATTTCATAGCTGATGTGCATCTCCCATCTGAAAATAACCCTTTTCTTAAGAATCCAGACTGTTCTTACTTGTTTAATACAGGAGGGAATGAGCTAATCTCTCCCTCTTTCCTTTGCTCCCCTCTTGTCACCAAGAATCTGAGCAAAGGAAAAACCAATCTTGAATGTTTTCTCATGCCAACAGGTCTGAAATCCAACTGACATGATATTTGGGATCTGAAAGTGCTACACACAACCTGAACTGCTTTGCTGCTGCAGGGATCCTAAAAATGTAGTATCTATAGAAATAATTTGCAAGTAATAATCTAACAGCCATGTCAAACCTCAAATTTTGTTCCCTACCACATCTGCACAGTTTTTTACCAGTATGAAGTCTATTGTTATTATTATTAAGGCAATAGCCTGGTAGAAAGAATATTCTTTTCTTGCTGCTCCATTACAGACCCTACAAAGTTTCATAAAAGTTTTATTTATTTTATATTCATTTAATTTTACACATTCATTTCACTTTAGTGCTAAAAAATGGAGGAAACAGTGAGTTGATGTAAAGTCAGAAGGTACTATCTAACCCCAGCTACAGCAAATTTCAGTGAACATAAATTAATTACCTAAAGAAACAGTTAACCAGACTTTGTTTTTCCTGCTCCAGGAATAACAATGGAAGTTCTATAAGCAAAGTGGCCTTTCTTCACAAAGGGCTTATCTATTTGTGGGTTATAGCATAAATTACTTGTATATGTTGGCACCTTTTGGTGGGAAGACCTATGAGTTCAAATAATGACTTGCTCTTAAGAATTACGTTTTCTCTTCAAAAGCTTTATTTTCAAAATACCAGGGTTTCTTTTAGCAATGACAGTGAGTAATAACTGCCTCAGATGCAGATTTCATTTAATTTAAAAAATACCTAGATTGTGATGTCTTCTAAACAAAAGTCATGTACAGAATACATAAAATTATTGTGTGATTGTGGATTATCTTTAGGTGGAAAACTGAAGGAAACAACCCTTAATTGGTAAGTTATCTTAAATCCTCTCTACACATGATGAGCAAATTCCTAAGGTTTTCCCTAGTAAAATGTAAAATCCGTCAAGCAGCAGCATCACACTAATGGACAGACCAGCCCAGTCTGAATGTACTTCTACATTGGCTAGTTGAGATCTCCTGTAATGATTGCAGGAAAACTTGTCTCTGGATAGAAATTTTCATCCAGAAACGTTCAACAATACCAACAGAGCATATTTCGTTACATCACACTCTGGTAGTATTCTCTGTATCCTATGACATGGAGCATGTAAATGAAAAAGCAATTCCTAATTACACTATATAAAGCTTTTTTACTCAGTTTTTCCTCCTAATGCCCTAATAATGCTGGAAATGTGATTCCTCCGTTTTATCACAATATAGGCAAGTTGTCTCTGAGCTCAGATACTCAGGACTCAGTAACTTCCTTACTTGGAGGAAGACAGGTCCTGATCGTTGTGACTGAGTAGAAGTTTTCATGAATCAACACTAATTCAAGGGTCTGACATAGTAAATCCATTAAAGGTGAATAATCCATTGTTTTACTCTGGCAGTTCCTAGTGTGAGAGACACTGCCAATCAGTTATACTTCTGCAGGAAGGGCTGAAAAGGTCTTTCATTGTAGATAGGGACTTCTAGAGAGCTAAGGAACATCCCTGATGCACAAATGACAAAACAAGATCCAGACAGTGCCTCTCCATTATATATTACACTTACATTTCTTCATCCCACATCCATCTTTCTTGTCATCAATTACACACGTTGTGGCTAGGGAGAAGATCATGAAGCAGAATGTGCCTTATGTTTTTTTTCCTTCCTCTCCTCACTACTTAGACATCATTGAAACATTATTTATTCATCCACTCTTGTTGCCTAGATGGACTTTGGCAGTCCTGGTTAATCAGGTCAAAGTGCTTTGGTGAGAAGAACTAGATACCTGTGGCCTGCTGGGAATCTGGAGTGCTATGTACCATGTCTCCACTCTCAAATCAAGTCTCCTTCTTGTAGTGACTTACCTTTATAACTAACCTTGTTAAAAGATAAATAGCAGTTAAGAAGCATAGCAAATTTTCACAATCCTGAAGAACTTAGCTAAGTGTGAGGTTATAGCCAAATAACATGCATGGTTGGGGCCTTTTCCCCACTCCTTAGCAGTTCACTTTTTAAATAGGTGGTATTCAAAAAAGGAGAGGGGAAATTAAAACCAAACTCATTGTGTTTCCTTAAGGAGTCTCCTCCATGTTTCTAAATATTCAGGGAATACTAAGCTCTAATTTGTATTCAGCCAGAGTTATTTCTGCTCAGACTTACAGTTCATTCTCTCAGACTGAAGCACATGAAGAAAGGGATTCCTCGTAAATTTTAAGCCTCTTGCTGCTTAAGGGTCTCTCAAGATTCCTCTAATGAGTCTTTTGTCCAGGAACAGGAAAATCAAGCCTCTGTGAGCCTCATGTCTACTCTAACGACATCAGTTCTAATTTTCTCCCCCATCTGATAACTTCCTTTCAGAATAAGCTATTTCAAGTATGAGTGAACCCACTTCAGAAATTAATTTTTTTAATCATCAACAAGACTAGTCAGTTATTACTAAAAAAAAATAAATCATATTGTTAATGCCTTAGAATATTTCAACTTAGCATTATTCTCTACCCTATTGTGCCAATTTGGATACTTGCAACATCCCCTGATGAGTTGGCTGAAATATAGCCAAAATAATTCATTCGTGGCACTACCACCTATTGCTCTTAGTAAATAAAACATACACATCAACAGGACACACGAGGAAAACAGATGGTTTGATTAAAGACACTATATGACAGGATTAAAACCTGACAGTTCTGATTTGTTAAATTACTCCTAAAGCCTATTTCCATGTAAAACACATTAAACCTGACAAACTTCCAAGCAGCAGCCAGAATGACTGAATTCCTTCTCAGGGAAACTCCTCATCATTTCAGGAAATTTCTAGTGTTCATCCTAGTGTTTAATTTAACAAAATTGTGGTGTGCAGGGTAGATCTTACCAAGGAAATAAGTTTCAGGGTTTTTCTTAACAGCTGCTGGATATGAGCATTCAGATGTTCTGAATTTCCACCATAAAGTAAAATAAGGAGTTTTGTGTGCCTGAAATTCAAATGCAACTGTTTTAGATAATTTCTGCAGTGACTGGCATCCATCAAGAGATAGTGTTTATCTGCTTTAGTTTAAGCACCCAGCAATGAAACAGGCTGTTGTTTTAATATGAATCTAATAGTAATTAATACGAGGAAGGGGGCAACAGTCTCTCCCTTGTGCTAATAGGCTATTTAGCACTAGAAAAAGTATTTAAAGGCTGGCAGATAGAACTGAGCAGGCAGCAAGTCAAGCAGCTTCAATTGACTTTCCTGTCGGAGGCTTGAGGAGCTCTGACCAGAAGATTACATTTGTGATCGCTACACGGAAGGGCTCCTGACCAGAGGTTTGCAGAACATGTCTGTTGGCACAGCTCAGAGAAGAACAAAGATGACTTGAATTGCCAGAAGGGGAGACAGCTGTCCCTGCTGTCTGCTCCTAAACTGTGCAAATCCAATGCAAATCTTCAGCTCCGATAAGTGGAACATGCCAAGTCAGGGATGAGAGTTGAGATCTTAATGTTCAAGAAATGCAGTAAGTCATCCCTCATCCTGAGGGAAGGCAATCCCTCTGCAATTCAGGGAATTACACCTGTGAAATTCCCCATCCCTGTCTCCTTATACAAGGCTTACTCCTGGAATTCTCCATTGTCCTCTGAACGGTGTTGCCTGGGCTTTCCCTTTGGGAGTGTGGTCACCATGAAAAGCCAAAACTACGTCAAGATTTCTAAGGAAGGTTTGCTGGATTCAGTTCCTCTTCTGGTGAAGTTGTGTTTGTACAGGAGAAATAAATACAGCTGGCAGCTAGTAGACCTCTCAGCAAACCCCACTGAAGAGGGTGATTTGAGGAAGAGTCACAGAGTTTGTGACTTCCCTCCCTGCTAGAGATGATGTTCAGGCAAGCTGAAGACACACTACTAGAGCCGATTCTGGGGATGGTTACCACAGCTCAGCCACAGAGATTATCCATGTGGCACCTTTCTGAACTGTCACATAACATAACATAAAGGGGAGGACAGGGGAGATTATTTTTTTAATATTCATGTCAGAGACTAAAAATATCAATGTTGCTGAATTCCATGTGGTAGTTCTCACCTCTTCTAAGCAAGGGCTTATGCTGATCTGAATCACCGGTCACATCCTAAATCTACAGCCTAGGGGCTTCTACATAAACTCATTCAATTTTCATTTCTAAAACTTTTTGAAGTATGTTTTTAGAAAACATAAAAAAAATCATACTAATTGTTCTAGTGCTGTAGGAGTCAGAATTCACCTGCATGCAGCATTAATGTCACAATTTCTCTTGAGAAAATGAAATTATTTTATTTGGTTTGTTGGAATTTCTTTATTTCAATTGGTTAGCAAACAAAAGGCAGAATTCTGCTTCAAACTTTTAAAATAGATCAGAAACTAGCAGCCAGATTTTTGTGTATTTTTATTCTTATCTAAGATGGGCAGTAGAGCGTGATACGCAATCCCAAGTGTGATTTTGGTGTTCAGACCTCCAGATAAGCCACTGAGCTGATTAAAATCTGAAAACCTAATTCAGTTTAAATGAAACAGCTACGAACAAAAGACAAGAAACAAATGAAGGGAAATGAAGCTGAGTGACAGCTGGGCATGTTAGGTCAAATCCTACAGAGTGTGTAAGGAGTGATAACTCCACCATATCACTCAGCTATAGCTTGTTTCCCAGGTATCACCAGCTTTTTCAGTGATGATGCAGCATAAGCAATAAAGTGGCTCCTGTAGGGCAAGAAGGTCACCTCAGCAGCTGACCACATGTATACAGTGAAGAACATGTTTGCTTTCCATGTATTTGCCAGCCAGTTGCTGCCAGTCCCTGTGAACGGGTTAAATCACACATGAAGTGAACCAGCCTGGATCAGTGTTTGTAAGTGACTGACTTTTGCAAGAAGATGGTGATAAACAGGTCAGCCACAAATTTTACACTTGATTCTCTTTTGTTTCTTGCTGCAATTTCAGAGTACTACAACCACTACTGAAGAAATTCACCCTACCATTGATAAGTGGTCCTTCTGGTTTCAAAAACAGCTTTCACCAACTCATGAAGGGCTTGGCTACACAGTGCCTTACTGATGTTTAGGCTTTATTCTTCAAACACTCAGGAGTAAAATGATGGGTGTATAGCATATGCACATATTCTTGAAGACAAAGGCACTGTGAAAGAAAAATTACATGTCACATGCCTGGTTCTTCTGCAAGTAGAATGCTTTTAGTAAGAGAAAAAATATTGTTGACTCCCACATCACTGAAGATAGGAACAAAGACCTGACCGCTGTCATTAGTGCTGTGGTCCTGCTGTATCTCTTTTCCCCTCTCTATTGGGGGTATCTAAGCAATTTGCTGCCTTACAAAAGATCACCCTTTGAAACCACCTTATAAAACTTAAGTAAGGCTTTTAAGAACCTGTCATAGCAACTTCTGACGTATCTGGATCTAAGCAGGAATCACCAGCTTTTCAAACTCTGTCCACTTGCTTGTTCTGTTCGTGCAATGATTCTTTGGCTCAGCTGCCACAAGAAACACAGGTGCAGTTTTCCATTAAGCTAATGGAAAGTAAGAAAATACTTTCCAAGGAATTAATTTGGCTACTAAGATACAATATATCACATTCCAATTAACTCTATGGTAAAAGATGATGATTGCATAATGACAAGGCTGAGATTTCACTGTAGGGCCCTCTTCAGCAGAGAAGAAACTGAGAACTTTTTGTTGGATACGGTGGTTGTTTTAAAAGAAAGGAGAAGCTGGCAAATGCAACAAACGTTTACTTCTTTCTTTTATACATCAGCCTTATTTACGGGAGAAATTCTACCAGAGCGGTATAGATTCTCTTCCCTAGGGAACGGAAGAAAGCAATAACAGTCGTTAGTGAAGTTGCATCACAAAGCAGATGCAAAAGAATTTGTTCTTACTCGTGAGGCTCTAGATTGAGCTTTATACACCATGTGCTGCTTTCTGCTGCTGGTCTGCAATGTTTAGGGTGCTTACACATGCTTTCGCTACCAGGGATATGCAAACCTTTGTTACACTCTTACGCTGGGGTGCTTACACGATGCATCTGCGAGGGGTTAATGCATCGTCTGAAAATCGCCCGTGTTCCCTACAAAGAGAATACGAGATGGGAACAGGGTCAGGCTGATCCCACAAACAAAATTTTCTAAGAGCAGAACTGTAACAGGCGCTGGAGCTGCTCCAGCAGAAGGACCTGTAGGAATACACGAAGAGTGCACATGGGATTGGGATTTTCCCAAAGGGAAAAAGGAGGAAATTGCATTCTCCTCTTTTAGGGGTTCGTTTCCCTCTCGTTTCTATAATTGTAAATGATTTCCCGAGTGCTTCAACTTCTCTGTGTGGGTGAGGAGTCCCGTGGCTTCGGGATGTTGCACCGGTGGAAGGAAGGATCAGGACAAACCGGAGCAACCGCTCTCCACCGGCACCTGCTCTGCTCCAGAGCTCGGGGGGGAACCGGAGCGTTTGAACAACTCCCGTTCCCCGCTGACACCCCCACATCCAGCATCAGCCCCACATCCATCACCACCACACCCCCCAAAATTCAGAGCCTTTTTTTTTTTTTCCACGGAGGCTGTTACAGCTATAAAGAACCGTAAGGACGGAGGGGTAGGCGGGACACACTCGGACGGGACACACCGGGAAGCGGACAGCGGGGGAAATAAAAGGATCCTCCTACCCTGAGGGTTCCCTCACTGACTCTGCTGTGTACCTGCTCTGCTCCTCCACGCTGCGGTTCTCCGGCGCCCGCCACTCGGGCAAGGTGCTGGCGCACAGCACCACCATGGACACGATGACGAAGAGGATGGAGACAGTGGCCAGGACCTGTGCAGCCACGGAAGACGTGGGCTCCTCGAAAGTCCTCCTCATTCTCTCCAACCATTTGCCGCCCTCGGCTCCCGCTGACCGCCGCTTCTTGCCCTCCCCGGGAGGTTCTCCGGGAGGCTCCTCCGCCGAGTAGTAGGTGCACGTCTCGGACATGCGGTCGTCGAGGCGGCGCTGGCAGCAGTAGTCGAGGTGGGAGCCCTCGAGCCCCCAGTAGATCATCTCGTTGTAGAAGGAGAGCTCGCACATGTGGGGCACGAAGCGCAGGTGGCCGTGCCGCACGTACAACATGATGAAGCCGAACGCTTCCGAGTGCCGGTCGAAGAAATACTCGTTCCTCTCCCGGTCGTAGTCGTCGCACACCTCGAGCACGTCCTGCTCCGACAGGCAGCCGTGCAGGCGGCTCACTCGTCGCAGCGGGAAATCCTTCAGCACCTCCCGGGAGAACGAGTACCGGGTACCCCCGACGTTCAACACCACCGAGGGGCCGCGGCCAAAGTTCATGGCTTGGGCGGGACGGACCGAGGAAGGGTGGGGAGGGCGACGAGGCGGGGGGCAGCGGCGGCGACGGTGACTCCGGTTCCTCTCGGTGGGTCCCGCTCGGCAACGGGGCGGGGANCGGTTCGAGGGCGGGCGGGAGGCGGTGGCAGCGGAGGGGTAGGGACACGCCTCCTTCTCCCCGCCCTTCCCTTCGGGGGAGCCCAAACTCTGGGGAGAAGTTTTACCCGCCCTCCATCCCCCACCCAAATAGCGCCTTGGGGGGCAGGTTAGGTTGTTTGTCGGTGTCCGACCCCCCACATCCCCCCTCACCGCTGTGCAGTAAGGAGATAAGGAGAAGGTTTTTCTGGATAAGGAGACACTTTTTCCACACAGGGTATGAATGGACATCAGGTGCCTGAGGCTGAGCCTTCTCCCCTGCTCCCCAGCTCAGCCTACTGTCCCTAGTCCTGCAGCTTCTCACGTTCTTGTGTCCAACACCCACCTACAACATTTAAGACACTCCTCGGCCTCTGTCTGCAAAGCTTTGGTTTCATTTGCTTGCATTACGTACAGGGAAGTGTTAGTTTCCACTAATGAATGTAAAAAAGTTTTTTTAAAATGTCTTTTTGCCCGACTATGACAATTCTCCAGGCCGAGCTATTTCCCAGCCTGGATGTTGCCAATATCTGGAGCATCACAGCGTAAAGCTAGCCAAGCTCCAGCTCGCTTTCTTTCTGTGAGGCGTTCCCTGCTGTCAGGAGGAAAGGGCAGGTGAGTCTATTCTGTCAAAACCGGTGTCAAGGATTTGTCACCCCGGTGCTGTCTGTAAAAGGCCATCCAGGTTCTTTGTCACTCTAAATATATGTACTTGTCTTTATGGGTTGGATTTTTTTGTTGTCACTGACGTTCCTTTTCTCCACTGAGTTTTGTATAAGGCACAGAGAGGTGGCTCAAAGTAGACGGACAGTCACCCAGCCGTGTAGTAAAAATGGTTTGTTTAAAGGAGGATGCGATCAAGCGCCGCTATTCTAAACCCTGTTTGTCATCTTCTGAAAAATATAGCTCGAGTCGAATAGTGGTTCAGCAAGCGAATCCTCCGGGCTCTGGTGTGGCTGTTCTGGAGAGCATCCACTAGAGGTCACGGTTAGTCGTTTTTCTCTGCTCTTTTACCTAAATGACAAGAAACCCACCCAAACTCCAGTGGTAAAGTACCTATAAGGGCATATTCAGTCTCTGTTTAGTGGGGTTGGGGGCCTGTTTTCACATAGCTTGGAAGGTTTTTCCTTCCAGCAGCTGCATCAAGTTAATAAATCTTGGCTGCCTGTTACTTTCATAAGCAACAGACAGTGTTTTAAACCTCTTCACCTTGCTTTGATGCGTACGTCTGTATTTTCTTCTTTCAGAAGCAATTTCTAGAATATATGTCAAAAATAAAATAAGTAAGTAATGAAACCTGATAAGAGCTGTGACAGTGATAATGAGATATCCAGGTGATTCTGGTTGCCACACTTCCTGCTTCAGACCCTTTAACTCCCTTCATCCCAAGCACAGAGCTTACAGAGAGAGAAAACAATGTAGCCTAGAGACCAGTATTTATTATTAATGTGAAAATGCAGGCTGGAGTTTATGTTCTTGAATTGTTTCAAGGTGAATGAAGCTTTCTGTGACAGTAGAACAGGTAAATACTGGGCTGGCTTTTTCTTTAGAGAAACTAGTTGAATTGATTTGATGGCCGTTTTGGACTTTTGGGTGCTTCTAAATATCAAATACAGTGATTTTCTTGTTCAGAGTAATGCTGTCAAATGTTCAGTGTCAGTAAAGCTCACCTGGCAATAGCGGTGTTTTCTTGTCCCCTTTAGCCTGGTCAAGTTTAGTTGTTATAGCTACAGTTACTGATTTCCAATTTGTTCCAGTGAGCTGGTGTACACAGCTGTAAAAGAAACTTACACTGGGAGCAGCCACTTACCGGGAACAAAATCTCAGACAAAGTGTTGTCAAGCCCTGGAACAGGCCCCCTGGATTGATTTGTGCAGCTTAGAGACATGGTTTAAGGAACTTGGGAGAGTTGGGTTAATAGTTGAACTTGGCAATCTAGAAGGTCTTCTCCAATCTAAATGATTCTGTAGTTTTTTGATGGGATTTGTAATTTTGAGCTTGGTTGCTACGCTGTAGTTGTGAAATGCCTGGTTTGTAGTACACTTCTGATCATTTGTTGTTTGATGGTATATTACCCTGAGTATGCAAGTGTCAGTTCAGTGGTCGTTGTGGTATGTCTGTCTTATTTTTGAGGAAACTTCAGTAAGGGTAACTTTTTTTGATGGTGTTGAATTTTGTGACAGGGAGCCTCTAGAAATTAGGAGGATGAAAAATAGTGTGAAGAGCCTGGAAGACAAAACACTTGGTATTTTGCTTGTTGTCACACAATGTCTCTAGTGATACGTTGAGAAAAAGACATTTTAAAAGGGTATCGTTGGGAGAAAGTGTGCTTTTGAAAGTTCTAGCTGTGCTGATTTGAAAGATGGCACTGAATTAGTAAAAGCCAAGAGAGCCAATGAAGCTGTTAAATAGGTCAAGAGAAATTAGAGAAGAGTATTTAACCAACATAGTATGTGGTAAAATATGAGGCATAAGCAGATCTTTACAAGGACTGAGCTGGGTAATAATCCAAAATATAGTGGAGACTTCAGTGGCTGAGGGATGGCTTGGTCTGGGTTTTGCTGATCTGCAGATACATGCTGGGCTGTTGAATCACAGCAATTACTCTTTCCTAGTGTTGGAGTTATTACTGCTTGCTGCCCAACTTCACAATTAATAGTCATTATGTAAAATTTGCTTGCTTTCTGACATTTACTTGCTGCTGCATCTTGTGGGTATGTAATGAACTTGAGACATTTTCTACAGCCCCCAAATCTTTCTTGAGTGCAGCTCTGTGTTTGCTTTTAGAAAAGATTTACTTGCATGTTGTGTATCAGCACAGGAGTGTACAGGGGTCATTTTTCATAACCTGGGATGCAGCTCTTTTCCTCTGAGGTGGTTACTGGATGCTGCTGGCTTCGGTGAGAGCAAGATTGGCTTTCGGTGAGGTATCTGCTCTTAGGATTCTGTTATGACCAGGACACATAGGAGCTCTAGCTGTGGAGCAGGATGATGTCAGGCACAGAGAACATAAAGATCTTACAGGCCAGGCAGTATGCAGTACTTCATACATAAAATTGTGAGAAGAGGGAAATACCCAATGCTTGTTGCTATTAAACATATTGCGTTTGGACATATCTATCTTAATTATTTGAAGAGGCAATACACGAAGACTAGAACAAATGTTTCAGAAGGTTCTGCATGCACAGATGGACTATGGTTTGCATTTATCTTTAATTTAGATCTGGGGAGGGGAGAGGAGGATGCTTTCAAATAGATGAAGTTTTTTCTTCTTTTAATCAACCTTTTGTGCACTAAAGCCCCTCCACTTCAGTGTGGTTTGTGGGTTCACAGAAAGCCTTTTAGGAGCTGAGCACATTACCACATTTAATTACCAAACAAACAGGCTAATGCTGGATACAGTTTGGATTGTGGGTGACACCTGACATGAGAGCACAAGTTCCCTTGTCACTGAGGCACTTCTAAAAAATCTGAATAATTTTGAATATGAATGCTTCTAAAAGCAGATGAATGACATTTAGTAGGGAGTTGGGCGCTCACATGTATATCCATGTGCACAGAATACAATCTGTAGTTGACATTTATAATTAGACTCGCTTCTCTCATGAAACATGCTAACGGTTGGGGAAATTTTGGCTGTGAACAATTAACATTTGATGCTGGAGACTTGATGTATTTGTAGGTCAGTCTGCAAGCTGCTGGTTTGTTTCTTTTAAAATGTGAGAGACAACTGCCTTCTCTGATCTTTACCTTTAAACTGTGAAAAACTTCATGTTCTCAATGCTGGGCTTATTATTGCAGATTATCAGATTTCAATGATTGTTGAATCGAATTACCCCCTTGGACAAAGATCATTAACAACTAGAGTAAGCCTGGTCCTTACATACGACATCCAGGCAGGCAGATATAAAATGCAGAGAGAAGGATATTGCTTGCCCCAGAAAAGTGATTAGAAGGCTATTTGCTAATGGAGAATTCGAAGGCCTGAATGCATTCTCACATATCTTCTATATCCCACAGAAGTTTCTGGAAACACTGGCTTATTCTTTTCATTTACTATACTACTGTATTTAAGGTTAACATAAGGAGAGGAGAATTAGAAACTGTTTTGCTGTTACACTGCTCTAAGCTCACACTTCAGAGGAAATGGTTAAATAAGGCATTTTTGAAAGCTCTTTCACTTGGCTCCTGATGGAAATACCTCATCCTTAAGTTCCATTCTTATGAATGCTCTGCTGTTAACTACTGTCCAGCACGATAAATGATGCAAGATTGGATTCTTAGGTATCACTTGAGCATATAAAATGTAGTTACTTTGCTTTACAAGCAGAATTTTATTTCTAAAAAGAATGCTTACTCTTTAATCTAATCCTACTCTTTATTGTACAAGTCCCAGAAACCTTTACTGGTTTATAGACATGATGGGGTTTGCTAACTTAGATAAATATTTGCATGACTCTGATGTTGAGGTTCTTAAAATAATCAATCTGATGCCCAGTATTCATCCAGTTAAAATTAATAAACCAGTACAGTTGTGTTCTTTTCACAAAGAAATCATTTGATTTGCAGTGAAAATTAGATCAGATTTCTCTATTAAAATCTCTTTTTTCTGAGTCTTTTGCAGCACTGGAGAGCATGGTGTGCTCATGTCCTTCCTCAGCATGTTGGCTCTGCAGTGCCACAAAGTGTTAAAACCTTTGTGTTATCAGAGCTTCAGGAATAACTGGAGCATAGCTTTATTACAGAGAAACCCATAAAGCCAGTCCAGCCACACTTTCCCAAAGACAGTGTTGGGTGGCAGCTTACCTCTTTGGATTGTACAGAAATAAGTGTCTGTGCCACTGGTTCAAGTTGGTATCCGCTTCCAGGAGCGGTAAGTTGTGGTCAGAAAAGACCTTGAAGATCATCAAGTCCAGTCTATGACCTAACACCACCACATCAGCTAGACCATGGCACTAAGTGCCATGTCCAGTTTTTGGTTAAATGCCTCCAGGGATGGGGACTCCACCTCCCTGGGCAGTCCATTCCAGTGTCTGATCACACTTGCCATGAGGAAGGGCTTCTAAAGATCCAACCTAAATCTCCCCTGGTGCAGCTTCAGGCCATGTCCTCTTGTTCTATCACTAGTTGCCTGGGAGCATCCTTCTCCCCTCTCCAGCAGACTGACACCACCTCCCCCCCCACATCCCCCCTCAACTTGATGTCATCCGTGGATTTACTAAGGGGAGATTTGACCCCCTCATCCAGGTCGTCAATAAAGATGTTGAATAGATCTTGGCCCGGCACTGATCCTTGGGGGATACCACTGGTCAGTGGACACCAACTGGATGGGCACCATTCACAACCAATGTGCCCAGTCATCCAGCCAGTTTTTAACCCAGTGGAGGGTGCACCTATCCAAGTCATGGGCTGCCAGATTTTCCAGGAGGATGCTGTGGAAGGGTGTTGAAGGCTTTGCTGAAGTCTAGGTAGACCACATCCACAGCCTTGGTCTCATCCACTTGGCCGCTCACCTAGTTGTAGTATGAGATCAGGTTGGTTAGGCAGGGCCTTCCTTTGCTAAACCCATGCTGGTTGGGCCTGATTCCCTGGTTGCCTGGTACCTGCTGCTCAGTGGCACTTGGGGGGGTTTTGTGGTGCTCAAAACCAGTTGTGGTGTGCTGAAAGCAAATGGGCTACCTGTATTGCTGTAATGACCAGTACCTTTGTGACTCAGCTCCTGACAGGCCTGCAGGATGTAGAGCTGATCAACAGATATGTAGCAATTTACAGATATCCCCTAATTGCCCTGCATCCCATAGTGATGGAACTGCTGATGCTGGAGTGACTTTGGGTCAGCTTTGCCATCAAGTTTAGGACGAACTCTAAGCCTAGATATAAGACAAAACCAAAACATCATAATATTAAAGATAAACCAGAACATTTCTCGAGGTGTGCCAGGGTTGGTTTAGATGAAACGCTAGAAAAAATTGCTTCACTGACATAGTAGTCAGGGAATGGAACAGGCTGCCCAGAGAGGGAGTGTAGTCACCATCCATGGAGGTGCTCAAAAATACATATGCATGGCACTTCAAGGTATGGTACAGATGGAATTGATGATGGTGGAGATATCTTCTAAGCTTTAATGAATCTATGATTCATTTCCTAGAAATGATGATTAAGAAATAAATTATCAGTGCTGTCTGCAGACTAATGCAGGTTTTTTTTCTGATCAAGATCTTCGGTAAATTTTCAAGATGACTGGGTTTTTGCATGTTGAGCTGCCAACCTCTATAGATAGAGGTGCCTTTCAACTGCATGAAACAGATAAAACACACTGCTCATTTCAGGATCTACATAATCTTTTTCTCTTGAAAAAGAAAGAAAGTTTGGTTTATGAGTTTTTAAACTATTGCACAGACAAGGCAAGAGACATCAGTTAACTTGAAATCACAGTAAGAAGTTTGGACATGTCTTTTTGGAAAAGCTTATTGTTGTGTAATGAGACACAGTGTGTTGTGTTGTGCTTTGCGCATGATATTGCCATGGTTCTCAAAGGTGGGTAATTGTAGTGATCACAGATCCTTATTTTGGAAGGCTTGAGCCCTCAGTAGAAAGTCTCTACCCATAGACCACATAATGCACCTGAAGGAGCTTCTTTCTGTTTGTGAGTTTGCAGCCTTTGTTTCTATTTGTTTGTGTATTTTTATTTGTTTGTATTTTAGTTTGTCTTATGTTAAGACAGCAAAACAGGACCTTAAGATCATGTTGCTTCCTTAATTTTTCAAGGAGTATTATCAGATCATCAACATGTTTTTTCCCTCAGCAGGTTTAAGTGTGACTCACTTTCTTCTATCTTTTTTAGAAATTTCAGCTGTTTAAACATTTGTGCTGCCAGATTTCAAACTGGGAACACACATCTCCTGTTTGCAGTGTCTTGTTTACTTGATTTCACTCCTCCTATAGTTAGATCTTTAAATCTCTCAGCTCTGTCTTTAATTCACCAATTTATATCACTGGCTTTGTGTGCCTTCTACCTAAGGACTTCTTGTAATTCATATATTAAATTTTTCTTCAAAAGTCAAGAAGAACGGGGAAAATCTCTTAAAAATACAAAACAAATCCCAACCCACAAAACAAACCCAAAATGAACCAAACTCCCATCCCCCAAACAGTCGCTACAACATGCAGTTTTCCATTTCATACTGGGAGTGGAGCTGATTAAATGTTCAGTCTTTTTTTTTTTTCTGTGGGGATTGGACCTTACAGAATTCAGCATTGAGTTGAAATCTTTATCCATGTCAGTAAGTTCTCTTGCCTACCCCAAGGCTTCATTTCTGGTGGTTTATGGTGAGTTAATTATAGTTTAGTGTTCCCAAGTCCCCATGGGCAAATAAAACATTTTCATTTTTAAAAATGATGGCCTGCCTAGCATTCCAGTATTCACTGTATTTAAGGAATTTTAGGTAATAAATTCAACTAAAAAAAATCTGTATTACAGGGCTGTAACCATTTATGTCAACTGTTTCAAGACAGACAGTCCAAATGACAGAAACTATTTTTTATAGCCAAATTTCTTGATGCAACTGTTTGAGGTCATTAGATTCTTTGCCAGTTTTGTTGATATAAAAGCAGTCCTGTCTTCTGTAAGTAGAGAAGAAGTAATGTAGTAAATTAGAAAATAGATCTGGAGTTCCTTGAACCTCCCAGGACAAGCTTCAGCCTAGCATGAACTTTTAGTGCTGAGTTACAAACCTTGGAACAGAGGCTGGTAATGGAAATGGTAATGGAGAAAATGTTAAGAGTTGTGAATAGTGACATGATGGATTTACTGTGCCTCCAAGTTTTGCTCTTGGAGGGCATCACAAGAGTGATGTGTTTGAAACACCACCATTACCTTCTGCTGGTTGGAGCAGGCTCTAGCAGAAAGTGAATGCTTTGATTTAATGCACAATTCCAGAACAATCATGAAGAACTGTAGTTACTTTTGTCGTCTTTCGAGAGGAAATAATTTTGGTCATAAATGTAATGGGCTTTCCTGGGGTTGTTGAGAAACAGCTAATCCATCTCTGAACAATGAAGTTCTTGAACTGTGTGCTGCTTTCAGACGTATTTGAATTTGCTGTTGTATTAGTCCTTAACAAACATTGCTTTTGGTCCTTGTGATACTTCCATCATAGAAATCTGTAGGTGCTGCTCATCAGCACAGTTTCTCCCATAAAAAAGAGGCTTCAACTACAGGTTGATGCTTCCCATTTTTACATTTTGATGGATGAGAAAACCCATAAAAGGTCTTTAAAAATGACAGGTCACCTTGAAGTTGCAACTGCCATTAAGCAGAGAATGTTTTAAAGACAACCAACAGAAATTTCTGCTTTATGGATTGCATGAAGCTTGAAGAGCTAAGGTAAAATGCCAGATGAAATGGTGTAAACTCCCTGGAGTCCAGATGCCATCCTATAGAAGGCATCACTACGCCCCTGCCAAACACCTTCTCCCATCACAAGAGATCACTGTAATATTCAGTAGTTAATGATTTTCCTGTCTAAACAGAAAAGGTTGATAGCCAAACATAACTGTGACTTATGCTCAGAAGAAAATATTCATCAAACAATCATAAATAACCTTCCTCATCCCAAAAACGTTGGGCAACTACCACAGGAACCCAACCAAAATATGAAGTTTTAAAATATTCATTAAAAATGTCATTTTCTGAAAGGCTTGACAGTCACTATGGCTAGGATATTTTTGTTGCAATAATTTCCCCCTCCCTGTCACGGTGTACTATTTTCGACTGTGTTTTCCATGGAGAAGTCTGTAGGGAACTGATGTTATGAATAATTATTAGCAGAAGTTACACAGTACTTTCCAACACTTGCAATGCTGGAGGGCCTTGCACCAGTATTGTGCGTTGTGTATCTTCTGGCTGACGTTTGTGAAAACAGATGGCATTCATACCCATCCAGTGATGGGTTTGGGTGGTGAACACTATTTATTCACAGACCTAGGATATGAGTCTTTATTTGGGGTGAAGACTAGAACTTCTGAAAGCAGATCTGAGGAACATGCATAAGTTGGCTCCTTCTGGCTCAGGGTGTTTGTGGTTTAGCAGCATGAGCTATGTTTACTTTCAATCTGATGTCTTGTGGGTGTTACATATATGCAGTTGTTTGTACTTTGATTTGGCTGTTGGTTATTACTCTGGTGATATTTGGCAACTAACTGTGCTGCAAACAGTCCTTGAAAACTTGCTGCCTAATTTTCAGAGATCTGATTCTGGTTTTGTCACTGGTTTAGGGTTTAGTTTTGGGATTTTGTTTCTAATTGCTGTTGATATTCATCAGCTTAAAAACATCTATGGACCTCTAAAAGGAAAGGTGCTGTAAGGGCTTATTCCCGTGTTTAGAAGAACAAGTACACTGCAGGCATGTGAGCCCAAGACGATTCCTTTTATATTGTGTTGGCCTTTCAGAGAATTTGAGTTCTGTCCCAAAGCAGAACTTCAGAATGGAGCTATTTTCAGAGTTGCATGGCAGAACCATTGGATGAAGATATTTAGATTATTTCAAAGAGCATAGTCTAAAAGATACTCCTTTGGTCATATTCTTCCTGAAGATCAAGATTTTTGTGATATCCCCTAGCAATTCTCTTCATTGCTGATTCCCTAGCTTGGAGAAGGTGGTTGGAGAGCTTTGAGGAACGTAAGGGAGTGGAAATACTCCATTTTGGCTCTGTTTGTCAGTCTCAGCTATGGGCTGTATTCTTGTCTCCCAGTGGGGCTTTTTAAGGAGACGAGGACTGATGCACCCTGTTTTGTTTATATTGAAATATGTTAGAGCAACTTCCTTGTAAGCATGTAAATATTTCTTTGGTTTCCAGACCATACTTTAGAATATTAAAACTAAGATATGTGTGGACTGAGTCCCAGGTGTCCAGGTTTTTGCTGTAACCAAGAGACAAGCAGCAAAAGTCTAGTTGCAGAGGTTAAAAGACAGCAAGAAGTTCATCTGGTAAATGGGTCTGAAAACTGAACTACAAATCTGCTAGAGACAACAATAACATTTAACAGACTGAGCGTGGACAGGACAGACCTGTCCAATAGTAGAACTGGTGTCTGCATTCTCCATAAAAAAAAGACACTTAGCTGTTGCTAGTGGAGACACTTTTCTGAATATGGGTGTTTCAAAGGCAGGTAATATGTTCAGGGTAGGGTTTTTTCATGCCTGTCTAGTACAGCCAACAAAATCTGACACAAATTTGCCTATTGTCTGTCTGTTTTGGCAGAAATAGACGTTAAAGAACTTGCAGGGCATATGATATCATATAAGATCCAAAGTTAGGCTTCTTACTGTAGTCCTGTTTAGGAGATACGTAAGCAAAGTGACCTCTGCTATGGTACCATGTCTTGCTAGAAAAGAAGGTCACCTGAACACAAAGTTAAATTTGCTATGTAAGGGCACCATTGAAATGTGTCCCTGCTGTTTCAGAAGTGAAGTTCCTCCTACTAGCAGAACGAGCTATTATTTTTTCCCTGCACTGACCTGGAGTCTGGCCACCTTCTTAAAGAAATTGTTTTGGTTTTCTAATCTAAGTGTAAAAGCAGTACCTGAGAATTTCAGGTCAAATGCATCCGTAACAAACAAGATAGTATTCAGGGAACACCTAAGGTACTGAGCGTGTGCTTGATCAGTAAGTTGTGCTTTGGTGTCACTTGGCTGTATTCATTCAATCCCCTGAAAAACTGAACAGATGCTGAGTTCTTGTCTGAAATTAATTCTGCTCAGATGAATGTACCCTACTCTGCTTAAGTATGTGTCATCAAGCACCTTGACAGCTTTTAGCAGGTGTTTAGCACGGAAAGTAGATCTGCTGAGAGAAAGGGAGAGATAAATAGTGAACCCAGTGTGGTGTGTTTTAATGTCTAGCCAGAATTAATGTGTTCAAGCCCTCTGGCTTCACATCAGAGCACTGCAGATGTACCCAACAACCCAGTGTGCTGCCAACCTTGCTGATGTCAAAGATAAGAGGCATGTATATGGGTCTCAACAGCCCTACTGGAGTCAATCACAAAACTCACAAGGTCTTAACAGACAGATGTGAAACAACGTAGTCTTTAAAGATACCAGCATAGGAGAGGGACTTTTTACAAAGGATTCTAGTGAAAGGTCAAGGGGAATGATCTAAAGCTAAAAGTTGGGTGATTTAGAATAGATCCGAAAAAAAAATCCCTCCCTGTGAGGGTGCTGAGGCACTGGAACAGGTTGCCCAGGGAGGTTGTGGCTGTTCCACACCTGGAATTGTTCAAGGCCAGGTTGGATGGAGCTCTGGGCAACCTGGTTTGGTGAAAGGTGTCCCTGCCTGTGGCAGAGGGTTGGAACTGGATGATCTCTGTGGTCCCTTCCAATGTAAGCCATTCAATAGTTCCAAAGCTGGTAGAAAAATGAGGTGCAGACATGAATCCTTGAGCTGTAGGCTACTTTGCTGTTAGGATATGAACTGCTAAATAGATTGGTAGATATTGTTCATTCAGAGCTTTTGCCATTTAAGAAAAAAATCAGATCTTTGCTGTGTTACTGAGATTGTTATCAAAAGCTGTGCAAGTTATGCCTGTGGAGTGGAAGAAATGCATTTCTTCTGATAACTAGTTTTTGGTAGTAGATTAATAATAAACTCTAACACTCTTCCCTCCATCTCACCACCAAACATGTTGTATCATTCCTATTGCAATAGAATTTTCATTAAAGCAAATAGTCCGATCAAGAAAACAAGTACATACAGGTCCAGAACTGACTTATTTGACACAAAATAGTCCTTAATTCAATACCAAGATTTATTGGCAACAAAATCCTGTACAGGCTATAGTATCCTTCTGGATAATAGAATGATACTCAGTGAAAAATTATTTCCAAATGTCTTTCAACCTCCATTTAAATAATTTGTTGCCAACCATAAGCACCTCTTTTCTATTTGCAGTTTTGGTTTAATGTTCTTGCAGCTTTAAGGTTTGAATTGAGCATTGGAATCTGCAGACTGCTGATAATTCAGCAATTAATGTTAAGCTATTGTTTAAATCCCATTTAATGAAAACAGTGACATATTTAGCTAAGTCTTGCACGATCTGACTCACAGAGTCAATAAAACAGCAGACATTATTTCTAATGCCAAGAAAAGATGATTTTCCTCTTGTGTGCGGGTGTTTTTCTGATTTATAAAGAGGCTGGTATGGCAGCACCTGTTACAGGTTGCTCCAGCTAAAATCTCCAACAATAACCATTGAATTTTTTTATGACCTGTAAATTTTTTTAACAATCTAATACACTGCCTGTTACAAAATGAAAGTTACCTAAGTGCTTTATAAACATGTGTTGACATGGAAAAAGGTGGATCTTTGGTGACTAGTTGACAGCCACATGCATCCTGCTTCTGCCGCACTTTTATTAAAGAGGCTTTGCAGGCTATGAGTGTGTCTTTGCATAGTATGGGAGATTTAAAAATCCACAAACATACTTTTAGGAGCCTGCAAGCTCATTTGATGTGACTTTTCACAGACTATGTAGTATTTTTGATTGGCAGGGACTACTAAATTCCTTTCTGTAATTAGAAATTTACATTGATAAACGATCATTTATAAAATCCTTTTGTATTTTACCTGTTTGCATGGATTATCTTCGAGCAGCCTGTTTGGGTTTTTTTTGTTTGTTTGTTTTAGCAAGGGACCCATGTTGCTTGGTGAGAAATCCTAAACTTAACTGCTGTTTCCTGTGTATCCAGATCACCCAAGTCAAGACATTCTCAGTTTAGCCTCTTTGATTTAGGATGGGCCCAAGGATGGGAAATTCCTGAATGTTGTTTCCTTTCTCTTGCATCAGCATGAGAGCTCTCCAAGCTGAGCACCTTCTATTAAGGTTCAAATAACTGTTCTCCAGAGGTTTTTGTTGTTTTCAACTCTTCAGCCTGCAAGATCCCAAAGTATTTGTTAAGCATACTTTTATCAATATATTTTACTTTAGAACTCAGATTGTCAGTTAAATTACTAAGCAATACATTTAGGAAGATGATTTATTCTTGTGAGCAAGGCTGTAGCATTATTTTTTTGTTCTGGGTTTTTGTTTGCTGTGGGGTTATTTTTTGCTTTGGGTTTTCTGTCAGTCCTGTTTTTATTAACTGGAGATGTTGGGCTAGAATATTTTGATACTAACTTCCCTGGTCACAAAATGGGATGTCGAACAGCAGATGCAAGGGAAGTTCCCCTGTTCTGTCACTTTCTGGTGTGATACAGTTGTTAGAGTGCTTTGAAAGCTCTTAGCTCTGCAACAGTGGGAAAAGAGCACTGGTGGTGAGATGTTCTTGAGTCTGATACAAAACTCCTCGAGGATTTTCCCTAAAATTTCTGAACTCATGTCAACAGGCAGAGTTCTGCCACTGGCTGAACACAACTGTTGGTCCCTGAAAAGCTTTAGGAAAGCTATAGGGAATTAGAAATTAAAATCCAGGAATCAAAGCTGTAGGTTCCATTCCCTTTGCCCTACCAATTCCACAGAAGCCAGAAAGAAGCAATAATACAGAAGTGTTTTACTTTTTCTTAACTTTTATTTATAATCTTTGATTTTTTTTTGTTTTAAAAACAGTAAGATTGTATAGCTCTAGCCAATTTAATAGTAGATATTTTATAGATATAATCTAGATGCATCTAATGATGCTAAAGTGAAAAAGCCAATAAAGAACTGTGTCCACCACCTCCCTCAGCCTGTGATCCATGTGGTGTCGGTGTGAATAACAGGGCTCAGGAATTCAGCACTAAGGTTTGTAAATGTCATTGTCTGGTCTGTGATATCTGTGCTTTCCACTTGAAGAATAATGAACTGCTTGACAAGGTACAACAAAGGCATATGAAGACAACAAGCTGGAATGGGTTGCCCAGGGAGTCTGTAGAGTGTCCTTTGCTGGAATGGCTTCAAACCTCACCTAGCCTGTAGAACCTGCTCTAGACTGGACTAGACCTCTGGAGGTCCCTTCCAACCCCCACCACTCTCTGATGTGTAGTCAGGCAAATGCAAATTTTCTTGTTCTTTTCAGGCCATCAACCTGATAGAGCAGACAGGCACCAGGGCTTTCCTATACTGTTTTGAGGAGTATCTTCAGGGGGTGTCTTCCTTTTCCACAGGCTGTGCCTTCAGATGATGGAAATGAAATCTGTTCCTGGATGGATGAATGTATATTATAAAGATCCAAGTGTAGCTTTAAGCTGAGAAAAGCTTGGGAGGTATTCTGTTTAACAATGACTGACTGGGACAAACCAACTATTTGAACTGTTTCTTGCCTTGGAAATTTAACCTGTTTCATATAGCCAGCAGTAAAACACAGGTAAAAATATCACTCCTACTTAAATTCTAAGTAGAGGTGTGTGTTCTAGTCTTTGCTGAGGTGGTAATGTTAGTACCTCTAGAAATAACTTGGTGGACAGAGCTGCTGTTTCCCTGGAAATATTCAAAGCCCACCTAGGTGTGATCATCTCTATGTGATCCTGCTCTAGCAGGGAGGATAGACTAGACGATCTTCAGAAGTTCCTTCTAACCTCCACCGTCCTGTGATTCTCAAGAAATTTCTGCAGACTTCATTTTCACCTCCTGCAGATCTTCTGTTTGAGAGACCAAACAGTGGAAGATTATGGATTTTTTTTTTCTTTCACTGTACAAATATGTTGCTGTTCAATAAAGATAACCGCGAGTATCATATCATTCCTGTTACCTGTAACAGGAATTTGGTACTCAACTATCTGTTCAACACAAATGAATCACTGGGGAAATCAAAAGAGCCCTAAAAAAAAGAGCCCTAAAAGCACTTGAATCTTAATGCAATAGTCCCAGATTCATTGGGGGGGGG
>VZRI01014174.1:0-35145 GCA_013397515.1 Upupa epops | reverse complement strand
GGGAAGAGAGCGTAGGGTCATTTGAAACACCAGGAAAGCTGCTCTTCCTAATAAACCTGTTATCCTGCAGGTCGAGATGAAGTGCAGTAATTTGTTTGCAGAGCATATGGCTTGTTTATGGTGAACTTTATGTAAGCATAGGAAAACCATTCCATCAAAATCACATGATCACTTTGGTTGGAAGTGACTTTCAAGATCATCGAATCTGATCTTCAACACAGCACTGCCAGCTCAATCTAATCCATGCTACTCAGAATTTAAATTCTTCTAGGGATGGGGGGACTCCACTGCTGCCCTGGTCAGCCTGTTTGAATGTTTAATAAACCTTTTAGTGAAGAAATTCTTCCTGACACATGCTTGCCACTAAGGAGATGATGTTCCCTTCCTTGCCCCAACCTCCTTTCAGGTAGTTGGAGAGAGCAAGTAGTTCTTCTGCCCCAGCCACCCTCTCTTCAGACTAAACACCCCCAGTTCCCTCAGCTGCTCCTCTTCCCCGCGTCGTTGCTCTGGTCTGGACCCACTCCAGCACTGCACTATCCTTGTGGCTCCTCAGAGACTTCTTGCCTACAAGTCATCCCAGCAGAGGGGCTGCTTCACAAACAGCGGTTTTTGCATCTTCTTCAGCGCTTCTGGGTTTTGCCGGATGGATCCTCAGGTGTTTTCTGAAACCAGCTTCTCCAACCCAGAGCTACCTTACTCCGTGTCACTGAAGGCTCCCGCTCCGACGGCGAACAAAGGAGCCGCTAAACCCGCCTCCAACAGGTGCCGCGAGAGAAACTTTCTCCGGCCGCAGGCTCACACGCCCCTACCCCCCGCCTCGGGACCCGCCCCGAGACCGGCACATTGCGGAGCCCGGGGGGCGGGAGTTGAGACGGGGCGGTTCTTTAACCCCTTCCTCGCTGACGGCCGCTCCGTGCCCAGGCGGGGAGGGGCCATTGCGGGGCGGGGGGCCGTGGCAGTCCCTCCCTCTCTCCCTCTGTGCCCGGCCCGGCACAGGCGGCGGGAGGAGGACGCAGCGTACAGACATGGCGGCCAACATGTACCGAGTGGGAGGTATGTGGGGGCGCGGCGGCTCCGGGGCAGAGCCTGGTAGCGGGGCCGGTGCGAAGGGCCGGTGCGTGGGGTGGGCTAGGCCCTTCTCTTGCCGTAACCCAACGCCGGGACCCCTAGAGGGGCGGCCAGGCTAGGCCCAGGCTGGAGGCGGCTGCAGCTGGTACAGCGGTCGGGCCCGGCCTCCCTTCCTGAGCAGGGCCTGTAGGGGCCGAGGGTCCCTCCTTGCGGTCTCAGCGGTCCTCGGCTGAGCTCACATGCATTGAGGTTTCCCTTCCTTCATTTCCCCCCCCCGCAACCGCGGGTGTGAGGGATAAATAAATCTCGGGAGAATTCTACCGGCTTTACCCACGTGACTGCTGGGCGGGGGGGATCTAAGGATGGTAAAAATGCAAACAAACAGAACATGAGGGAAAATGTTTCTCTGTTGACTACCTGCCAACAAAACACAAGACCCTGTTAAAGTTCCCTTGCCAGCCCTCAGGGAATGAGCAGGGCAGCAAGAGTGTTGAGGCTCAGGTGCACCTATCCAGTTGAGTTTTCAGTGCTTGGTGCTGTGTCCTCCTATTTCCTCCTCGGCAGCCTGAGATAAGAGGGAAGATGCAAGGAAACGAAGGGTGCGAGTACCGTGTTCGAGTCTGCCTGAGATACATGCTGGAATAGCCAGAAATGGTCCATCTGTGGACTCCTGCATTTGGGCATTTAGGTTGTAATCCCCTCAGCCTTTGCTCAGGAAGGTAATCCTGCTCTGAGCAGCGCCGTTTGATTCTTAGGTTGTCAGTTATCAGTTTTTTCGTTGTCTACAATTTCTTGTTAAGGTTACAATATCTAGAGGCTGTAGTCTGCTTTTAGACCTAAATGAACAAGTTATCTGAGCCTCCATTTCACTGTACTGTAGTGTCAAAGGTTTGTGGATGAGTTTTACCCATTGTTATGGTCTTCCCATCTAATTTTTATAAAAAGTTTACAGAGTAAGTAAACTTATCAAGTGTAAAGTGAGGTTAGAATTTGATGGGTACAAGAGGAAGTGGCCTGAAGTTGTGCCAGGGGAAGTTTAGGTTGGACATGAGGAAAAACTTCTTTGTGGGAAGGGTCATCAGGCCTTGGAACAGGCTGCCCAGGGTGGTGGTTGAATTGACATCCCTGGATATGTTTTAAAGTCATGGAGATCTGGAGCAAGGTTTACTGGTGGCATTGGGACATACAGGTTAATGGTTGGACCTATTATCTTGAAGGTCTTCTCTAACCTTAGTGATTTCATGATTCTATGGTATGATGAAACCAAGTTCTGAGAAAGCTATTGAAGGAAATGTGCTACATGTAGTTCTTTGTTACAAGTGAGCAGCTTTTGGGATGTAAATGAACTTCCATATACTCCCTCAAAATATTTGTTTGTTAAATATGCTATAAAAGATTTTGTCCTAGAATAACCTTGGTAACCTCATGGCTGTTACTGCTTATTACGGTTTGTGTGTACTGAATGGAAATCGTGACAAAAGCATAAAATAAGCATTGCACGCTTGGGCAACTATACTACCATAGCGCCTGATGATGTGATGAGGTATATTTTACAGGAATATTTATCTCTATAGTGTTGAAACTTACTAAAGAACTCAATTCTTAGATCTCCCCTGAATTGGTTGTGAGAAACCACTGATGTTACATCGAACTTTATAAAGTGTATGAAATACCGAATTTCAGCATGAGCTCTGACACAAGGCATTTAACTTCATTTCAGAATGATCATTAAAGCATGTGTAGAGCATTCCTGACCAGAATTTCAGGACAAATTATGTTAATTCCCAGTGCAGTATTAATTTGTTTCTTTAACTTTTACTCTTTTAATGATTTTTGCCTTAGAAGAATACTTTTGCACTGATTGTGATGTGCTTTGACCTGTTATTCAGTATTAAAGTCTGTTTCCTCTTTTTTAATTCCAGATTATGTTTATTTTGAAAATTCTTCCAGCAATCCGTATCTCATTAGGAGAATAGAAGAACTTAACAAGGTATACAAGCATCTAAAGTTCTCACATGACCTTTTATCAGCAGTCAGTGCACTTTTCAAAAACCCAGGTTGATTTCAATTCCTGAAAATTTCTATGATGGTAGAGTTCTGTGGGTGGGAGTTTGTTTGGTTTTTTTTTATTTTTGTAGTTTATATTTACTATGTGTGTGTTTGCTACTGAAACCTTGCTTTGCATTATGCAGTTCTGTCCAGTCATCTATGGATATACCCAATTGATAAGACCTGGAGAACAGGAGTGCTCTGCTGTAAAAATTTCCAAATGAGTCCTCTGAATGCTTCAGGAATCTAACAAATTCTTTGTGCAGTGTTGGCACTGTGAGTCTTCATGGAAGAGTGATGTCTCTTGCTTTTGTATGTAGGTATAAGGAGCTACTAGGTATCAGCAAGGCTTCATAGTGGTCAAATAACAGAATATATGACTTCACTCTGAATGAAGAGTGGGCATTTGAATATCCTGAGTGTATTTTTGTAAATAATGAAGGCTTTTCCATGTCATTTTAGGGAAAGCACTATTATTTTTCTTGTACTTGAAGAACACTGTAATTTTTATGATGCTTCTAACGTGATGGTTTTTACTATTCCATCAAGCAATATTAAGGCTTAGTGATAACATGTCAAAAATTAATGACCTAAATAGCTATTGAGAAGTGAATAATGGCAAAGGTGAGGTTTCCTCTTCCCCAGCTTAGAAAGTAATTTAAGACTGCAAACAGTTTTCTTGGAATGTAAGTTTTATTATGGAACATAATGGCTCCATAGCAAACTCTGATCACATTACCTGACACAGTATCCACTGAACTTGTGCATGGCAAATAATTTTTGACTTTTATTGGGGAAGAATATTCTTTTATTTGCAGTAATTGAGTGATTCCAATCATGTCCAGAATGTAATGTTTTGTTATCTTCAAATTGAATTGCCATAATTTAATCTTAGTGACGGATGGCAGAGCAGAGTTATGTATTGATTTATTTATTTATTTATTTAAAGAGTTCTGAGGATATCTTGCATCCAGATAAACTGAACTGTCAGTTACGTGTTTTCATGCACTAATGGATGGCACTGAGCAAACATGGAGCTATCATGCAAATATGTAACAAAGTGCTTTGGTTATAATTTTATCAAAGCTAAGATGTTTTCTTTAGTAGGTTCTTTACATTATCAGGTTAAAGAGCACAGTCCTTCTAACACATTGTGAAAACAACTGTGAACAACAAAGCTCCTTTGGCTTACAAGCTGCAGTAACTTCCAAGTTTCTTTCCTTTTAAGAAAGAAAAGTGGAATTGTTTAGAATGTGTATTTCTGTCTGACACTGACTGTCAAAAAATGTTGAAGCTTTAGTATTTCCTCAGGATTTTTATGTTCATGTGGTAGTGTGGCATCTCCAAAGAACTGAATAACATAAAAATTCTTAGGACTAAGTTATAATCAATATGTTTATTTGACCTGGAATTGAAATCTGTGTCAGAAGTTTTTTACTTATTTGACTGTCTGATTTCAGCCTGACTGATCATGCAAGAACAACTGATAGGAGGGGAAGCGTGCAAGCAGAGGCCATTTAAATTGTTTTACTGGGGTAAGTCAGGGTGTATTCTGACTTGATTTATTTGTCTTTTGTAGACAGCCAACGGAAATGTGGAAGCCAAAGTGGTGTGTTTTTACAGACGAAGAGATATTTCCAACAGCCTTATAATGCTTGCAGATAAGCACGCAAGTAAGTAGATGAAGCGGGCATTGTTTCTTTCTGTCATGGCCTGTTTGGTTTCTATGCTACTTAAAATTGCATTTCTTTTAGCATGTCTAAGATATATTGGGCATCAATTAATAACTAGTTAGATGCTTAGCTTTATCTGATACTGGCCCTCTTCCTAGTAGTTGTTTCCAAGACACAAGTTATATTGAAGTGATTGAAAGTCTCCATTCGAAAAACAAAAAGAGACTATTTCTTCGCCTGGGAGAGATGACTGTATTTCTTTTATAATGTTAAAAGTAGGTCTTTGGTTCAAGTTAATTTAAGTGGAACAACATATGTGAGGGTGTGATGTGACTGTAAAGTGAGACATAAACACTGACATTTATCACTGGGGACAGAAAATCTGTTGAGACAGTGAAATAGCTGTTACCTGAATTTATGCTAAAAGCAGGTTATTAATAAAAAAGTCATTACTGTAATCTCACTGGATTTTCAAAAAAACAACAAATGATAGGGAAAGAAAATGCATCATTTTCGTCATGAACTTTAGAGTTGTGTTTTTTTTATTCTGAAAGCAAAACCAGAACTTAAAAAATGCTTGAAAAAAGAGTTATTTGCAAAATACTGCACTTGTGTTTGTAAATAACTGAAGTGTTAAATGTGTCAAACATCCGGAAAATTTCTTGCTACATACTGCTAAAAACCATTTTGATTATAAGTGATACTTGAGTTTTGACAATTAATATGTGAATAGGTGACGTAGTGATTATGAATCTGTTCTCTCATTTAATGGGATGGATGTCTTTAGAGACATTAATGCAATATTTTGTGTGCAGACATTTGATGGAGTAAATAAGCACTGAAAAAAAACCCCACCTTACAGTTTGTTAAATGTCAAATTCTGATGGTTTTAGTCATAGAAATACCATTAGTGAAGAAAAACAGCCAGCTTTTGGCTTTTGTTTTATTCTTTCTTTGGTTCTGGAGAACTAGAGGTGATTAGAGCATGTACCTTGAGGTATTACCTTAGTTTTTAAAAAGCAAGATATATCTTGCTTATGTCCTAAGGAAATGATTTATTTAAATGTCTTTCTAATACAACTAGTACACTTCATTAGTAAGCTAACTGATGGTTGACCTATAATTGTTACAGTCTTTTAAGTTATTTTATATGACACAAATTTCAGTGAACTTCATTAAGATTTCCATGTTTGGTTTTTTTTCTAATGGATGGCACAGGGAAGAATAATAGGTAAATACTGTTGGGTTTGTTTTTTCCATTTGACTTCAAGATTGTGTAGTGTCATTTATACGGTGCTTTTTGGTTGGCTTATATCATGGAAGAGGGGCTGTTAGTTCTGTAGGCATCATTCAGTCTGGGAAAGTAAAGAAGATTTTTGTTTCCTTTTAGTTTTAGATTGCTCTTTAGTCAGCGCTGATTGAAATAACTTGTTGACAGCCTGTTGCTCTTCTACTACAGCATACCTAGGGGTGTGTTGTTGTCAGTACAAGTGCCGTGGAATCTTCCATAATGTTTTCTCAGATTCTCTTGCTGTTTTGTAGGAAGAAGACAAGTGCAATTTCTAGCTGTTTCAACAAGCATCTTTACAATGCCCTTGTCCCACAGGTCATAAAAAGGTGCTGAGGGAACTGGGGTTGTTGAGTTTTGAAAAATGGAGGTTGACCTTGCTCACTACAGTTTCCTGGAAGGAGGTTGGAGTGAGGAGAGGGACAGCCTATTCTCCCTGGTGGCAAGGAATAGACTAGAGGAAATGGTTGGAAACTGCACAAGGAGAGGTTTAGACTGGATATTTGCAAGAATTCATTCCCTCAAAAGACTGTCAAATACTGGAACAGGATGCCCAGTGGTGGAGTCACCATCCTTGGAGGTATTTGAGGGACATGGTTTAGTGTGACCTGGCAGTGCTGGGTCAAAGGTGGACTGGATGATCTTAAAGGTCCTTCTCCAACCCGAGAGATTCAGTGACTCTGAAAGGATTCTAAACCAGCATTCTTACGGATTAGATTTCTCTAAAGACTTTTTTCTCTGTACATAATATTTTCCTCTGACCACTTCGCAGAACCTTTACAAAGTCATCTGGGGAGATCTGTGTTACAGGCGACAGCCTATAGTGAAGGATTGCTGCCTGAGTTTTCATGCAGCTCATACAACAGATGTAGTTAAATGTCAAATCAATTTAAAATGTTTTGATTCTGGAATGTTGCAGCGTGTTCTGTTTAAAAATATGATGTATGTAAGCAAAATATTTGTGTATTTATGAATCTAATGTTTTATATAAAAAAACATGTTGACGCTTTTTACTGCTTCTACCTGAGTAGTTACAATGTAAGCGCAAAGAGATGTGAGTTGGTTATGGAATGGAAATTCTACTTTAGACACTGGTTATTCCAGTGTACCTGTAGAGAAGTAAGTACAAAGTCTGCCTAATGTGTTCTAATAACATTTTATATTGCTAGCAGGGGTTTTATTCGTTACGATAGAGAATACTTTCCTGAGCAATATACTTTCAAAGATTTTTAGCAGGTGGGGATTAGAGTAATTTTTGGGTGACAGTTCAGTTTCTGCAAGTTGCAATTTGTGGTGTATTTATGGATCCATTTAATAAGAGAAGCAAATGCATTCAAAAGAAAACACTTTGAAACTCCAAGAACAAATTCTCAATAATATTTTCAAGCTTCAGAGCAATTCTAAAAAGTGTTGGGTAAAAATGGAACAAAATAGATCTGTGATGCTGTCACTGGTAGAGTCAATATACTCTTTTGGAGTAGCTTTTTTAGTTTGTTTTTTAAGTTGTATTCAAAAAGACATAGTGGAAACAACCTGGGGAGCAGATAAAAAATGTTCTTATTGTCTGAATTTTTTTTTTTTGAGGAAAAAAAAAAAATTTGTTTTGAGATTTTTTTTTTTTTTTCAGGAGAGCTTGCTCTGATTTAGGTGTGCTGCTTTCCTGGCTAAATTCTGGCATTTTTTTTTTTTTTTGGACTTTTGTTGAAGCCCAGGCTGTATGTATTTTTTTATGATACTCCTGGGAACAAGAGAGGAGGCAATTTCAAAAAAAAAAATTGAGGCATATTGGACTCATTGACTGCAATATCAAAGGCAAAACTGAGATTTTTTTTCCTAGTTTATAGACACTATAGTCAGAATCTCATTTTTTCAGTCTCAGTTGCTCTTTATAGTCATCACTGGCTTTATGCCTCATAGTTGTCCTTTTTTTTAGGACCTTTGGCTCTTGAACAGTCATGTTTCGTGTCACATTGCTTTGCAAAATGGTCTCTGCTGAAGAATTTTTGTACTTGATAGATTTCTAGGAGACAGAGAAGAGTGCTGCTAAGTGATAAAGTGATTCCTGCTGAACAGTTAGTCTGTACTGACCTTAGTATGACACTCGTGTATTGTAATCAGAAACAAATTTAGTAGTCTAGCTGTACTTCAGTTTCTTTATCTATAATGTTCTTATTAGAAGTTCTTATAAAGGTTGTAGAAAAATATTTAATACACCAGTATACTTTATAGCTCCTGTTAAAATATCTAAATATTTCAAAGCTCATTGCATTGACAGTTTTTTATATATTAATTTCAGGAACTTTCCAACAGTTCTGGCAATGGTTTGATCTTTCAAATCAGTATTGCTGCTATTGCACTATTGCACTCAATTACTTTTATGTAACAATGCTTTGTATTTGTAAAAAAAAAAAAGCACAGCAAAAATACCCAAATCAACAATTATTTTGCATGTTGTCAGTCTACTTGAGCATCATAATAATTGCCAAATGTTCCAGATGCATCCAAGAGAATGAAGCTGTTAATGTTCCAACTGGGTTCATCACTTCAATGGAGTAGCGGGTAGCATAAAGGCTGGCAAAAAACTGAACTGGGGAAACGTTGTTCGATATATTTAATAATAGTGCAGATTCCTCACTAATATTCCCAAAGACATACAAAACTGAAATGTGAGATTTCAGCTGCATTAAGAAGCCTGATGAATTATGTTGTTGCTGTTGCATAGTAGTGTTTTTTGTGAAACTATTAAAAACATGTAAGATCTTTTCCTGCCTTCTCCAGCAGTCAAAGAAATGCCATTTAGTTTTATTTTTCAGTATTTTTCTCAAGTGTACGTGGAACTCAAACAGAAATTGGGCAATTCAGATACTCAGTCTATAAGAACAAATTAATTTTGGGCATTTTGTTCTGAAGCTTTTTGTTACGTAGTTTTTTTAATTCAGACACATAGTTGATGTGTTTGTATTTGAAAAGATTTGTAGCCCAGTATTACTGGGTTCTATTTGTCCAGTCAGAGGATAACAGAACAGAAGACTTGGTGTGCACTTTGTTGTTTTTTCATTGTAGTTGTTGTATATCAAGCTAAAAAGGTGCTGAAAGCTGCTGTTCAACAAGGCCATAATGTTCCTTTAATCAGTCTCTTTTCTGAAAAATCACTTTAAGCTGAGAGACTTTTCCTCTTAATTAAAATCATATCTGAACATAAAAAAAATCTTTGAAAATTTTATTTCAAACCTTTAAATTGTCTTGTCTTCTGTCTCATTAGTTCCCTTGGGTATCTGTGGTCTCTACAGCCTGTGGTTAGAGGCACCTTTGGTCAAATGAATTCAAGAGACAAATGTTCTTCTGTTCCATATGATGCATTTTCTCTACCTTTGTAATTTTAAATATTGAAGTAGTACTATTTTCCTCTGTAAAACTGTTGTCAGTTTACTTGCTCTATTGGTAGTTCTCGTACAAGAAAGTGACATCTATCCTTAAGTTGGATGCTTAGTGGAGTTGAATTTTGAGCTGGCTCTTTAGCAGGTGGTCCTTTGAAACAACAGAAAATAATTGCAATGCATTGGTCTTAATATAAATAAAACTTTTTTTTTTTTAATGGTTAGGTAGGTGCAAAAAATAAAAGTCTTCAGAGCTCTTGAGTTCAATTGGTTTGTGTCTCTTACAGTGGTATTTAAGTAGCTCTTTCATGGAATTTACTGTCTTTTGGAAGGCTGTTAGGTTATATATAGTTCAGATTTTCAGTTGCATTTGCCTGCTGTATAAAAAATATATTTGTTAATATTACCTATAATAAAGAAAAAGCATTTTTCTTGATCTTCAATAAGATGAAGGGAGTGGAAGGGCAGAGCTGAGTTTTACAGACTGGAGAATCTTGGAGCATTTATAAGGAAGAAGGCTTGGCTGCTAGATGTGCCTGAGGGAGTGGGTGAGCAGACTGGTGTAACTAGTTTAGTGAGATATTATTTTCTTAATCTCAGAGTTTCTGTAAATATAAAGTAGTGCTTGTACTTTAGTGTCCCTGGCTCTGTCATCTGTATCCATACACGTTTGCCTCCTTCTGAGGAGAATACAAGTCTTTCAGAAGTCTGTGTCTATGAGGAAGACATGAGAGGACTCTTGAGTTTGCATTGAAGATGAAATACTAAACAGACAAAACCAAACATAGCGAACCAGGAAGGTTCAGGACAGAGAATTCCAATGCCTCTTCTGCTAAAGAGTGGAATTTTACTTGTTGCACTAATTTACAGTAAACAAATGCAGACATGTAAACTAAGCCCAGCAAATTCAAGTATGTTAAGTTGCTTCTGGGGATCCTGAAGTCTCTGATGTGGTGAAACACACCCTAGTAGACCATTTCAGGATGATACAGATAACAGTCAGTCCCAGAGCAGATTTTATGTTAAGGTATTTTTATATTAGTGTAACTATCACTTTCACTGAAAATGAGCTTGAGGAATAGAGTTGGGTGTGTTTTTGTGAGGAAGACAATGACCTTTTTCATCTTCTGAGAAAAGGAAAGACAAAGTTTTCCTTCATTTACCCAAGAGAATGCCTTCAGCTGTAGTTCATTTGGGGAGGGGTAAAAAATCCAGAACTTGTTGAAATAGAACAGGCCTTGTCCAAAACTATATCCTTGTTACCATGGAAAACTTTGTCTCATGGCTCCCAATTATCCTTTTCAAGGGTGCTTTTGTTAGTTTCAAATTATGTGTTCTGTTTGTTTGATTTTTGTGCAAGAACTCCATACTTGTGATATTTTTTTCCCACCTCAATGCTAAAAGCAGTAGAGAAGCAGTAATTGGGTGCTTTTTGCATCTGACAGTATCAGAGTTGTCTTTTTGTGAGTGACATTTTAGAATTGGTAGTTAGCTATTTTATATTGTCTCATTAATGACTTTACTGTCACTTTTAAGTATCTTGTGGTATTACTAACTGCTGTGGCCATCCAGATTCTTCCTTTGGTGCAGAAGATCTGTTAGGTTTTGAATGTTAATGATCTTCTCTTAATGGAGTGAATGGATTTTCAACTAAGTTGCTCATTTTAGGAGTTCTTGGCTCTGAAGGAAAACTCGCATAAATATTTTTCACCTTACTGTATGTGATCTTACTAGCTAGTAACTGTTAGCTTTGTCTTTGGACCTCTTGAGAATAGTGTCAATATTTTGGTCAGCCATACCTAGATTATCTTTTATTCTTCTAATTAAAAAATCTTATTTTCTTAACAGTTTAAGAGGCTTGAACATGTAGCTGCTGATCTCTGTGAATGTAAATACAACCCAAAATCTGGATTAATTACATGAGTTTGCTGTGGAGAGTGGAAAATGACAAAATATCAGTTCAGATTTATGCTTCAAACTGTCTAATGGATGCTTGAAACCTAGCTTTTATTACTTTATTACTGTAATTACTGAATGTTTCTTCAGTAGAGACAGACTCATTTGGTACTGAAGGTGGCGCTTTATTTTGCGAGTAGATCTCCAAAAATTTCTTCTCATTTGAGTTTTATTCATTCAGGTCAGTGATCCTACACTAGTTTTCTCCATGCTTCCAAAATACCAGAAGCATTTTAATTGCTGTTATTGATGGTGATGTTTTTTTGTCTCAGTTAAAAAAGATGTTTCACAACTCCTAGATTTCCATAATCCCAGCTGGTTCTACTCTTCTTGTTTTTTTTCTAAGTCTTGTAATTTTAAGTGGCTCTTCCCACTTTCTCCCCAGTGCACCCATACTGTACCAAAGCACCTGAGGCATAAGTTTCAGACTACAGAAACATTCATTGTTTATCTCTATCTGTAAAGCTCCAATTAGAAATGTGTTTTACATCTTCAAAGGCTTCTCTGATAGTCTAATGGGTTCAGGAGTTGATATCACTTAGAAAGATAGCTGAGTGACGTAAACTCATTATTAATATAGAAAGTCTTTTTTTCCCCATCCTACAGTGGTAGATAAGTGTGAACCATAGTCTGAATCATATAATCACTGAAGTTGGAAAAGACCTTTAAGATCATAAAGTTCAACCATTAACCCAACTGTCCCAACCCATGTCCCTAAACTCCAGATCCCCACAACTTAGAAACACATCCAGGGATGGTGATTCAGCCCCCTTCCTAGGCAGAATCTGCTTTGATTCTGATTTTTATGGACTGCACAAAATGCTTCTGCATTTTGTTTTCTGGTAAGGTAGAACACATCATTCCTGGGAGCAAAACAAGTTTGAGTGGTGAAAAGTGCAGTTTATTTTGGTAAAAGCCTGTTCTACACTATCAGATTCCCAAAAGATATAACTTTCTGTGGATTGTGACAGAGATGTGCAGTGCTGAAGACAGTAGTGTTTCGATTTCCTGGTTTAAAAGTGCAGCCCTGGTGTGGTTTTGAAAAAAAATTCACGTGGAAATAGTTTGTATTGGCAGGGTCAGAACCTGTAACCCGGTCCTGCCAGGGTACTGGGGCCCTTTATGATGTAACAGTTCCTTTACAACGGATCCTTCAATTGAGGCTGCTTTCAGTCAAATCCTGATGTTGTATGAAGTTTAATATTTTTTGATAGTGATGCTATAACAAACATGATACTGAAATGTGTCACCTACAAACTACCAAGAGTAGAAGAAAAACTTCATTGGTTTATTTGAACTTTCTTTCCACTTACTTGAAAAACAGCAATAAAAATGGCATATGCATTAAAAGATTTGAATGTGATGTTTATTCTTAAGCTGTTTTGTTTGTTTGTTTTCTCACAGACATAATAAATTAAAAAGTTTAAGATTTTAATTGATAAATATATTCATATCTCTGGTTTTTTGCAGTTCATATGTACGGTGCCTGTTAGTTAAATCTTAATGTCACTGTACATACGAGGAAATAATAAAATCTGGATGGTAAACATGTAGAATAGCTGAAGATTGAAAAAATAGATCTTTTAAATCTCACAGAGACTTTCAGAGTGTATGAGCTCCACTTCCTGCTTTTCTTGTCATGTCTGTGAACTGAAAAGCTCTTTTACCATGCTGGCATCGAGCAGGCATTATCTTAAATAACATTATTCTAATTTTAAAATCCTACACATAGAGCTTTAATGTGTCTTTGTTAAATTTAATCAAGAACAAGGTATACAAATCCTTTTTTTTACCTCCTGCAAAAAAACCTAAACAAAATTTGAATAATTTGTATTTTATGAGCAGATTCATATGCCGTTCTGAGAAGGGGTAGGAAAGTGTGTGTACAATCTCTGCCTTTTCGTCTCTGCCAGTGAATTTTGAAGAGCTGTTTGCTTACTATTGAGGATGTGAACTGGGTGTTAAGAAAGCAGTTTAGAGCTCTGGCTTATGATTACAGTGAAAGAAGATGCTAGTGTAGTTCTTAAATGTGGACTCTAGGTTCCTATGGAAAATGTCATGTGCTTAGTTCTCTACATGATATATTAAGTATATTTTGAAGTATTTATGCTGCATTTTGTTGAGGAGGCACCTTAACTTACCTGACTGGATCAGACATACCTGTTACCTATTCTAAAGGAAAGGCTGTTATGGTGAAATGATACTGTGAGCTGGAGGTCTGGGTGGAAAAGGGATGGGAAAAGTTGTTAACAGTGTCAGTTTGAAAATGGAAGACAACAATCTCCCTTTTTCTCAAAATCATCTCTAATAATTCTTCATGCAGATTACCTGGCTTTGCTACAGATAGTTTTTGCGTGTCTTGGAGCCAGGGGATAGATTCTAAAAAGGAATTCTTGGGCAGTGTCACGCTCCTCATGCTCTTTGGCTCTGTGGGTGCTCTGACAGCCTGGATTTGAGACTGTGAGTTAGAACCACCACTCTAAATGTATTTACATTTTGGAATAATAACTAATTAGCATCAGATTAAGCTGATGAACTGGCTACCAGTAATTGGACTTTGAAAATATTCATACTACTGCAGATAGTGACCATTTCTTTAGCAAAATTTTGAGTAATTTTGCTGGCTGTTACTAATGACCTGGTTGAAGAAACACTCTTGGACTTTAGCTTCACACATCCTGCAACAATTTGCTGCAGTTGATGCAAGAGTACAGGTGACAAAACATATTTTGAGTCCTTTAAAATGGAAAACCCTAGTTTAGATTAAGAATCTGGCAGCTCCTTCACCATTGTTTGCATGTCGTTTTTATGCTGCTGTGGGACCCTTCTGTTCTCTGCTGTTGTCATGAATTAGTTTGCAGTGCTGAATAATAGGGTTAAAATCTATTGTGCTTGCTCTGGCGTTTATTTCTGCTGCCTTTAATTTATTTAGACATATTTATTAATGTAGCACATCATGATTCATGGTATTTAGAAAGGTAATCCTTCCCTGCATTCCACCCACGAGCTCCTTCCACTCAAAAGTCTCCAAAACCACTTATCCAAAGCCCCATCCATCAGGTTTTGGAGGGTGGAGTTTTCTATTTTAATGAAAACAGTGACAGTTTTAATTTAAATATTTTTGTTACAGGCCCTGTGATAAATACAAGAGAGTTTCCTAGTTGCTCTTTGTCCTGTGGGTTGTTATTGTTGTAATATGGCAATATTAAAAACTTTTGAGTTATTTTAGAAGTGCAATTTGTTGGAAAGTAGGTGTGGCATATTGGTTCTTAATGGTTGTGTAATTAATTCTTAGTGTTTTGTAACCCCTTAGAGGCCAGTGCTACCCCTGTAAAACCAACCTCTCAGTCTTTTTTTTGTCTACCTGCAGAATTGTTCAGATTCATGGTTTAGTCGTGACACTTTTTTGCATGGCTTGTGAGTCATTTAATTATGCTTTAGATTTCTAATCCTGCTCTGCAGTAACAGCAAATACCAAATTGATGTTACATCTCCTAACAGGCATCTGAACGTTGTACTAACAGACATGGTATAAAGAAATCTAATTAACTGGGGTTTGGTAAACACTTTCTCAGTCAGATTGACAGTCTCACTATGCGTGGTCTACCTCACAAGCTCCATTTAGACTGCTTTGCTACAGCTCTGTTGGGTTAAATGCCACCACTGAGTTGGTTCAACACAACATGTGGCAAGAAGCCTGGTGCTCAGATGAGTGAATTGGCCAACTGCTCACCTAAGAGAAAGCTCTTCATTCACAGTCTGAGCAGGCCTCTTCAAATGGTTAGATTTAGTGTTTATCTTTTTGTACTTGATTTGGCAGTAAATTGATTTCTCTCTCTCCTCCAAAAGCTATATTTACAGTTCTCGCTGCTGTAGCATGTAACTGCCAAATACACACGAAGTTTTTGCCACGAGTGGTGAAGCTAGACTTGGGCACAGATCTCTCTTCTCATAGGTGTGGTGAACTTGCTACTGTTTCAGCATTTGCTGCCTTTGACTTTTAGATTTTTTTAATATGTCAGTGATGTATGTGATACCTAGGGTTTGGGCTGAGTATGGAAGAAAAAAGCATTCAGGAAAGGGAAAAGGTTTAGAAACTCTTCTGAAAGTTCAAGGCCAGTTTTGATGGGGCTCTGGGCAGCTTGGTCTAGTGTCCCTGCCTATGGCAGGGGGTTGGAATGAGATGTGTGAGGTCCCTTCCAACCCAAACCATTTTATGACACCATTAAAGTTAGGCTTGGTGGCATTCTTCAATCTGAAATTTTGAACTGATTTGGTAGAATTTCTAAGGCGTTTTAGTGAAACTGCTGTAACTCCACAAGCCATGGTAGTGATTTAAATCTCTCCATGTGAACTCACCTAGGCCAGAAGCAGCTGAGCTATGGTTTCAAAATTGGAGGCGATTTAAGAGGTAGGATGTTCCCTCAGTTTTTGGTGACGCTGCTGATTTAATGGAGTACTGTTTCATGTCACTGTTGAAAGGAACAATCTTAGCTTTTTCCATCATATCTTCCCAGTGTAAGTCTCTTATTCCTGTGCCAAGACTGGGTGTTGGGTAGATACAACTGTCCAAGGAACTGTTAGTGATCTGGGTTAAGGGACAGCTAGGCGAATAAAAGAACAAATTGCATTGTCTAAGGCAGAGGGTTGAGTGCTCTCCTGTTTGCAGGCAACACCATTCTGCAGGGCACTGACCAGGTGATGCACTTGAGGGAAGGGCTGGCAGGGTATTCAAGGATTCCTAGACAGCAGCAGGAGTTGTCTATCAAGAATCTCGAGGTAATCAGCAGGGACAAATGCCACATCTTGCACCTGGAAAGGCAGACCCTGAGCAAGTATGTGGACTAAGGGTAGAGAGTCTTGGGGGAACACTTCTGCAGAAAAGGCCCTGGGGTTGCTGACTGACAGCTATTCCCTGGCAAGAAAGTTGGCCAGCAGTGTCCTGGAATGTGTCACCAGGTGTAGAGCACTCAGAATCAGGCAAATCTTGATTGTTCAGCATCCATTGCATCACACCTAGGTAACCACATCTGGTTTTAGGCCCTTAATATAGGTAAGACACTGATAAGTAAGATAGTGATAAATTGAAGCACGTTCAGCAGATGCTTCCTCCTAGCATTTGACCTTTAGGAGATGCTGCAGGAATTGAGCCCATTCAGCTTGGAAAGGAGATGGACTCCCAGTCCTTGTGGGGAGAAGATGGAATTTGACTCAACTGAAGCAGGAGTGGTGCAGATTAGGTAGAAGGAAAAGCTTTTTCACCATGATTGGCTTGCTGAAGGGGTTATGTGATTCTGTCCTCATAAGTTCACAAGACCAGCTGAATAAAGTGCTGAGTAACCTGGGCTGACCTTGCATCTGAGCCTGCTTTGAGGAGTTTGTACTGTGGACCTCCAGAGGCTCCTTCCAGCTTCAGTAACTGTTTCCATGGTTCTGCCATTCAGCCAACCTCGAGCTGAAAATAACAGTCAGCAGTTTGGTGGCAATACGGGGAGAACTTTTCTTCCTTGGAACACAGAATTTGTACTCATCCCTCTGAAAGTAGCCTTCTGTGTTTCAACTTCTCACTCTCATTTTATGTTGCATCAGACAAAGAGGATCTCGAGGTGGATTATTTTTACTTAGTTAATGAAGAGTAGTACATTAGAGGAGTTTGTTTGCTAGCTGATGGTTAACTACCCAGTGGTTTGAACCACATTTCAAAACATTTAGGTGTCACAGGATATTTAATTTCATTTTTTTCTTAGTTTTAAACTACTTTATATTAAATGGGAGTGTTACGTTCCTGGAAACTTGCCCTCAGTTTATTTTGACTTTAGTTGTAAAAACAAGCAATTCTTCCTACTGGGCAAGTTTGAATCAACATATAACTTAACTGCTGAGTATACAAAATCTAGGTGGCATGAGGTTGTTTCTCTCATGCTTAGTGAAACTAGTGCTGCCAATGAACGTATCATATCACTCTGGTCTTTGGGATTGCAGTATTTACAAATGCTGCTTGGAAAGCCCTTTGTGTAACAAATAGTCCCAAAGCTATAAAAAATCACAAGATACTCCTGCTTTTACTCTCCAGGATTTTTCCTCTAAATAATGAAACATTTCTTGTAAACCAAAAGGGATTTTCTTCATTTTCAAACACTGATTGTATTTATCTTTGCAGTTGTACCTAAGACATGAAAATATTTTTAAGCTGGACCATTTCATGTTGGATTTTACTTTCTGATCTGTCACTGAGTTATTGAGTTGCTCCATTAACATATTTACTCACTTTGAGCTGTTGCTTTATTTTTCTTCCTGAGTGCTGCAAATATATTTCCCATAGTGCTGCTAGATGATTGCCTGTAGGTACCTTCCAGTTTACTCCTTTTGACAGGAATAACCTCCTCTCTGATGGCAATTTAATCTGTGCTGCAAGTCTGAGTCAAAAAGGTGAAGAGATACTAAAAGTACTGGAAGTTTGTCCCCACGTGTCTTCTAGTAGGTGCTGAGGCCTTTCTGTTAAAAAACCTGGTTTGAAAGTGGCTGTCCAAAGGTTGGTTCAGATGCAGAATTTTTTGCCAGCAAGCAGATTGCTTTTGTATCTTCCATCAAGCAAATGCAGTTTTCTCTCATGCTCTCCAGTGTTTCCTTCCCAGGTGCAGGCTTGTGTTACTGCTTGTACTAAGATTATTGCAATAAATATGGGGGATTTTTAGTATTTTTTTAAAATTTAAATTCTTACTCTGACAGAGTTACCAGGATACTTGAGCATAGGTGTAAAAATCCATTTTAAATTCTCTTGAGATAAAATGTCTTGCTCCCTACAGCAGCTTCAAAATATGTCCCTTGTTCTCGTGTGTTTTGTGCAAAGTCTTCAGTCACAGCTTTTGCATATATCAATCTGAAATGGAGTCTGGATGCCCAAATTGATTTCTAGCAGACTGATTTTCATCAGCTCCCTTCACATGGTTATAACACAGGGTTACCTTGCTTCAATATATTTCAGGAAGGAGAGAGGAAATAAGATCATCTTTAAGGTCCCTTCCAACTCTTAACCTTTGTATGATTCTGTGAAGTAGCCAAAGGAGGACTCTGTACCTATAGAAAACTATAGCCAGCACGTTTTAATTTAAAAAAAAAAAGTCCACCAAAGCTCAGCAACCACTGGCTTATCTTGGCATTTTAAGAGGAAATGTTAATGCTTGAACTTTGAAATTCAAATGTGGTTTGTAACGATCACTTACTGTAGTCATAGCTATTAATTGCTTGAAACATAAAATTTTTAGCATTAATTTATAATCATTAATTACTTTGTGAAGGTAAAGCATTTTTTAAATACAGAAATTATAATTATTTTTTAAGGTCTCTGTAAGTAATACAGATTTGTGGTGACTGGGGGGGGTTCTACAGCAATGGAGACTTAAACTAATTGGAATTGTGTTTGAGGAAGTTTGTTATCACTGTGTTTCGATTCATCACTTTTGTGGAAAGACCTATTAGAAGTGGAATGAGTTACACACAGACATGATTAATGAAAAATAAAATAGGGAAATGTTGCATTTGGGGAGAGCTGGTTGCCATGAGGATGCAGGCAAGACTCATTTTGAGATAGTGTCTGTAGTTTGGTTGTAAAAATGGTTAATGTTGAAGGCATAGGTGGGGGGGTCTGTTGTAGATTGTTCCAGAGGGGGGAAAAAACCCAAAAATATATTAAAGATGAATAAGTAGTGTTTTCAGTATTGTTCTTTTAGAGCTGTGTGAAAGGCATCAATGCATTGTAAAGCAGGAGAGGAGTATGATTTTTTTAATAAGTTTTTAGGTAGAAGGCATAGAATTAAAAATACTTAATATTCCGTCAAGTTATGTAAACTTTAGCTAAGAGCTGGGGGGATGTCAAGTGAAGTGACTGCAGTGGTGTGATGAAACAGAGTTAATGTCGTCCTACGCTCGGCTTCTCTCTGCAGAAGAAGTTGAAGAAGAGTGTGAAACTCCGGTTGAGGTTGATTTGACTGATAAACAGAAACATCAGCTGAAGCACCGGGAACTCTTTCTTTCTCGCCAGTATGAGTCCCTTCCAGCGACACATATCAGGTAAGACAAAAGAGACCTTCCCCCTACCCCCCTATCTGTCGACTTGGGTGGGTGCCTGCCAGTAGCCCAGCTTCTGAACACTTAAGCCTTTATCTTCCTAAAGGCTGTGATTGCTCACTGTCATGTACCAGGTTGTGCCCTGAACTCCTTTGCAAACCACCTTTGAGTTTTCCCTCTGTTACTTCATGTTCCCTCCTTGGAAGGGACAATTGCCTTGGAGGTCTAAATTGCCATTTAGAGTATCAATTGATAATGCGGTATAAAGTCAGTCTGTTCTTATTTTTAAAGTGTTTTTTTTTTTAATTTTCAATTATTCTTCTGCTGGCTGGGGGAACTGTGATGATTTTGTCTGCCCAGAAAAACCACAGATGGGTTTGCAAAGTAGATACTCAGTGCTCAGACCTGCAATTTAGAGCTGCACACATTTCAAAATAAAATTACCCCAATTTAATTCAACAAATGTAAAGAAGTCATGATTGAGTTTGGATAAATGTTGCAAAACCATTTCAAGTGTTTTCAATTGCTCTAATGTAGGAAGAGACACACTAAATCTCAAAAGGAAGTTGTTTGATTTCTTTTGGTAGATGATGTAAGTGTTCAGGTCATCTCCTGTTCTGAAGTCAAGCAAATCTTTTTTGTGTTGAGGAGTAGGGGCGGATGATGTACCCTGAAATGGAAGAGACCATGGTGACAGGGGAATATAAAACATTTGTGTTTTGTTTGAATTCTTGTTTTGTTGTTACATCCAGCTCCTCTTAACTATTACTAAAAAGGAAAAAAGGATGTATGTGCCCCAGTAGGAGGAAAAAGCCTGGGAGTTAGGAAATTCCTACAAAAGTTTCCGTGTTTGATTCACCTACTTGTTCTCTGACATTGAAAAAGTAATTTAACTGTCAAAGCTCTGCTTCTGCAGCTAGAGCAGAGAGATAAAAATCCTGTGGGGTTTCTTTTACTTTGACATTTCAATACCGAAATAAGGTAGATCTCCTTGCAGAGAGAAGATTATGTGGAAGAAGTATTGTAAATGTCTTTTCACCTCACAACTTGGGTAGCAAACACAATAGAGGTTCTTCAGGATGTATTTCACAAAAGAGCTGGAAAAAAATGTGAATTCATAGTACCTGCAGCACTGCAGGGAAACGCAGAGGGATGACTTGCATCTAGGGCTCTGCTGTCACATCTTACTGTAAAATACTTACTAGCTGAATTCTGAAACAAATTTCATGTGATATAATAGACATTTTAAGTGTCTTGACTCTGCTTTAAAAAGAAACAAGAAAGAAAATAACACTGCAAAACCATTTAGGTTAGACATTAGGAAAAGCTTAATGGAAGAGAGTCGTCAAGCCTTGGAACAGGCTACCCAGAGAGGAGGTTGAATCGCTATCCCTGAGTTTGTTTAAAAGTCATGGAGATCTGGAGCTTAGGGACAGGGTTTAGTGGTGAGCTTGTGACAGTTAGGGTAATGTTTGGACTCGGTGATCTTTTCCAACCTGAAAGTCTAATTGCTTAATCCAGTGCAGCGTCATTCTGGAGTGATGGCATGTGGTACAGGTTTGAGTCTCAAGGACAAGGCTTGTTACTTTCTTTGTTACCAGAGTGCACCCATAGTACCTTAGTGAAACTGTTCCCTCATGTCTGCTCAAATGTGTGAGGATATCAGCACCCTGACAGAAAATTATATCCTTCCATCCTCATCCCTGCACTTTACACATGCAGTTGTGCCAGGTGCTGTGATCTCCTTGTAGCTAGGCTTGCTTCGTAACATCATACAGCAACAGCAACCAGAGGGGCTGAGTTGAGCCAGAGTCCTGTGTGCTTTAACTTGGCTCTTCAGTGATTGGAGTACGACCAAATCCAACATTGGGAAGCACAAGAGAAGGCACAGGAGCGTGAAAAATGTATAAAGCTATCATAAAAGTGAATTTGTTTGCTGGTGTTGTGAAGTCTACCAGAAAAAAAGATAGTGAAGTGGGTCCCACGTATAAAAGACTGCAAACAGTTACCTCATTTTAGAGATACACTGAGTTATTCGACTTTCACATTTGATTTATTATTAAGGTCTCAAGAGTTAGTAGGTGATGAACACAGTTAGCTTGCTGGCAGAAATAGCATTAGCTTCCAAGATAGTTTGTAATTGCTTTTAAATTTAGTGCTTCACATGAGTCGTTTAGAAGAATTTGTTTATCCGTCAAGGATTGTCTTTGCCATTTCATTATCTTAATTGTCATTTAATAATAAGCGTGTCTCAGTCTGGGGATTTTGGGTTTTCTGTGTTTATTAGTGTTTTCATATGTTTGTGAAGCAAACACAAGACAGGTATCTCAGATGTCATAATAAAATCGGGTGTTAATTTTTTGGGCTACTCTGTACTGCAATAACACATTTCCCTTTTAAAAAAAAATCAGGAAATATGAACTAACTTATTCAATCTGAAGGGCAATCAACTTGAGAATGGAGAAAATAAAAAAAATCAGAGGCTGTTTGTGAAGGGTAAAGGGGTTTTCAAATGCACTGTTTGTTGCTGTCTTGGTGACCTGGCTGGTTTATAGAGTTGTGTATGGGGGTTCACTAGTGTTTAATCCTAAACTACCACTTTGTCAGAAACCTTTAGTTACAGCAGGGTGACATACAGTTATCTTGAGTAAATAAAAGCAAAATTTGCTAAGTCACTATTTGACTATTTTTCTGTAGGGCTGACTACAAAATGCTCTATTACAAAGTAGGAATCTTATATGGAGCCAAACCCAAGTTCATTTGCAGTGTACTGATGTTTGTTGCTTCTAAGCTGGGTGACCTCTTGTAATGGACTCAGTATCTTAAAGGGCTTTTTGAAGCTTAAGCAGTTCTCTGAAAAAAAATTAACCTCTATAGTTTTTGAGTACATTTTGCATTGCTGCTGCTGTGTTAAACAATTTTTACAATTACTTAATTCCTAGAAAAATAATATCAGTGACTTGTGTTCCTACATCAATTGATAGAAATTATATATATAGTTACGCTTGTTTTGAGATATCAAATCATAATTCTGTTCTGCCCAGACCAAGAAAATCTTTATTTCTCACTGTTGGCCCTCAGTGCATTGTTCTTTCTGCTCACTGGGTTTTTGCAGACCCTTCTCGGCTATAGAACACAAGTTTCAAACTGGAATGGTGCTATTGTAAATCCAGTGATAATGTCTTTAAATCTTGTTTCAAATGTGAGTATGGTCATAGCTCCTGTACACTTACCTCGTCTACAACTGTTATGATACCACCTTCTGGTAGAGGTGCCAAACATTTTGGCTCTTCCACTAACAACATAGTAGATTAATTACTTAAAACTGCTAAAATTGTCACTGAATGCAAAGTCTCCATTGGTTTAGTCTTTCGTAAAATTGTTTCATATTGGAAAACTTTGATCTGTTTAGATTGTAAGTAAACACCAGTGTTGAGAACTCAAAAGTTGGAAATTTAACATTCATATTTTTTTGCATATTCTACAAATGGCTTTGAAATCTGTGCCAGTTGTGTGTGATTCCAGGGTGCCTTTAAATCTTACCCATTTGGAGTGCTCAAGTCAGCACTACAGCTCTAATTAAGATTAAAAACCTTCACTTTTGACAAAAAGCCACATGCAGCATAAAAAAACCTGGGCCATCCATATGATTGAGACATATGTTTAGATGCCAGGCACTTCCAGGTTTATTTAGATATCCATAAATCAATTTGCTGTGCGTTCTGGTTTTCATTTTATTTGAACATGGATTTATTGATCAAGTAGTATCGGGTTTCTTGATCTCTTGTGGCCATGGATAGAGTTTTGTGGGTAGTGTTTGGGAGGTTGCCACCATTTTGTTGGAGGTGCAGATCCTAGCAGTCTTCTCTCACCAAATGTTTTCTTGTCTGTTTCTTTTCTCATGTTTTATACATCTCTGTAAATGAGCAGAGCCAAACTTGAGCCAATTAAGTGTAAATCAGTACAGTGTAGATTGTTCTTCTCTCAATTCTGGATATTGATTGTTCTGTCAATTCTGGGTATTGGTTGAATATCTTAAAAGTCAAACTCCTTTTAGGATCTGCAGATTTAAACCTCTGTGGTTATGCTTTAATTTTCTTGTAGTGCTGTGCTGTAGCTTGCTTTCCAGTTGTAAATACTTTTGCAATCAGGAGAAACTTGAAATTTGCCAAAATAATTTCAGTACATGTCTGTCAGCAGCATTCTGTGCCTCTGAAACTGTGCTTTAAAGACCCTAGTATTCTTGGTGTTGGCTTCCCATAACTGAAAAACAGATTTCATACAATTAGCAGAAGCTCTTTGGACTCCCCAGTTCCCACTGTGTGGTTTGGTGATGGTTGTTGCCATTTAGACTGCTTGTAAGGGATCAAGACTGGGCTCAAAGCAGTCACTGGATTTGAAATCTTTAAAACATTTTCCCATTTAAACAACAGGCTTTTCCTCAACTGTTTGTTTAAAGCACCTTTATCCTCTACTCAATATCTGTACCTTCTTTTCACCATCTTTTTCTTTATGATGAATGGGGGAAAGATTACTCCTGAGTTCCTCTCCTACATAAAACTTTTCTACTCTTCATTATGGACCTTGTTTCTAGTTTAATTGAAGTAACAGCATACGTTAAAATTAATTTTCCTCACAAGAATATTTCATATTATTTTATTCTCAAACAGTCTAGGTAGTGACTCAGTTAAATGTTGCTAGTCTCTACTGAGAAATCAGTATTTTGTGATGAAGATCAGCAAGAGACAGTTGGCATATCTGTACACAATTACCCAACATTGTTTGTCCTGTCATTCAGGAGCGTTATGGCATTAAGTGTTTTCTTTGTTCTGTAATTTTTCTCACAGCTCCTCTACCAAGATGTCTGTAGTAAAATAAGATTTGTGTCTTGTGAGGAAAACATGAAGAAGTAAGTCTGCAAGAACAGGAATTGTAGAGCGTTCTAATTATTTAAAAACACAGGCTGTGCAAAAACAAAGAAAGGACTTGAGAAGTGCCACAATTTGTTGAACTGTTGTTCAAAACAGTTACTGTAATTGATTCATTTTGGTAGCTTCAGAAGATTAGTGTTGGCATAATTTTTTAAATTCTCTTCATACAGTTTAAATTCTTGACCTGGTTATCATCATGTTGTCTTTTCACTGGAGCAGATTAGTAAGGGCAGCCTTGTATTTCTCTGTTCTAAACATTGATCATTCTCATGGCCTTATCTGAATTACGCTCCCATGTAGTTTTCATTCCTTCACTGGGTATTGTTTCACAGTGTGGAATTCACAGTGTGGTTTTATCTGCTAGTTTTCAAGGCCTGTATGTGAGCTCCTTGTCCGCTTACACTCTTTGAAATATCTGCTTTAGGACTCATATACTAACAAATATCTCACGTGGAGCATTAATTTTCATTAGCTCCTTACTGAATTATCCCAGCCAGTCTTATCTATGAGTGTGTCAGAAAGCTGTTGTATATTTTCTGATTTTTTTTTTCACCTTTCCTTTGTTGCACAGTAAAAAAATAACCAAACCAAAACCACCAAGCAAGTCAAAACCCCAAAACAAATACTCTGTAAAATATTTCCCCAAAACATGTGCCAGGGCATAGCTGAGGCATGTGACTGATTAGGATTTGTCAGCCTGCTGGTAGAGTTTTACCTGAAATATACCAAAAAATTTACAAGCAGACAAGAGCTGACAAATGAGAGCAAATGATGAGTTGTGGCTCTGGTTGCTAGGACAGGGGAGGCAATTGAATCCTGAGCAGTTTCTGTGAGAGAAGCTGGTAGTACCATGAGCATATATAGAGGTAAGCTTCATAATCTTTTACTGCAAGACCTATAAATTACTTCTTATTGCTGACTGATGTAATAATATAACAAGTTTTGTCATCTTGACGAAAGGACTTTTTTTTGTGACTGGTCTAACTGCAACGTACATCTAAGAGCGGGAAGGATTCTGGAGGAACAATTTAGACCACATCAGAATGAAATTGTAACTGAGGACATAAAAGCTAAATTATTTTTTTTCTGGTTATGTCCTGGTGTCAGCTGGAATAAAGTTTTAATTTTTCTTCCTTGTAGCTGATGCAGTGCTGTGGTTTAAATTTAGGGTAAGAATAATGTTGATAACACAATGATCATTTAGTTGTTGCTGGATAGTGCTTACACCAAACCATAAACTTGTGTAGAATAGAAAAAATCTTCAAGATCATAGAGTCCGACCGTTACTCCAGTTGTCCCAAGGCCACCGTTAAACCATGTCCCTAAGCTCCAGACATCCATTACTTTGAAACATATCCAGGGATCGTGGTCCAAATCCCCTCACTGGGCAACCTGTTCCAAGGCCTGATGGCCCTTTCCATGAACTTTTTTTCTCATGTCCAACCTAAACTTTCCTTGGCACATCTTGAGGACATTTCTTCTTGTTCCATTGCTAATTACTTGTGGAAAGAGACCTTTGCCTCTCTACACCCTCATTTTGGGTAGTTGTAGACAGCAGTAAGGTCTACTCTGAGCTTCCTTCTCTTCAGACTAACTCCCCCAGTTTCCTCAGCTGCTCCTCACAAGGTTTGTTCTCCAGACCCTTCACCCTGTTGCCTTTCTTTGGACCTGTTCCATCACCTCAGTGTTCTTCTTGTACTGAGGTGCCCAAAACTGAACCCAGTACTCAAGATGTGGCCTCAATGGTGCCCAGTACACTGGGACAATCACTTCCCTAGTCCTGCTTGCTACTCTATTTCTGATCCAAGCCAGACTGCCTTTGACCGTATCCCGGTGAGCCCACTGCTGGCTCATATTTAGATTGTGATTGGCCAGTACTCCCAAGTCTTTCCTGTGCTGATCCCTTCCATGGGAGAAGGGTGTGTTCTGGACACAGGTCCTGTAGCCATGTGTACAAGGCCTCAGGAGCCTCATGGCCATCTGAACCGTTCACAACTGAATAAGCCCTAGGTGTGTGAATTTCAAGGTGTTGTATGTAAGGGACAATAAATGTTTGTGGTTATAACATGTTAGTTCAGTTGAAAATGATAGCATAAAATGCTAGTTGCTGGCAAGATNAATGTGATAGTTAGTGTTTTATTGTGGCCATAGAAGAAGTGAGTACAAGTTCAGGATTCATTATTAGAAATAATTGCATTTTTCAAAAAAAGTGGATTACAGGCCATCAATAATACCAGATATTGTTTCTATTTTGGATTATTTTCAAATGAAGTGATGAACTCACTAGAGGTGTAGAATCATAAAATCATTTGGGATGGAAAAGACTTCAGAGATCTTCAAGTTCAACCATTAATCTACTAAAAAAAACCCACTGAGTTGGTGTTTCATTCATCCAGACCTTTTTATTAGTGATACGTGTATTTATCGTTTGCCAAAGTACCTCTTGTTCCTTCTTTGCTTCTCTATTGCTGAAATTATTTCCAATTTCAAGAGCATTCCTGCGTGTTTTGAGTGCTTAGTTCAGTCCAGCCCTTCAGTGGATTGTTTTCATGTTAATTTCAGTATCTTAAAGTCTGGCAGTATGCGTTTTACGATACTTTTCATGTAAAAGCTTAAAGTATGTCGAGATCACTTCCTTGCAAATAACTTCTTAGTACAAATTTTAAAATTTGTACTAAATAACAGTCTTCCCTTGTGTTTGTGTAGGGGAAAATGCAGCGTTGCGCTTCTGAACGAGACAGAATCTGTGCTGTCCTATCTGGAGAAAGAGGTAATGTGACTTCTGTTTGCATAAATATTGGGATGAGTTAATGGTTTGGGGTTTTTATGGCTGTATTTTTAATCAGTGGGTAAATGGTATAATCAGCGGGTAAATGGTACTTAGAAAATGTTTTCTTCAATGAGAAGTTAGAAAAATTATGTTTCTGGAAACACTGACTTGAAAAGTTGTTGGGTAAAAACTTAATGGATGCTCTAAAAATCGTTTTAATGTCAATATGGTTATACTTTAGAAAATAATTAATTTGAAGTAATTAATAGACTGCCAGAAAAGTATATAGATTTTTTGTCCTGTAATGAATACTTAAGGGGAAATTTACATGGCTTTTTTATTTTCTCCTTTTTTAAATTTTTTTTTTTCAGTTTCCACACAATAGTTCAGGGTTCTTAAAATACCTCCTCATCTTTGTTCTCCCTCTGGAAGGAATTTAGCTTTAACAGAGGGGTGGAGAAATTTCCCCAAGAATTTGAAAAAGAATTTTTCAATAAGTTGAAAAATACCTTCAAAATAAACTTCTTTCTGTGGAGTGTCTTAACATTAACATCAGTATACTCTCTACAGTGGGTTTTAGCTGAAACTAGCATGTCTTTACTTTTCTACACTAAAACCCACTGATAATATGTAAAAATGTTTGAGACTTGGCCTATGCTTCAGGTGACTGTACTAGATGATACACTGATGTGTTACATAAATTGTTTTCAAATCCGTTTATGTATTTTTGTGTTTGAATCTTTTTATTATTGCTCAGTTCTGAAATAACTTGTAGGAAGGAGAGAAGCTTCAATTGGGCATTTAAAACTATTCAGACTCCTGCATTATTTAAATAAGCGTTAGTGTACCAACCCCATGTTGGGTAAAAGCATGCAGGATGAGTTCCTTGCTGAAAGCAAAGTGATAGAAGTCTACAAACATAATTTTAAAAATCATTCTGCTGTTGCAAATGTGTCTTATTTTTTAGGATACCTTTTTTTATTCGTTGGTCTATGATCCATCACTGAAAACGCTTCTAGCAGACAAAGGAGAAATCAGAGTGGGGCCTAGATACCAAGCAGATGTGCCAGACATGCTCGCAGAAGGTAAATACTGATCTTTGATTAGTCAAAAAAATCCTCTTTCTGAACTAAAACTAAGCAGCACAGAGGCAGAGAAAGTAAATAATAAGTCTTAGAAAATTCCATCACTGTAGCTTGTCTGCTTTGTAGCAGAATGGAAACATGTTTCATGACTTGACATATCATTAAAATTGCCCGTATTTGTAATATGTTATTTAGCACAAGTACCTGTGTCTTAGTCTTTTGCTGCACAAGAACTTGTATCTAAGATTTTGTTTAGAAGAATCAAATATTTATTTAATGTTTGGTTCTTAAGAAGCATGAGCTGTGGTGTCTTATATTTGCAATTGTATTTACTTAGAGAGTTTTAAAATGAGCTGTTTTGTCAGTGAAATGTGCATTCTACATTGAGTGCAAATAAAAGAAAATTTCCTCATAAGTAGACACTGTTTTCAAGAATCTTGATCATCTATTCCTTACTAAGAATAGATTATGTGGCAGGAATATGACTTGTGGTAAGGATAAAGCAGTTCTGAATGCCCCCAGTTGTGTGTATTTCTAACTTTAAATGATGTTTTCCATTCATCATGGGCAGCTTTTTTCCTTTGTGAGAAAGTATAATTTCTACAAAGCTTATTTAATAGACTTATATAAAACAGTAGTTTGGTTTTGGGCAAGTGGCAGATTATTTTACAGAGGATAGAGTTTATTAGCTCAACTACATTATTCTAAATTCAGTCACTAGAAATAAATTACAAGAAGGCTTTTCCAGATTCGTGTTTAGGACATATAGACATGTTCTGGGAGAAGTTTATGACTAAAATATGACGCACTGCTGTTCTTGCTGTGAAATGTGTCAGCCACAGGGAAACAAATCATGATGCAGACACTGATACACTCAAGGGAAAATCTTCCCAGAGGACCAAGAGAAGCTACTTGTCTCTGAGTGTATGAAGTACCATGAAGTATCACTGTGCTTCTGTAAAGTTTGTAGAATTGTTGGGTTTTCTGAATGAGCTGGGGTTGTCTGCCAGGCAGGAAGTTTTTTTCTACTAAATTCTACTACTTAATTACTAAAGACAGAGCCTGATTATGGAATGGAGAATGCTCTATGAAAAGTAAATGTTTTTCCCATGGATGTTTTACTTGAATTATTTATAAAATTAAATGTAATGAAAACTTTTATGTAATTTGTTCAAAAATTAAATTATGTATTTATTGAAAGTTAGAGTGCTTCAATCTTCTGGAGCTTAACTTTGAGTTAAACTGTTGATTCAGTTAAATGAGTAGATCTTTTTCTTTTGTGATGAAGACAGGATTTCACTGTGTTAATTTCTTCTCCCTCACCATTAATCCCCGAAGTGCAGTAAGTGATGATGTTGCTGTCTCCTGTAGGCAATAACAGTCCATTAGTTATTAAGGTTCCAAAACACCAAGTTGCCTGCCAAGCATAGATCTGGTTGTACACAGGGAGCTTATTTGGGTGCTTAGTTGGTCTAATCTGCACTTAATTCCAGTGGCTGGTGGAAAAAAAATAATTATTATAAGTTTGACTGATAGCTATCTAGATATTTCTGTAGCCTTCTGACCTCCAAGGAAAAGAAAAAGATAATTAAGCTGTTGCTGTGTCTTCATGTAAGCCAATAGCCTCAGGTTAATCCACACACTGTCAAGCATTTAATTCATGAAAACAAATTGAACAATGTTTAAATTTAATGGAGTAAAATGGGTATCTTTGGAAAAGGGAGTTCTCTAAAGACTTCTGACTCTTGACATAAATTTTTTAAAGCAGCTATACAGTTAAGTTATTAGGTCATAGTAGATGACTCTCTTTAAAACAGGCACCTGAAGTTACAAAGAATTTTGATAACTTTGACTCAGGTCAGGGATCATTTAAGAAAAATGAAGTTTTATGACATCTCATAATAGTATTGTATAATGAAATAGAAAACCTACTCCAAAACCTTATTACTAGGTCAGACTTTGCGTAGTGCATCTACCTTTCCACCCACCACCCCAGGAGTGAATGGGATGGCAGTCCTTGTGATGTGGTGAACTTATTGATAAACAGAAGTTTAGTAGAGGTCATCACACTTGTTGGGATTGGGGCACTTGCATTGCAAGAGCAGGCTGAGGGAATTCAGCTTGTTTAACCTGGAGAAGAGGTGCTTTCAAGGAGGGGACCAACAGCAGCCACCAGTGATTGGGGAGAGAAGAGGTTGACATGACAGACTGGTTCTTGACAGTTGTGCCTAGTGGGATATTGAGATAAACATATAACTTGAAATGAGGTTCAGAATGGCCAGGAGCAGAATTTTTTTTCCCCTGTGAAGATAATGAGGTGATGAAGCGCACACACAAGGAGATTGACATCTCTGTCCTTACAGGTTTTCAAGATCCAAGTAGATAAAGCTCTGCTCTGATCTCATAGCTGAGTCTGCTTTTAGAAGAAGATTTAGGATCTCAGACCTCCTGAAATCCATTCTGAGTTGAATTCATTCTACTGTGGTGCTCTAGCTTAACAGCCTGTTGCTGAGCTTGAGCCTGGAGTGTTCTCTGGAGAAGTGCCGCTTTATCTGGAGAGAAAGAGTTGGTACCAGAAGTTTATTAAACAAATGTGTAATTGAACAGTTGTTCAATCAAATCACCTGTGTTTGAAAGATGATCTTAGGCCACATCTTTGCTATTTCATTAGGAGAAGCTGGGAGGGAAACCTCAGACCACTACATTACATAGTCACCTTCTCTCCCATGATGCTGTTGAGTAGTAGATAACTTCTTTGTACACGTTCAGACCCTGCCTTTTTATGTAAAGCTTCATGACTTTTCCTCAAAGACTTGAGACAATATATTGAGCTTTTAGCAAATCTCAGTCTAAAAATAAAAGAAACACCCGAAGGAAGATGAAGAGCAAACAGCAATGTTGAGCTGATGGCATTAATGCCTACCAAAAAGTCTTCAGTACAGGTAGGTTGTAGTACTGCAAGATGAGAAAAAGTGTAATATATGCATGTCCTGTCCTGATCATAACAAAAGGAAGTGACTGAGGTTCATGGATTCACTTGGGGTCCAATTAAAGAGACTTACTCCATAGGTCCACATGAAAACCAAAATTTACTGAAATGATCAGATTCCAAACTCAGAAGGCATAGAAATCACTAAAGTTACTAGATGCTCAACTGGGAGAATAGAGGACAGGAAAAGAGGAAAGGGAGAGAAGAGAGTTAAAATATTAGATCACTGCTTTGGACTGCAGGCTCTGGTTCCTCACCTCACTTCTCAGCTCCGTAGATCTCTGGCTGTCTTGGCAGGAAGTGTGGTGGTAGTAATAGGTGATCTTTGCTTCCCCAGTTTTGCAGATTTTCGGTGTCTCCAGTCCTTGTGTCAATCTCTCATCCTGGCTGCAGGGTGAAGAGGGTTTATGGTGAGGCTGCCCCCCATAGCATCTGAATCACTCCCTTGCTGCCAGGGCTGTTTTTCTCTCCCTGTCAACATTGTGGGGAGCTCTATTCCCAGAGTCCAAGACAAAGCAATGGCCCATAAGTCTTTGAGAGGTAACAGCTCACCGTGTTCTCAGGGCTCAAACATAGTTTTTGCAGATGGGGTAGCAGAGCTTCCCGAGCCACTTATAGAGTGCAGGTGTCTGACACCCTGCTTGCAAATTACTAAAATTGTTTGAGCCATTTTGCTTGTTGTTATTCAAAGTCCGACAATGTTTAATATGATTCAGTTAAGGATACAACTACTAACCTTTAAAAAGTGTGTTTCTCACTTTAAAAAACCTGCATTCATTTTTGAGATTTAGCACAAAACCACGAGCTTGAGTGTAGGCTGTGGAAGCCTCTGAGCTTTCCCTTCTCACCTTAACTTGTTCACGTGATTGAAGGGTGCCTTTGGGCCCACAGTGGCAGCTCTTCACAGCTGTTAGTGTGAATGCACTTAACCTTAGCAGTGGAAGGGGCCTGCTAGTATCATTTCACTGCTAATTAATAGTCTGTTTATAGCAGCAGCTACTATCAGCTCATCTGGCTCAGCTCATGGTGCCGAGTGCTGAACAAGTCATGTGGAGCTGAAGATCACTGGACAGAAGAGAGGCATGTCAGGATGGGAAGTGTGATGATCGAAGGCTTAGGGTTGATTGGCAGTTGGTGGGGAATGAGGTTTTAGTCTCTGTCTAGAGGTACTTGGAAGGAGACAAGCTTTAAGAGTTTGACTGATGTGGTAGGGAATGATTATGTTTAAAGAGATTACTAAGGCAGAGAAAAGAGGAAGAATTTTAAGTCTCTGAAATGGAGGAAGAGGCGGGCTGTAGGGAACAAGTTCAGTTCAGAGCTTTTTGGTAAGTAGAATTAACTGACTCTGTTCAAACTATCTGTATAGAAGACCCAGAGTCTCTGTTGTACTACTGAAAATCACCTTCCAATAGCACTTGATGTACAATTGATTCCATTTCTGGAAGGCGGAGCACTTCAGATTTCATAGAATCACAGAATGGCTAAGGTTGAAAGGGACCTTAAAGATCATTTAATTCCAACCCCCCTGCATTGGCCAGGGACACCTTCACTATATCAAGTTACTCAGGGCCCCATCCAGCCTGGCCTTGAAAACTGCCAGGGATGGGGCAACCACAACTTCCTGGGGCAACCTATTTCAGCATCTCAGCCCCCTCACAGGAAGGAAATTTTTTTCTAATGTCCAACCTCAATCTCCCCTCTTCAAGTCTGTAACCCTTTCCCCTTGTCCTCTTGCTATGCACCCATCTAAAAAGCTCTACCCCTTCAGATACTGAAAAGCTGCTAGGTCACCTTGGAGCCTTCTCTTCTCCGGGCTGAACAACCCCAACTTGCTCAGCCTGTCCTCATAGTGGAGGTGCTCCAGCCCCCTGATCATTTGAGTTGCTCTCCTCTGGACATGTTCTAGAATCTATAGATTCTTTATGGAGAGGTCCTCCATAAAGCGGGGGGGACACTTTTGCTTTACTGTCTTGGGAGAGAGGCCACGAGCAGCTCACCTGTTTGGTGCTTCAGCTGCTGGCCTTCTCACCCCACCCTGCTCACCCGTGCCAAGAGGAGCAGCTCTGCTCCTGCCTGTCTGCCTCCACTAAACAGCTCTTTGGAGTGTGGAGCCATAGCCTGTGCCACGAGGTGCAGCACACCAGCATGGCCAGCTTCCCCCACCAAGCTGCCCCAGCAGAGCCGTGCCAATCACTGCAAGCTGATTTGCATGAAAATGTCAGAGTTGGTGGGCTAACTAAAAAAGAAAGTCCCTGAGGCCCCGGAGAAGAGGGGTACCTGCTGGTTTGCTGCCATGGCTGCTGTCTTGACTGTGTGGTCATGTCCCTTGCAGACACCATCTTGGCCATGCAGTCAACACCATGTTGATTTAGTGGACCACAGGGGAAAAGAAACTATTATAACAGTTATCAAGAAGCTGGGAAATGCTTGAGTAAGCAGGAGAAAGAGGCCCAGAGGGGCATTTGCTTTTCAGTTGACTGAACTGTTTTGTGCCAAAGAAGCCAAAAGGACTTGTGATTCTTAAACCTTTCGTGGAATGCTGAGAGACTGAGACACTTCAAACCCCAGGGCTTGTACCACTTTTGCTGCAATGCATGCCCCTTTCCCCAGGGGCTCTCATCTGAAGCCAGAACTGCTATAATAATAATTCTCTCCCATTTTTCTGAGAGTGTGTGTAATGGAGTTCTGATTCAGTGTCTATTTTGTTTGTTTCACCTGTTTAGGGTTTTTCACTTGTTCTTGGATGTAGATTTAAAACAACCTTTTTGTTTCCCCAAGCTGCTTTCTTTGCTTGATAGATACTATCTGAGAGCTGTTTGGTGTGCTCGTGATTTTGCAGGCACCAACCCAACAGACCCATTGAGGCTGGTTTTTGTCAACCTGTGATACCAACCCACATGCAGAACCTTTCACTTGATGTGATTTAATAGTGTTCAAGCAGCTGAGGGTAAATAAGAAGGAGAGTTGGGGAAGTATAAGCTGTAAATTTTGGATGATGTGCAGAGAATTTGTATCCAAACCTCTCTGCTTTGAAAAAGAATGAAATTCCTATTTTTTTGGTATAATTTGTTAAGTTTGTTTCTGATTGATAAAATAAGCAGTTGCATGTATAAGTTGATTCTTTGTTATAGACTTTATACTCATAAATATATATTTATAATCCTATATAATGTAGTAATGGACATTTCGGAGCTTCTCAGGGTGGTTCACAATATCTGCATTAACAATCAAATGATAAATGAGAGATGTTGGAAATGGTGCTGCTAGACCTTACAAAACTCATTGAGCAATTGAGGTTCAGCTATGAGGATGGTTCTGCTCACGGGTGATTGAAATGGTCTTTTTTTTCTTTCCTGTCCCTGCTCTGAATTTTAATTTCTTGAGCTGCTTAAGTCAGTTGGAGTTGTAACCTTCATGACAAGAGTAATGATCTATCTCAAAGGAAGCTGTAGAGAAGTGGGTGCCAGTCTTTTCTCACAATTAATAAGTGATAGGACAAGAGGAAATGGTCTCATTGCCACCAGGGGAACTTCAGATTTAGAAAAAACTTACTCCTAGGAAGCATGACAGAATCACAGAATGTTAGGGTTTGGAAGGGACCTCAAAAGATCATCTAGTTCAGTCCCCGTGCCAGAACATCAGAACAAGCTATCCAGGGAGGGGTTTAAATCTTTGTCCCTAGATGTGTTTCAGAGTTGTCAAGATCTGGAGCTTGGGGACATGATTAGGCTGTGGGCTTGGGACATGGGGGTTAATGGTTGGATTTGAAGATCTTAGAGATCTTTGCCATCCTGAATGATTCTGTGACAATCTGGTAAAGTGCCCAGCTTCATGCGGTTTAACAAGACTGACTGTAAGGTCCTGCATCTATACTAAGCACAGATCCAGGCTG
>VZRI01014172.1:0-26730 GCA_013397515.1 Upupa epops | reverse complement strand
CAGCAACCAGTATGCTATTCTGCCACAGACTATCAGCCCCAGCACTTATCTTTTCAATTATTTATGTAGAGTTTAAAGAGTGCAGCATTCTGAAAGATGCATCTCAACTACGCAGGAAAATGCAAAAGGGCATTTTATTTCTCCTCTTTGATGAATAAAATAAACAAGAATGGGTTTTGAAACCAGCATCACCAGTCTTTGAAGCTGCCCATCTCAAGACTACAATAAACTTCCCTGAGAAATCACGAGAAACTAGGTTCTCACTCTAGAATGTGGTGGAGAAAGGGTGTATAAAGCACAGCAGAGAATGTGTGTGTGCTGAGTGAACTGCCAGGTATGCCCACCAGCACAACACGGAAAGGCTGCTGCTCCATATGCGCAAGATCTCTTCCCTCTATCAAGCTTCCACTTGGCTGAAATGTCAGAAACTGGTGTCTGGGGAGAGGGAAGCAGAGCGTGTATCAAAGAGGAGAGGCATGCAGGCATAAGCGCATCAGGATGTCACTGTAGAGTTAAAAAGATTGGCTGATTTACATTAGCATAGAAGAGATGTTTGCAAAGCCAGCACGCTTTAATATTTAAAGATGTATCACACTCTATTATCTCACTCCAAATTACAGCATCCTACCAAGGCTGTAGGAAGAGAAAGGCACTCGTTACCTCAGCATCTGAATTGGGAACTGCTGCATTAATTGCCATGTTGGATTTCTATCTGAGTGCAGTTTTGTGCAGAGTTTAAAACTGCATTGCTTAGGAATTACCTTCACAGTTGTGAAATCACTTCTATCAGAACACGTAAATGTAGTCACTCTGAAGGCTAAACTAATGCATTGGTGGCACAGAACATCAAGCCACTCTGAACTCCCAGTGCTGGAAATCTGTATTAAAAATATCAGCAGGAACTTCTTCCCAGGGAGGGTGACAGAGCACTGGACCAGGCTGCCCAGGGGGGTTGTGGAGTCTCCTTCGCTGGAGATGTTCCAGACCCGCCTGGCTGTGTTCCTGCGCGACTTGGTCTGGGTGATCCTGCTGTGGCAGGGGGATTGGACTGGATGATCTTTCAAGATCCCCTCAGATCCCTAATGATTCCATGATTTAATGAAAAAAGGGAGCCAAAACCATGTAAAGCTAGTCAGTTGCTGCTATTTTCCAGTTCCCTGAAGAGAGAGAGATTGATTTATTCTTATTGAACAGACACATGATCTCGTTAACTGTTTTCCTTGACCAGTGTTCCAGACAGGTATTTTCCTCTTCTCATTTGAAGTATTTGTATTTCCAACAGTTGCTGAGTGTTCACAAATGTAGATAAAAGAAAGTTCAGTACAGTAAAAGGTTGCTCAGTTATCAATATCTTCATTTCACCGGGCTCTATCGCAGTTCTCCATCACTGAGAGTCCATAAGGCACCACCGTTCCAAACTGCTGTTCCACAGACTCTCCTCCAAGCACTGTTTCCACTATTTCTCAGAGCTGAAAACAACCTTTTCCAAACATGCTGGTTGAGTCAATTTTACTTTGATATGCTGGACTTGCATCCAGAGATGCTGGCCACTGACACATTAAGAAGGCAGAAAGACCAGGTCCTGCACACCTGTGATTCCTCAGAGCCTAGCAACATCACAGCACATGACAAGGAAAGCAGACGGCAGAGTAGCCTGGCGTTACTGCATCTTCTGAAGCCTTTACCATTGATCTGAGTCAAAATTCACAGCAAAGACGACCCTTCTGAGTAGGTGCAGCAAAAGTCAAGGCTGGCGTCACACTGTCACCTCTCCTTCATCACTGAAGTAGTACTCGTCCATGCTGACTGACCTTCTCTGGTCTTTTTGCCAGCAGTAGTTCTCAGCATTTATTAAAGGCACTTAGAATTCCTCACGTACCGTATTCTACCTCGTAGCTCCATGTTTCAGTCGGTATGCCACTACGCAAAGGTCAGTTATTTTCAGCCCTTCCTTCTGATTCGTTTGAAAAGTCAGCTTGATAACTGATGAGCAATTTAGGTTCTTTGCAGGTGATGCCCTTCCACAGTACAGCACTTTCATAAAGACATTCACAATGCAGTAGCTTTCCTCTCTAAAGTTCTGGTAGATCTTTAGTCCTTGAAATCCAATGTTAACTTTAAAATAAGAATTATTATTGTTTTAATTAATACTTATTTAAATGTTCTATTTCATTTGATTTCAAACTGGAAGAGGGGAGGGTTAGACTGGAAGTCAGGAGGAAGTTCTTCACGCTGAGGGTGCTGAGACACTGGACTAGGTTGCCCAGGGAGGTTGTGGCTGCCCCCCAGCTCCTTTGAAGTGTTCAAAGTCCAGATTGGCTGGAGCCTTGAGCACCCTGGTCTAGCGAGGGGTGTCCCTGTTCATGGCAGGGAGGTTTGAAACTAGATGATCTTTAAGATCCCTTCCAACCCAAACCATTTGAAGATTCTATGATTCTGGTGTCATACAGCTTTGCTAAGCTTAGACTGTTGATGCTTTTTCTTATAAAACCACTATCCAGCTTGTTATTGTTGAGCATGTTTGTTTTAGCATCAGTGATTTCTGTCCTTTCTCAGCCAAATACTTTTGTTAGCTTACTCTTACACTTTCTGAATGTGTTTTTAATAGAAATGTTTGCATTATCCAATAACAGTAGGGAAACAGCACACAAGAATGAATGCTAGCTAGTGTTTACCTTGAGCTGATTTATTTCTTAGCCGTTCAACTTAAAGAAAGCTTTGCACCTCTGTATACAAGCAAGAAGATCTGGCTCTGTTGGGATGGAAATGGTTCTGCAAGATCCTCTCAGAAGAAGTAAGATCCTCAAAGAATCCTATTCCTTTATACACTCCTCTGCTACTGCTAGGACACGTGTTTTGTGTGTCCAAAGTGCTGCGAGCCTCACTTTTTCCTGGTTTGCATGCACCGTCCCTTTACCTTCCAATACACTGTATAAGCTTCAGCATCTGCCCAGCTGCAGCATTCAGCAAGATCACCTCATCAGGGCAGGCTGACATTTTCACTACTGAGGAAAACACTTGTCCCAGGCTTCCCTGCACAGTACCCTTACACTGGTGCTGCCGTGTGCCATCCACTGCTCTGACGGGATGTCATCCACTTCCATCTCCTAGTTAGCCAGCATTAATACCAGGGTTTCCAGCGCTCACCGCTGCTGGCCATGAGCGTTTTCTAGAGTACTGAAAGACTCCTTTGAAGCGATCTGGCCCTCTGCTTTCCCTTCTGCATTAGCTGTGACTATTTTTTCCCCTCTTTGGCACATTTTCTCCGTTTCCTCGCCTGCTGAAAAGCTTTGTCTTTTCAAATCACAGCAGTGGCATCTGCTTCAGCTGTTACACTTCTTATCGTCTTCTGTCTTTCCCAACAGCGCTCTACCTTGCGCTACTCCCTCTGTGCTTTCTTCTAATCCTTGTTTTATTTTTGTCATTGTAGAGTTCTCCCTTCTTGCAGCAAAGGGCTTTGTTTCCTGCCTGTGATCTTCTCCAGTTAGGACTCGTGCAGTTTAATACCATTGGTGCTGAGCTCATCTGGGGACCGCTGAGTCACTTTCACCTGTGTTTAGCAAGACCAATTCCTCAGCATTGACCTGAGCTCTCTCACAGTACCTTTCTGCGGTTGCATTTTGTACTGCTTGCCAATGCTGCTTCAAGACACAAACTGGTGGATTCGTTGCCAGGCTGGCAATGCCAAGGCTCTGATGCATGGTGTCAGAGACAGGGTGGAATCACTGTGTCACGGACAAATGGGTTGAGGATTGATTTGTCACCTAACAGGTCTATGTGAGTAGCTACAACGCTTCCGAGATGAGACACGAAGTCTAACTTGATGACTCTCAGCTAGAAGGAAAAGAAAGAATAGCTTTCAGATTTGCTACAGGCTTGGGGAAGCGGCTGGAAAGCTGCTCAAGAGAAAGACGTGAGGGTACCCACTGATTGTTGGCTAAATCATAGAATCACAGAATCATAAAATCATTAGGGATAGGAATATGAGCCAGTCGTGTGCTCAGGTGGCCAAGAGGGCAAATAGCATCCTGGCTTGTATCAGGAACAGTGTAGCCAGCAGGAGCAAGGAAGCGATTGCCCCCTGTACTTGGCCAAACTCAGTTCTGGGTGTCTCGATACAAGAAAGACACTGAGGTGCTGAGGCAGGTCCAAAGAAGGGCAATGGGGTTGGTGGAGGGTCTGGAGAACAAACCTTATGAGGAGCAGCTGAGGGAGCTGGAACTATTTAGTCTGAAGAAAAGAAGGGCTCAGGGGACACCTTACTGCTATCTACAACTACCTGAAAGGAGGTTGTAGAGAGGTAGGTCTTGATCTCTTCTCACAAGCAACAGGTGATGAGATGAGAGGCAACGGCCTCAAGTTTCACCAGGGGAAGTTTAGGTTAGCCATTAGAAAAACTACTGAACTTTCTGGAACGCTCTTCTGGAAGGGTCACCAGGCATTGGAACAGGCTGCCCAGGGAGCGGTTAAACCATCATCCCTGGAAGCTTTTAAAAGTTGTGCAGGTAGGATGCTTAAAGACAGAGTTCAGTGGAGGACTTGGTACAGTTAGGCTAGTGACCTTAAAGGTCTTTTCCAACCTAAATAATTCTATACCTCTATGGATCAGACTCCAGTGTCCCATCTCCTGTCGTGCCCTGTGTTTCATTATTAAGGAGAAGAGCAGAGAGTGAGTTTTTCTGGTCTATGCTCCCACTTTCTGACAACAACAATTCTGGACTGGCACCACCATATATTTCACCAGAATCACTGTGCTGAAACACCTAGTAATGGACACATCCTTCGTGACTCCTCCTAAACTCAATTTGACTTGATCTGTGCTTTGCAGTGCAGTATGTTCTCTGCCAATGAGTAACACAGAACAACTAAAAGCTGTGCAAAGGACCTAATGATTTTTTTTTACCATTGGAGAGATCCCTTGGACACCCTCTGCTGGTGTCTTAAAAGGAACCATGAATATTCACATCAACATCTTCCATGATTTTATACCCTATTTCCTGCACTGTCCTGACTTCTGTCATGTTCCCCCATCTCACTCTCCTCAGGCTAGGGCAGGAGGAAGGCCTGGCCACTGCAGCCCTGCCACCAGACCCTGCCAGGCACAGCGAAATCAGAGTCCCCTTGGTGAGGGCAAGGGTCTGGCCCAGCTGCTCTACCAGCAGCCTCCCCTCCTTGGAAAGAGCCTGGATGCAGGGCAGGCATTGCAGCTCTGCCACAGAGGCCAACCCCAGCCCAGTTCCTGGCAGCAGGTAGAAGCAATGAGCTGCTGCCCACACACCATTCCTACAGGACCACTGTGATCTGAACAGCTGAGGTATTTCTTCTCTAAAATACTTCTGATCTGCATCTACTGATCACACATGTCACTACGTTAATTTTTCTGAGACCATGCCTGTCACCATCATCACAATCTAAATCCCCTCAACCTTCATCATTCTGAGGTTTCCATACCAGCAACAGCGATTCAGCCTTCACGCTGTGGTCTCAACCAAGCACTGGAGAGCCTGCAGTTTCACAGCTCCATTCAGTGTCTGAGGAAGCAATCTAATGTCTCTAAATCTGTGAGGGGTGGGTGTCAGGAGGATGGAGCCAGGCTCTTCTCAAGGGCATCTGGTGATAGGACAAGAGGNTTTCTTCTCTAAAATACTTCTGATCTGCATCTACTGATCACACATGTCACTACGTTAATTTTTCTGAGACCATGCCTGTCACCATCATCACAATCTAAATCCCCTCAACCTTCATCATTCTGAGGTTTCCATACCAGCAACAGCGATTCAGCCTTCACGCTGTGGTCTCAACCAAGCACTGGAGAGCCTGCAGTTTCACAGCTCCATTCAGTGTCTGAGGAAGCAATCTAATGTCTCGAAATCTGTGAGGGGTGGGTGTCAGGAGGATGGAGCCAGGCTCTTCTTAAGGGCATCTGGTGGTGATAGGACAAGGTTACACTGGGTGCCAGCTGGAACAGAGAAGGTTCCATCTCAATATCAGCAGGAACTTCTTTCCAGTGAGGATACTGGAGCACTGGAACAGGCTGAATGGCAGCACAGCCTTCTGGTAAACCAGCCACTCCTCCCAGTTTGGCATCACCAGCTAACTGGCTGAGGGTACACTCATCTCCTCATCCATGTAGCTGATGAAGATGTTGAATAGGATGGGGCAGAGTACTGACCCCTGGAAAACAACACTAGCTACAGGCCTCCAACAGGGCTCTGAGCCACAGATCACAGCCACAGCTGAGGTCTGTTTACTACCAGCAATTTTCAACGTGCAGGTATTTTGAATGTATTTTAATATCTGCTCTTCCAATTTCCTGCATTTCCCCCTTCAAAGAGACCACAGTCAATCAGTTACTGGTTTGCTTCCTTCGCTGCAAATTTCTATCATGACCCAACGTGACCAGCAGTTCTCTTATGCAAATACTCATTGTTCTCAGTACGTCTGCCCTTCACAAAGCTTCTCATTCCATGGTAATCGTGCAAGATCTTCTTTCTATTAAAAATCATGCTGTGCCAACAAGATACAGGACATAAAAGGAATCCAAGGAAAAGAAAACTCAACTGAACGACACGAAAGGCCATGAAATATCTACTTATCAGTTTGTAATCCTTGCAAAAACTGATCATTAGGAGAGGACAGTTAATTGCCATATTACTTCTTTTGACTCGTTTTCCCTCCCCTTTTCCTTGAATGATAAACATTCTGAACAAAGTTGACTCTCTTCTAAGTTAATAAATAATTGAAACTATCTCTGTCCAACAGAATGAAATCTGAAGTCGCAAAGGCTTTGCTTTCCTTTCTGGAAAGACTATAGAGTTTTGGGTGATGGCTGGGTCGCCTGTGTTCGGATGTCCCGATGGTAACGGGTAACCTGCAAAAACCTGAGCTCAAACCTGTTCATAAAGACTGAAAAGCTCTTTAGAAACAAAAGTTGTGCGCCTGCCTCTCGGGTATTGCTTTGGTATGAAATATTCAGATCCCATCTGGTTCTGCGCTCACAGCCTACTCTGATAAAATGACTAATCATTACAAAAGTAAAAATGCACTGTTCGTGACTAGCAGGGTTTGCAAAGACACGATTTTGGGAGGACACTGAATAAGGGAGTATTTTTTACGATAGGAGGTATGCTAAGTATGTGTACACAGTTTTACTCACCTCTGTCTTGAGTCAGCAATGTACCCAGGTGGCCAAGAGGGCTAATGGCATCCTGGCCTGCATCAAGAATGGTGTGGCCAGCAGGGAGAGGGAGGTTATCCTCCTCCTGTATTTGGCACTGGTTAGACCGCACCTGGAGTGTTGTGTTCAGTTCTGGGCCCCTCAGTTTAAGGAGCAAGTCGGGGTGCTTTCTTCTTNGGACTGGATGATCTTTAAGGTCTTTTCCAGCCTCATCATTACTGAGATACTGAGAATTTTAGAGAAAATAGAGAAATTTCTTATGAAAGAACCAGGCCAAACTTGCAATAGCTGCATATGGATAATCTACTCTGCTCATTCTGCAGTCTGGCGAGTACAGCTTTTACTCCCGATGTCATCTCTAACACTAAAAGTGAATCCATGCAGCCTAAACCCTCATAAAATTGGCATGAAGTTCTTTTGCTCAGTTAACGATAAGCAGCTGAACAGCATCTACAACAGACTTTTCATAATGAAAAGCTTGACAAGCACAATGAAGTCTACAATTAGAATAACTTTACGCAGTACCGTTAAATACAAAGACTCTGTCAGAAAGAGGAGAGGAAAAAAAAGTGTTACTGCTTGTTTTGTGATTTCCTTCCAGGATATTAAAGTATTGTGAAATGAGCAACACGTTTGGTAACACAGACAGCGAAGGATTAGGAGGACTGTGACATCAAGCTTTCCAAAGAACAAAATGGAAATGTTTGTTTAGTTATGGAAAGCTGAGGGAGCTATCCATAGGCGTGCACACCTATGACTCCTAAAAGCAGGTAGTCATTGTGTGCTGGCTTAAAGTCTTTTCGTTTTTAAAGTTAATTGGAAGTTTCAGAAAATACGTAGAAAAAGATTTCCACAAGATAGGACACGCTAAAGGATTTTAGTAAGGTAGAAACGGAAAGTGTGTGAAGTTAGTCCACAAAACCCAACTGTAGCCTGCATCAGCAATTCGTGGAAGCTCTTAAAGGTATTTCTCCTCCAGAGGGAAAAATATACTTAAATATAGAATGAAGTTTAAACTAACTAGGAATTAGAAATATTTGGCATGATTTCTCTTTGAGATTTCCCCTAGCCTTTTGAATATATTGAAACCAAACACTGTTCCCAGCAGCGTTATAAAAGAGCCTTTCTGTACCCCGAGAGTATATATACCAGTTGGGCTCCACAGATACCTGATCTTCCAAACTCTGTTTATACTTGTAAGCAAATTTTACTGGAAGACACAAGTATTGCTTAGCATTCTTTTAAGAAATGACATACTCAATGTAGGTATATCCACACCTGAAGCAAAGCATTCCCGGTTGGAAATCCCATCGTCTCGAGTTGAGGCTCCTTACCTGAGGAATCTCCAAAACAAGAAGCTACAGACCTAACGTTAATGAGTCTGCACCACACAACAAGCAGGAGTATCGATGCAAAACACGTCTGCTTACCTTGGCCTTGCGGAAATGGTAGACTACCAGCATGCTTATGAAGTCTAGCAGCATACAGAGCGTTTGGAATGAGATGATAGCCAGCCGTAAATACTTGTCCTCCTGTGCATAGCAGGGAGTATCATCCTTACAGTAAGGACATCCTTCCCTGCAGGGTAGGCAGGTGTAGACTTCCTCTGACAATTCACTGCCAGAAAGACCATTTTCTGCATCCTTTCCTGAAAGTATCAGAAGGGGAAGGGGAGACACCTTTAGTTGTACAGGATCTGCAGTTCCTCCACGCAGGAGCAAAACAGTCCTCTGCTGAAGCACTTTCTCTCCCTGTCAGCATCTCTCATCGAATGACAGAACAGTTTGCCAGGGCCACTTTTCTCATCTCGCCCTCCTTTGTCACGTTCAGAAAACACAGAGCAATTTAGACAGGAGGGAAAGTGAGCTTATTAAATGCCAAATGCTTTCCCCTCGTATTTAAGGTGGGCGAAATCTGCACAAGAATTTCTTTCCAGGAGATTTCTGAATGACAGTAAAAATGACATCAAAAATTTGGGAATAAGGAAAGGATTTTACAAGGACACACGAAGAGCACACCCATCAGCTGCTTCACGTTCCCAGCACAAGCTCTGGTACTGTTTCAGATTGTTTGTCAATTCAATAAAGATGCAATCCAGTAAATTAATTAGCTGCGAATTAGATAAAACCCTTCTTAATTAACATTTGTTCAGCATGCTGTTGCACGATTGCGCTACTCTGTCCCCAAAGCAAACCCAGCGCACTTATTCGAAGTATCCGTTGCAGGAAATTGGGAAAACCTGTTGGCAAGTTAATACCTTGTCTGTGAAAAATCAGTGACATCTCATCTGTCACAGTAAACCCAACAAGGCCCACAGGATTATTCCTACTTTTTCAGAGCCACAAACACATGCCCAGAAAACCCCGTAAGACCGCTTAACCTTCAGGCAATTAATGCAATGAAGAGGTAAAAGCAAAAGGAATATAGCTAAATCACAAAGAAAAGTAGTTTTGAACACTTTGAGCAAATACAAGACAACCGAGGAGATTCCAGAAACAAAATGAGACTGATGCCATCGCTCTCCTCTGAAGTGAAATCCTTTCACTTCTCGTAAGAAGAGAAAATAATCCAAATATCTTGAATCACAATTGTTTCAGTCACAAAGATATCCTTGATAACTCTGAATGGTCCTAAACTTGATCTTCTTGCATTATTTCAAGTTCCTAACTTGTTGCAAACATATAATTATCTGTTTCATCAAGCATTTTCTTATCTGAGTCATGTATGGAAATTTTCTCACTTGTATGCTCACCACACATCCTACAGCGATAACAGCCAAAGAGGTTCCCTTCCGATCCCTAATGTAGGTCCCTTCCAATCCCTAATGTCCTATGATTCTATGAAATATCCCAAGGATATGATTTCATAATGCAACATCAAGACTCTGCTTAGGTGGGTCTGGCGTCATGCTGCCTGCTGTACGCGAAGGACGACCATCAATGCGCATCCCCGGCACTAGCCGCTGTGGCTGATTATCTTGTGAACATCACAGAATCACTCTGGTTGGAAAAGAACCCTAGGATCATTGAGTCCAACCATCTACTCTACCTTACAAGTTCACTCCTAAACCAGATCCCTCAACATCTCATCCAAATGATGTTTAAACACAGCCAGGGATGGCGCCTCAACCATCTCTCTGGGTGGCCTATTCCAGCGCTTTACCGTCCTTCCTGGGAAAAGAAGTCTTCCTAATATCTAGGCTAAACCTACCCTGTTGTGACTTGAACCCATTCCCTCTTGTCCTATCACTAATTGCTTGTGAGACCAGCACCAGCCTCTCCACAACATCCTTTCAGGTAGCTGTAGAGAACGATTACGTCTCCTCTCAGCCTCCTCTTCTCCAAACTAAAGAGCCCCAGCTCTCCCAGTCTTTCCTCATACGATCTATTCTCTAGATCCTTCACCAGCTTAGTTGCCCTCCTCTGCACCCGCTCCAGCACCTCCACATCTTTCTTGTGCTGAGGTGCCCAAACCTGGACACAGTACTCGAGACATGACCTCACCAGTGACGAACACAGGGGGATGATAACCTCCCTACGCCTGCTGGCCACACTAGGTCTAATACAAGCCAGGATGCCATTGGCCATTGGCCTCTTGGACACCTGGACACACTGCTGGCTCATGTTCATCTTCCTGTAACTTAGAACCCCTAGCTCCCTCTCTGACACACGGCTCTCCAGCCACACCTCCCCAAGCCTGTAGCGTTGCAAGGGGTTGCTGTGGCCCAAGTGCAGGACCTGGCACTTGGCCTTAGTGAAGCTCACGCCGTTAACACTGGCCCACTGCCCCAATCCTTCCAGGTCTCTCTGAAGAGCCTCCTTACCCTCTGGCAGATGAACACTCCCACCTAACTTGGCATCATCTGCAAACTTACTAATGATGTCATATCCAGCAGACTGTGTGCTCCCCCAAGCCAACAGCAGCCAGCTTATCTTTTGACTTGGAAAAGATTCTTCATTATAGCTGAAGAAAGGTCAAAAAAAATTGGATCGACTTGAGAATTTGCACAGTGTGATAAGGAATTATTAACAAACCCCACCTTCATTTCCTTTTTTTCCTCCTTACCAAAAAGAAAGGACATTTTTCAGGCCCTCTAAAAGAAGTTCTTGGAAAACAACTCATTTTACTATCCACTGACTGGAAGCTTTTTTGTCTATNATCAGCAGGAACTTCTTCCCAGGGAGGGTGTTGGAATGTATTTGCAGGAAAATGGGCATCCTGTGAGCCAGCTATATTGGATGTTAGCATGACTCGGTCTGGGATGGCTGTAACTGAAACTAACTTGTTCCCATGGGAAAAGGAACACGACCTTGTGTGCATTCCTCATTCCTCTGGTACAGGTTGGGGACTGACGTGCTTGAGAACAGCTGTGGGGAAAAGGACCTCAGGGTGCCCACAGCCCGCTCATGAACCAGCAATGTAGGTCAAGAGAGGTTTCCCTCTCCCTCTACTCTGTCCTAGCTAGGCCACAGCTGGGATACCATGTTCAGTACAAGGCAGACAGGGAGATACTGGAAAGAGTTCAGTGCAGAGCCACTGGACCACCTTCCTTAAGAGAAGAGGATGAGACAGTTGGGTTTGTCTAGCCTAGAGAGGAGAAGGTTGGGAGGAAGACCTGATCAATGCTTACAAATATGTAAACACTGTCAGGAAGATGGAACCAGGCTCTCCTTGGTGGTGCTCAGTGAAAGGAAAAGGGGTAGTGGGTTTAACCCAGAACATACTAAGATATTTAACAATGGAAACATAAGGAAAAGCCTTTTTTCACTGAGAGTTAGCATTGCACTGGAACAGGCAGCCCAGAGAGCTTCTGGTGTCTCTGTCTCTGGAGACATTCAAATCCCACCTGTACATGTTCCCGTGTGATCTGCTCCAGGAGAACCTGCTCTGTCAGGGGAGTTGGACTGGATGATCTCCAGAGGTCCCTTCCAACCCCTGCCATATGGCTCTATGATTCTGTGATCCCTGGAGTCAGTGACAGCCTTCACACATGCAAAGATCTGCACACGTGCGATGGTTCGGCGCTGCGCTTCTCTGCAGGAAAACACAACACTCTCTTTCTGCCCCCCACACCGAGCAAAACTAGAGTCAGACATGGGAGAAACTCACCCCTCTGTAAAGCAAGAACCATTTCTGCTTTTGCTGTCCTAGAACTCCCTCCTGGGACAGGGGCTAGGCCCAGGGCCACGAGCCACAGCCGCTGGCCCCAACCTTCCCACCCAGGGGCCATGATGCCACAAGCACACCAACGCTGCTCATCGATGCTGTTGGGAGCACAGAGCCCTACAGAGCCACGCCAGCAGCAGCCTTTCCCCAGTCATGCTACGAGGCACACAGACACAGCTCAAGACTACCAGTGCCAGTCCCTCCCTCACACCCAGTGGAGCAGAGCTATGCAGCCAACTAGCCTGAAGACACCACAGTGGTGAGCTAATCATAGAATCATCAGGGATCAGAAGGGACCTCGAAAGACCATCCAGTCCAATCCCCCTGCCACAGCAGGATCACCCAGACCAAGCCAAGCACACTCTGCTGCAGTGAAAACTTCCAGTATGGCCGAGCTGTCCTGTTTCAAGACACAAGACACTTGACCCAATTTTTCAACCCAGAGAAGTACAAGCCTGATCATTTTTAGACCTATGTATTTGCCTACTTACATCTCTTGACAATTGCTGATCGCTCCACCTCTGTTATTGTTTTCCAGTAGGGATGTTTTCTAAACAATTTAAGCTTCTGCTAAGTTTCATCTCTTTTATCAGAGACTTTGCCAACATTATCTCCACAAGGACATCTTCAGGTCAGACAGTTTCTGTCAAAACTGCTTGCAGTGTCTAAATTAGTGTCTAGACTTAGTACATTAACATCATTTTGAACCTCCAAATACAAACCACAGCTGTTTTAACCATGCCAGCTCTTCCCTTTGTACAAAATCTACCTAGGTGACAGGGCTAATATCTCTTGAATTACTTTCATAGAATCATTAGAGATCAGAAGAGACCTTGAAAGATCATCCAGTCCAATCCCCCTGCCACAGCAGGATCACCCAGACCAAGTCGCACAGGAACACAGCCAGGTGGGTCTGGAACATCTCCAGAGGAGGAGACTCCACAACCCCCCAGGGCAGCCTGTTCTCCTGTTAGCTCACAATCATTTCCAGTCCCACACTAGCTGTCTCACCGTCTGCCTTTTGAGATCACCTGTACAACTTGGCAGATGAATCTGCATCTGGATGAATCAGAGCAGTTCTTTAGTACTGACTCTTTCAACACTCACCTATGTTTGTGTTACGAGTTTATGTTGGCTCGCAGCAATATGGGCACAATTCAAAGTGGCCCTAGATCAGGTAATCACACATCCTAAAACATCAGCACTTCCATTAGACATAGTTCACTCTATGTTACCTATACAGAAGCTACATATCCAATCTCAGGTAGACATATAGAATCAGTTCAGGTTGGAAGGGTCCTAGGAGATCATCTAGTCACAACTCCCCCCCAACCCAGATACCTATCTCTAGACCACGTCATTCAGAGCCCCATTTAACCTGTCCTTGAACACTTGCAGGGAGAGGGCACCCACAACTTTCCTGGGCAATGTGTTCCTGTGCCTCACCACCCTCACACAGATGAATTTCTTCCCAAGATGTAGTCTAAATCTACGTTCTTTTAGCTTGAAACCATTCCTCCTTGTCCTATCAACAGAGTCCCTCATAAAAAGCCCCTCTACAGCTTTCTTGCAGACCTCCTTCAGGTACTGGAAGGCTGCTAAGTTCCCCCTACAGCCTTCTCTTCTCCAGGTTCAACAGCCCAAATTCACTCAGCCTGGCTTCATAAGGCAGGTGCTCCAGCCCTCTGATCATCCTTGTGGCCTCCACTGGACTCACTCCAAGAGGTCCAACTGGATGCAGGTGGGATCATACGAAAGCAAAGGGGGAGAAACACCACCTCCCTTGGCCTGCTGGTGACGCTTCTGATACAGCCCAGGATGCTGTTGTCCTTCTGGGTGGCACTGCCACATTGCTGGCTCGTGTTTCACGTCTATTATGTCTATCAACACACCAAAATCCTTCTCCTCAGGACCATTCTCAACTCACTCACCACCACAGGTACTTGTGCTTTGTCTCCCCTTTGTAGAGTAATGGAGAAACAAGGTTGCTTGCCTGAAGAGTGACTTTTCCTACCTAAAGAAAACCTCTGCTTTTCTAGAGTAGCAGCATTACACCCCAGGGGAGCCCCGCTCGATGCTGACTGCAGCTGAAGCCTCAGTGACTAACACACTCCGAGCATATAAGCTTTAGACAGCTGTTTGGAGATCAAATGAATCTCATCCTTGGCGATCTATGCTGTGAAGATCTCTACCCACATTATTTCTGTGGATTCTGTGGCATTTAGTATGAAAAGATAAAGATTCTTTTATATACACTCATTCAAGGAACCGAATCCCAACTCAACTGCAACTCACTGCGCTACAGGAGCAGCCCAACAGCATCCTTGTGTTCAAAAGATTCACACGTCCCAGAGAAAAAGCATTACCACAGGACTGCCTTCTGCAACACGGAGCAGTATGAAAAGGGAAGCAAACCCTCCCCAGGCAAGCTGTCACAGAATCATTCGGGATCGGAAGGGACCTCAAAAGATCATCCAGTCCAATCCCCCTGCCACAGCAGGATCACCCAGACCAAGTCGCACAGAAACACAGCCAGGTGGGTTTTGAACGTGTATGTAATCCTGATTCAAGCTTCGTGAAAGCCGCTCATGGCCGTTTCCTGGGCACCTCACACGAAGTGCTCCTACAGCAGAGAGTTGGTTACACAAACCTTTAGCTAAAGGATGGTGTGAAGAAGCTGGGGATGGCATTCACTCATAAGCAGGAGGCAGAAAAGGATGCCCTGTTACACCTTTAAGCACAGCTTTCTCTCTGTGAGAACAGCGTGAACTCTAGCAGTGTAACTGCAACAATTTTGGCACAAAATCTGTGCCGAGATCTAAGCTTTGGTCATACAACAAAAATAACATCCACCAGCTTAGAGCACCCAGTTTGTATAGTTTCCCTGCTGAGTATCAACCAAGTTGTGCTTCCCTTACTGTGGACAAGTACCACCCCACGTGTGTCCTGAGCAAGCATAGCCTACATGTCATCCATATCATAGAGCTAATCAGACTCCCAGACCTGATCCGTCTCTAGATGTCATCAGCAAGTATTAGTTTGGATACTTCTTTGGATTCTTCTTTGCAAATGAAGCAGAATGAAAACAATTAAAGCCTAGCACAAAGATGAAGCATTCTAGTTTGCCCTGACCAGAGAGGAAATTAGATGAATCTCCTCAATCCTTCTGCTTGAACCCAGATACCAGAAATCTCTATTTTTGCCACAGCAAGACCTCTTTTCATGTCTTAAAATGCAGTTATAAATCAAATATTCTTCAAGCAGGCATGTTTTTCAGGATCATCCAAGAGTGTCACGAATGGCAAACCAAAGGGCTAGAGGTCCTGAAGTGATTATATAATCTGGGAGCTGCAGACCGCTGGGGTTTTTCTGTATAACCCTGACAAGGATAAAAAGGAGCCCTGCATTATTAATGCTACTTCTGTTTCCTTCTTGGTTTGTTTTTTAACTCAAGCAAAGGCACTTACTCTGAAAGCTGTTCACTGGGAAGATGTTGGGATGATAGAACCCATCTTTGCAAATACATTTGTAGGCTCCGAGGACAAATCCAAGGCCTTTAATTGGCATGCACTGTAAGAAAGAAAGAAAGAGGTCATGAAGATGAGCGTATCAAGCAGAACGATCGCATGACTGTACACTCAGTGGAACATTCAAGCTTGAAAACACTAAAAGATACAGCCTTCTAAGAATAAACAGAGATCCCTTCCAGTCTGACAGTCTTTTCTCAGTGACTTGATCTATAGTTATGTGTCAGTCCAGTTGTTTTCATCACCATCAAAGAGCAAAGACAGCTGTAGTCAAGCCTGTCCCACTGATAAACGGAGTCCTGTACTTTGCTTCCAGCTGGGACATCAGGCAGCTGTGGTTTTTCCAGCAGAGCTTGCACCAGTTTTCCCTAGCACAGCCGGTTGGTTCCAACTGTCTAGCGCTCACGCTATTTGATGATGTGGACACACACAGCCAAGCTACCAACCTCCTGCAGGCAGCATGTACTGATGTCTTCATCATGATGGTAACCACACCAGACAGGAAACTGATCCAGTTAAAACAAAACCAATGGATTAGAAAAATGTCTGCAGATCTGGATGTGACCCAGGTGAAGGTGAACAAACCTACACCAGTGGAACCCCTCTAATTCTAAGCTCTCTGATCCCTTCCATCCTGGGTTCCAGTGACCCCAGACCCAGTTCCTGAGCCTGGCAAAGATGTACTAGCTCAGCCACGACATCACACCACCAGAAGCACAGAGATCAAGCAACCCACAGCAGACTGTGTAGACACAGCCAGGAAAATTCTAAACTGCTGCTATGTTACTTAAGATTTGACCCATATAGAACTCGGTACTGAAAAAAGCCAACGTGTGAAAAATATCTGCCTCCACACGAGCAAAAAAGGAAGAATAAATCTGACCTGGTTTCAGATTTCATTGTAAATGTAAAAGCAAAGCTGTGGGACTAAACCCACCATGTTCCTGAATATTCTTTCCTTCATCAGCGGTCACCAGCTTTCTCTAAAACCATGCTTTATTTAATTCATAAGCACAGCTATATTAGGGGAGATCAGGAACTCCATTTAGACTTGTATCGCATCCCTGATGTGCCCAGCAGCCAACACCAAGGCACAGTGAAAGATGCAGCAGGACTATAGAGCCTTCCTCAGATATGCCCAGCATCACAGTGCTCAGTGGAATGTGCATTAGACCAACTCTCAACCATTACTTCTCAGGGCTGGTGTGGTTACAATTCACTCCAGCACAGTGTTCGCTGAAAGGAGAATACTAAGCAGCTGTACAACTCACGCAGCACATATATTCCTGCTCTCTGTTCCTGGTTTGCCAGTCAACATTTTAAGCTCTACAGGACTTAGGCTCTTAGGGTCAACACACTGTGTTTTAAATGATACACTCAGCACACACAAAAAGGCACTGGTGAGTATTTCTCTTGATGTTATTTATGACTAAATAACTCCTAAACCAACACAGAATCACAGAAATATTGAGGCTGGGTAAGACCTCTAAGATCATCAAGTCCAGCCTATGACCTAACATCATCACACAGCACTTAAATCAGTTTAAAAAGGAAAAGGAAAAGGTTGTGTCGGTTTAATCTCATGCTGTTTGCTGTAAAGGATAAAGCTGGGAAAATCTAACACGATCAAGAATATCTCTGCTGGAAAGGATTGTTAGAACGTCTGATTCTTCTCAGACTCGGAAAATAACCCTAGATGCTCAAGTTACAGCTTTATGTTAGGATTCATCTGTTACTCCTGATAAACCATGAACACAAAACTTACTGTCAGATAATCCCCGAAGTGAGCAGGAAGGAATTTGTTAAATGCAAGAGGCTAGTGAGTCTAACGTCTCGTCAGCTCCTTTTGCAACGTGAACCAGTTTGGTCACCCGGTGATGTGTGTCAGGACCCCTAAAGGATTCCCTTCTGATTCCCCATCGCTCCCAAGACGCCAGTGCTAAAGGTGAAAGCAGGGCTACTTGTAGAGGTGCAGCAGAATGCCCAGTAGAAGGATAATGATCAGCTATAGTCAAATGTATGAAGAACCCAAGGTGAGCTCACAGTGAAGATCCTTCACAGAAGGATGAAGGCACAACAATAACAGAGGTGTTTTGAACTAAGTAGCTTGGACACTCAAAAAGTTCTCAGCAATGACACCAAGAGTTTTAATTACTTCTGAAAATACCTGTGCAGGCTACAGCTGGGCTACTTATAAAACCAAGGAAACAAACACACAAAATAAAACCATATGATTAAAAGGAATGCTGTCTGCAACCCGAACATCACTTCAGGACACCAGCTCTGGTCCTGATCAGCATGCTGAACACAAATTCACCATTTCTCCTGTCCCAGAAAACCAATTACAAAGGGACCTGTTAACAGACACACAAGAATGGATCGTTTCATCGTCATTAAATAATGCAGTGTCATTCATTTGAAGGTTCTTTCTCAGGGCTAGACTTCCTTGGCTTTGAGGATAAATTAAGACCTTTTTACTATGAGCACAGGTTAAACCGCACAAAGAGCAGAATCTAGCTCACTTCCTTGTGATAACCTACACAGAGGTCCTTTGCCTCTGGACATCTGGTTCTGCCAACTACTCCTGCAAGTCATCTGCAGCTTGGCAGCAAGCGCTGTAAAAGCTTCCTGGCAGATGGGTCACACAGTATGTTGGGTCTGAGAAATCTTGCCTAAAACTGCAAGAATGTGAACCATTGCCAGAAACTTTTGGTGGGGGGGGAAGAGCTGCATCTATTTCCGATTCCCATGAAAGGTGTGGTGCTGAGTAGTGGAGTACTCATTCTCGCCCTGAATTACTAACAAACCAGGGAATTTTGCAATGTAAAAAAGCCTCAGCTTTGTATTACTTGTTCGTGTTAATTTTTGGACCAGACTTCCAGCGCAGGGTTAACTCTGTCAGTAACTGGGATTGTCTGGACCGTGACAATACAAAACCTTCTGATTCTGAAATCCAGCTTGCACATTTAGTTACTCCAGCTTGCACATTTAGTTACTCTGTTTAAAAGACTTCTTTACAACATTAACAACAGCCACTGCAATGTCTTCTAAAGGCCAGGGGAAAAACTAGACCCACAGAATTATAGAATAGACAGTCCAAGTCAGTGACTTGCAAGAGAATGATGGAGTCTAAGCAAAGACAACTCATTCGCGGGTACCAGCAGCAGCGGGTACCAGCAGCAGCGGGTACCAGCAGCAGCGGGTACCAGCAGCAGCGGGTACCACAGGATGCACCATTCTCTAGAAAGAGTCCAACTGCTATAGACCCAGCAGCTTGATGTTACAGTACCACCTGATAGCTCTGTTATTTGGAAAACAGTTTCCTAGAGCTCTTGGAAAAGCTAACAACCCACCGGTAAAGCTTAACTCANTCCAGCTTGCACATTTAGTTACTCTGTTTAAAAGACTTCTTTACAACATTAACAACAGCCACTGCAATGTCTTCTAAAGGCCAGGGGAAAAACTAGACCCACAGAATTATAGAATAGACAGTCCAAGTCAGTGACTTGCAAGAGAATGATGGAGTCTAAGCAAAGACAACTCATTCGCGGGTACCAGCAGCAGCGGGTACCAGCAGCAGCGGGTACCAGCAGCAGCGGGTACCAGCAGCAGCGGGTACCAGCAGCAGCGGGTACCAGCAGCAGCGGGTACCACAGGATGCACCATTCTCTAGAAAGAGTCCAACTGCTATAGACCCAGCAGCTTGATGTTACAGTACCACCTGATAGCTCTGTTATTTAGAAAAGAAAACAGTTCCCTAGAGCTCTTGGAAAAGCTAACAACCCACCGGTAAAGCTTAACTCAGACGTGTAATTCAAAGGGGGGAATAAAAGGGTGGAAACTGTGCACAATATTTTAATAAGTGAAGATGGACAGCACTGCTAAACTGACATTGTCTACCCTGCTGCTGCATCCAGCAACCACTCATTTTAAGAGTCACTTCTTGACTCTTAAACATTATCCTTAGGCTGATCCAACACACAAGCAAGACATATGTGATCACACTGGAAAAAACGCAGCTGTGGTACCAGACAGTGCAGTAGGGCAAGAAACTTGCCAAATTCCTATGAGCCTCATGACAATAGTGTTCTGGCAGAAAAAACACACTTTATCACTGTCCCTTCCAAGGGAGAGACTATGTCCTGAGGACAAACCTTTCGTTAGACACTAGAGAATGCTCCGAATTGCCACAGTCAGAAGAAAAGCTTCAGCTGGTGCTGAGGCCTGCTTAGATGCCAGCTAACAGCATAAGAAAAAGCATTAGGAAACCAGGCTACGACAATCCGATGTTCCTGTTCCTTGGCATTCAGTCCTCCTTTAGGAGAAGTTGGCCCGTGTTCCCAGAGGTTTTTCCTACATAGGTCTGCCAGACGTTTTGAGTTGGGTCCAAATATGCAAAGCCGGATAAATGACGCTCCTAGTCACAAAATTATTGCTTGGTGAAATTGTACTTGAACCGTTTGTGTGCAAAACCTCTGGAGGCTGAATGAAGACACAGCATCTTTTAACCACGAAAGACAGGATGAAACCATCCGTTAAAGGAGACTTTCTGTTTACTCAGTAGGCTTGGGTAAAAACAAACTCGCCACTAGGTTGTCTCCATCAGCTTCACATATTTTTGAAGTGTATATTTTGCACTCAGGAAGTCAAGTTCTGCAGCAGTTACAGCTCTGCTCACAGCTTGATTTTATTCATTTTGGTTTATTCGGGATTGAAATTTCTTAAGACTGACAATGCGTCCGTTCATCACAGAAGTTTATCTTGCTTACAAGATAAAGTATCCTAGAACCATCAGGGATCGGAAGGGACCTCGAAAGATCATCCAGTCCAATCCCCCTGCCACAGCAGGATCACCCAGACCAAGTCACACAGGAACACAGCCAGGTGGGTCTGGAACATCTCCAGAGATGGAGACTCCACAACCCCCCTGGGCAGCCTGTTCCAGTGCTCCAGTACCCTCCCTGGGAAGAAGGTCCTGCTGGTATTCATAGGGAACCTCCTCTGTTCCAGCTGGCAACCCAACGCCCCTTGTCCTGTCACCAGATGACATTGAGAAGAGCCTGGCTCCATCCTCCTGACACCCACCCCTCACAGATTTAGAGACATCCATGAAGTCACCCCTCAGCCTCCTCTTCTCCAAGCTCAAGAGACCCAGCTCCCTCAGCCTTTCCTCATCAGGGAGCTGCTCTACTTCCTTCATCATCTTCATTGCTCTACGCTGGACACCCTCCAGCAGCTCTGTGTCCTTGAACTGAGGGGCCCAGAACTGGACACAGTACTACAGATGCAGTCTCACCAGTGCAGAGTAGAGGGGGAGAAGACCCTCTCTTGATCTGCTAACCACCCCACTTCTGATCCCCCCCACGATGCTGTTGGCCCTGTTGGCCACAAGAGCACATTGCTGGCTCAGAGTCACCCTGCTGGCCACTAGGACCCCCAGGTCCCTTTCTCCTCCACTGCTCTCCAATAGATCAGTCCCTGACCTATACTGGTACCAAATTTGTGTTTCCCTACTAGTGAAGCACATCTCTATGTTCCAGATGAGTCTTTCATCCCCTAGGTTGTGATGTCTCTCAGAACTGAAGTTTAGAGTACAGCTTCTAGGTTTACCCTGTGATCTGACTTCTTTATTCTTTCATAAATCTGAAGTCCAACAGATCTTTACAACAGAAGTATGGCCACATTTAAGATGTGTAACAATACACAAGGCCAAACCTAAGCTGGAAGGATGAAATACACTTTCCTTTCAATTTGTTCAGTACTCTGCTTTGCCTCAGTTTAGCGACATGCCAATTTTGAGCCAAGGTCCAAACCAGCAGAGTGCTTAGCCACATTCTAAAATGAGTTCCCCGCTAGCCCCAATAGCAGATGGCAACACCACAGTGAAATGAGGAAGATGAAGTTGTTCCAGCTTGCAGCAGGAAGCCAAAGCAAAGCATCAAACAATCCCTGGAATTGAGGAATCTAGAACTCTGTATTACTCTGTATTCCTTCTCCTGGCAGGGTAACTACTGATAACACCATTTGAAAAGCATGCCACTGCAAATTTGGAAGCTGGTTTTCTGGGGTCATTAAGAACATCAGAACACTGAGCAAGTTTAAACGCACTGTAGTTATTTCTTCAGGCAGTTGCAAGCGTAGGGTGGCAGAAGGGTGACACTGAAGCATGGGAATCAAAGTGGCCTTCAGGTAATAAGGTACCTACCACCCATTGAATCTATTTAAGGATCTTGCATAAAAATAGGGCCTGATGTCGAACAAGTGACAGGGCACATCCGCTGGAGAAAGAGCAAGATGGATTTTCCTCTCTATTATTCAGTAGCTGCCAGGAGCTGGTTCACAAAGCACGACGGACTAGATCTTTTCTGACATTGTTAAAATTAAAAAGGAAATGGTTTTCTATTATTAATTATAGAAATGCACCTCTTGTTCTCAGAGCTCTCAGAACTGGTGAAACAGCATCTGATAGCAGTACGCTGTAGACATAAACCCTCAGCAGACAATAAAATACTTAGAAGACACTGCCTCAGACTCAACAAAATGTCAAGTTTACTTGCCATCTCACAGAGTAGCCCCATTTTAGTGGGAGTCACTACAGAAATAGCAGCAAAAGACTGCCATCCTTGATGTGACACACGTACACACCACAAAACCCTCGCTTCCTATTACCTTAGTTTTTAACTCTCATTTGGAAGAGGTTGCAACACAGCTATCACTTCTATCAACTGGCAAAATCCCCGAGCCCAGTAAAGCTCAGACTGGGTCAAAGGATGACAGAAGGAGCTCCTGTCACATATGCATACATTTTAGTAGGTAACAGGTAGCTATTATAGAGGTGACCATGGAAAAGGAGACAACTTTCAGGTTGAGAAAACGTTTGGTTAGTAACTCCATTAACCTGCAGGTAATAAATAGCATGAGATTTTGTTTCATATTTATAAATAAATAACACTGACCTGTCTTTATGGGTTAGGGATTCCATAAGAACTGTATTACAGCAGACAGACTTATAAAAATTCACTTTGTTATGTCTTCCTGTAATTCTCTTCCCTCTCTGGCCTTTCTACTCTTACTCTGCTGAAAAACGCAACATCATCAAGGATATGAGAGGTATTACCTGCCTGCCCAGAAATGTCTTCCATCTCGCCCCCAAGAATGCCCAACAGACTCTTATTCTCACATTTCCAAAGGGCAAATCCAGGCACCAGCCTATTCAGCAGCTGAAGAGTCTTACCACTTCACTCACACTGACCAAACCTTCTAGCAGCACAAGTGGGACATAGATTAGATCTTCCAAATATCCATTTTAAGGCATCTAAAACTGCATCTTGACTGTTTACTTCATTAAAACACAAAATGCCTCCTGAGGGCATTCTGTATTAACATCTTCCCGTGTGCTAAGTGAATTTAAACTGAGCAGGTTTAGAGACAGGAGTTCCTACTGAGTTTTCCTGAGTCTGAGGCAAAGTCTCCCATGTACTGTCACGCTTCAAAAGATTCCAGGGAGTTTCTGGATTCTATAAACAAGAGTTATAATGCTATGAAACAGTTAAAATGATCCTGTAACATAACTACATCCAATACACAAAGACTAGTTATGATATTATAGGACTGCATTCTCTCTGTTACAGAATTATAAAGGTGCCTGCACAGACCATGGTAAAACCCTGGTGAAAGCCTACTCTCACTCAAATCAGCCTTCCAGAATCAGCTGCAGAAAGTGTTACAGAAACAACAAGAAATGCCAGAAGCAATCTGAGCACTCTCAAAAAGTCAGAAACATGGGGTGAAAAGGTAAAGCACTTTCTATTAGCCCTGAGACTCCTGCTGACCTGCAGAGTCTGCATGCTTCCAGGTCAAGTTTGCAGGGTCTTGATAAGGTTGGAAATGCTCAGAAGCTCACAGGCATCTGCAGGGTCACTCCAGGACAAATATCTCAGCACACTGCCAATGTCACTTATCAATCCTTACCTATCTCTCACGAGGAAAATCTTTCCTTTGCTTATCTGCAGGCTCCTTTTTGGCTTGCCTTGCTAATCACAGAATGGTAGGCATTGGAAGTGACCTCCAGAGATCATCTAGTCACACGCTCGCCAGCCGAAAGCAGGATTGCCCAGGACAGGTCACACAGGAACGCATCCAGGCAGGTTTTAAAAGTCTCCAAAGAAAGAGAATCCACAACCTCTCTGAGCAGCCTGTTCCAGTGCTCTCTCACCATTCACAGTACAGTTATCCTGATGCTGAGGTCGAACCTCTGTGCTCCAACTTGTACCTGTTACCCCTCATCCTATCATGTGGCACCACTGAAAAGAAACGGGCCTTTTCTTGACACTCACCCTTCAGATACGCATAGATACTAAGAAGATTGCCTCTCAGCCTTCTCTTCTCCACATTAAACAGCCCCAGAAGAGGTGTTCAAATCCCAGACAGGAACTCACATCCATAATGTATTTATACCTGGCTGCCCCCTTNTGCCCAGGACAGGTCACACAGGAACGCATCCAGGCAGGTTTTAAAAGTCTCCAAAGAAAGAGAATCCACAACCTCTCTGAGCAGCCTGTTCCAGTGCTCTCTCACCATTCACAGTACAGTTATCCTGATGCTGAGGTCGAACCTCTGTGCTCCAACTTGTACCTGTTACCCCTCATCCTATCATGTGGCACCACTGAAAAGAAACGGGCCTTTTCTTGACACTCACCCTTCAGATACGCATAGATACTAAGAAGATTGCCTCTCAGCCTTCTCTTCTCCACATTAAACAGCCCCAGAAGAGGTTTAATCCCTGACAGGAATTCACATTCATTATGTATTTATACCTGGCTGTCCCCTTTCCTCTGTCTGGTGAGACAAAGGAAAAGATAACCTGGGCCCCAATGTTTTTCACCTGTACCCAACATTGCTCTACAGTCTGCCTTNTCTACAGTCTGCCTTAATTTTGCTCAAGTTCCTGCTCTCAGTGTCATTTATGCCCATGTAGAACCATAACAATAGGTAGTAGTCATGGTCTTCACATGGTGTGGCAGCCTTTCACCAGTATCACTGATCTTAGCTCCTCGGGGCAGCCAACTTTTCACAACTCTGTCAGGTCAGCAGTGTCTCAGTGCTCCTTAACTGAGAGTCTCCCACCTGTCATTGCTTCTTATGACTTTTCTGGTGAAGTATCTCTATGTGATGTTTGCTCACAGGTGTCTGCAGTCACCAAAGCCTCAGGTCAGTTCGTAGTACTGATGTTAGGGGTGGTGGATGATGCACAGTCTTGCTTTTATGGGTAACAAAGGTCCAAGGTGCCTCACTGTTGGTGGTATCTGCTGAAGGAATATTCTTTTGCAACCAACTATCTACCTCTGTCTCAGCTCCTCTGACGCTTGTAGCCTTGTGACTGTTCCTTGTAATCCATCCACCTGGTACAACACATCATCTACTTGTGTGCACCTAATGCACATCCTATGTTACATCCTTTTCTTATCTCAAGGGTGGGGAGCTTTCTGCTTCGATTCCATTTGCAAACCCTCAAGGGATGTAATGATTAGATATTTTATACAGATCTGTACCATAAGAGCTGATATAAACGCCAAGATTCTATCCAGTGTTGTACCCATAAGGAAACACAGGTAAAGTAAAGAAGATAGGATCCTTCCTCTAAGCAGGAACTTGCTCGCTATAATGTTAATGCATTATTAAAGTTCCCCATGACACCAACAAGGTTACCTGACAACCAACTTGTTGCCGTATTGGCTTATTTGAGATTGGCGTGCTGCTCTGAGCCATGAAAACGTCCTGTTAATATTGGCAGAGACGCTGGTACTGGCCGAGTAAGTCACAGACACTGAAGTTAATGATGTTCAGATTCAAGCATTTGGCTACAATCTACTGGAAATGCACAATTTCACCTCCCCGACCAACTCTTCTAGGCTTGTATTAGTCCAGTTACCAGCTTCGGGAAAGAAAACTACCCATGGTGAGGACCAAATGTAAAGCAGAGCATGAAGAATGAAACACTTCTGCTGACAGTGTGTTCCCACCAGCACCCAGGTAAGCACCAGTGCCCGTTCATCTGCCTCCAGTTGACACTCATGAGGGAAGGGGAGGATAAGCCTTTACATACCCCAGCCATCATGCTTTTTCTCATTGTTTCCACAGCTCCAAGTCAGATGATTTAACTGTGAACCGTTAATTTCAGTGGCACTCTTCAGTACCCTACAACATTTACACAGGTGTTTGTAGAAACTGTTTGCATCCTGAAAGGTGTCTCCCTCCCTAGAGATACAGTAAGGGCTCTTAGCCACATCTCTTAACTCCCATTACAAGACTCTGAAATAAATACACAGTGAAAAGAAGGAAGACACCTCACACCAATCTCCTCGTAATGAAAGTAACTGCTACTGTTAACCTAGAATTATATATAAATTTATATAAATACCAAGCATATAAGGTCAATATAAAAAAATACATAACTCACACACAGAAACACACTTGTATGCAAACTGCATTTGAAATAACAGTAATAACAGAGAATATATTTAAGATCATCATCATTTAGATATAGAATCAGAGAATATTTTCAGCTGGAAAAGACCTTCAAGGTCATCAAATCCAAGGTTTCCCAGCCCTATCATCACCATAAACTGTGTGCCCTGAAGCAACACATACCCTTCTCCTAAACACCTCCAGGGATGGTGACTCAACCATCTCCCTGGGCAGGCTGTTCCAACGCCTGACAGCCCTTTCAGTAAAGAAATTCTTCAAAATTCTCTGTCACATCCAACCTGAACCTCCCCTGGCACAGCTTAAGGCCGTTTCCCCTCCTCCTATCACTGGCCACCAGGGAGAACAGCTCAAGCTCTGCCTCTCTACAACCTC
>VZRI01014171.1:0-102796 GCA_013397515.1 Upupa epops | reverse complement strand
CCCCCGCCTCCATCTCCTCCGAACACTTCAGCCTTTTGTCTGGCGCGGTTGTGGTTTGACAGGAAAATCCTGCCCCGGGGGCAGGGACCGCCTGGTGCTCCTCTGGGAAGATNAAAACAAATCCTCCCCCTCCCCCCCGCCAAGCGCCCGTCGAGGATCACAGTGGAGGACACGGCGCTCTGCCGCCCCCCAGCATCCGAGCCGAGGTCCCCCTCACCCCTAGCACCCACTTAACCCCTGGCACCCGCATTCACGGGGTCCGGCCCCTCTTCTGGGAGGAGGTGGGTTGTATCTGTGATGCGTGTCTCCAGCAGTGCTCAACGTTCGTCTTTGTCTTCTCCATCAGGGGCTTTCCCCCCTTGGAAGCCCTCTAGGGGAGCAGCTACCCTTCCGCCGCTTTCCCCTTCCCAGCCCCCAGACTGGGCTGAAGAACGGGTTGGGGTGACAAATTGGGTGGCCTGGCGGGTGCCACCGGCCTAGCGCGGCCTTGTCGCGCCCCTTCGATGCCGAAGGGGCCGTGGGAATGGTGGCGGTGGGGATAATGGCAGCGTGTGCTCCCTCCATGGGCAGGTGGCTTTTGTGTGCGCTGGCGGAGAGGGAGAGGGAACGCTGTCCCTCTTCCCTTGTCCTTCCCGTCCCCATCCGAAACCAACCTTAGAATTGAAGATTTTTAAAGAGAAACGAATTGTGGTGTTTTACATAAAACAATCCGCTCCCGGATGGTAGGTATTGGAAGTGATTGAAATGCGCGTTTCCATTAAAATGACATTAGGCTAGAATTTGTTTTGCAAATGCGAAATGTAAATTCATCTTGTGCCAGGGAATGGCGTGAATGAGTGGAAGGAGGTTGGTTTTTGTTGCAAGGGATGGCTGGTTTGGCTGTGTTTATTTAAAGAGCCCTCCTTCCTTTTGGGGAAAAAAATTCCAAACCAGCCTAGCTTTTAAAAAAAATAAAAATCTCTTTGGGTACAGTTTACATTCACAAGAGCATCATCGAAACGTTTTCCGTTTGAGACGTGAAAACAGAAGACAGCAGAAGATTTCTCCTTCCACCTTGGAGGATTAGCACTAAAAATTCTTGTAGCACAAAAGATTTTTCTCTGAGGATATGTATGATTATACCCCCTTTTTTTGGCTGAAGTAGTGTTTTGTTAAGGGCTTTGTTAAGATGATTAATCATTTTATTTGAAATACTTTGGAGCTTGCAATCAAATTTTATTTTTTTTAGAAGGAGAGGAGTAGCTCTTCAGGAACTTTAAAATGAGAATGGGAGGGAAGATAAAAGCTTATGGTGGGTGTTGTGTTATTGATGTGACCACCAAGGTGTGGGTACAGTTAGCAGCTGAGTGGGAGATGGGGGAATGGGTGTCTAAAACCAAGGCTGTTCCTGTACAAAGGAATTTTGGGTTTTTTTTAAATAAGTTTTACAATTTGTGTGTCATTGAAATGTGGTTCTGACGATGCATTAGTCAGTGCTGGGAAGGATCTGGGTGACTCCTGGGGTCAGATGCGTGTGGAGCACAGAGAGCAGTCCTATCCAGAAGTGACGTCCAGTGCTGGCATCCAGCATCACTCATGTCCCGTTTCCCTGCACTTCCCATTGCTGCTTTGGGTGAGCCAGAGGACAAGGGAGTATGGTCCCGTCTCCAGCGTTTCCTATCCCCTTATGAATCTAAACCATCCCCACAGCCCTGAAATTGGAGCTTGCGCCCATTGTCCTCCAAGCCGTTGGCTTTTTAGATGAAGCAGCATGTTCTGCAAGCACTCGCCGCAAAGGCATTGGGTGATTTATCTCGTTTTTATAGTCCAAGAGGGGTTTGCCGATGCCTGCCGTGGGAGTTTGCCTTCAGAGTAGGGGGGTGGTTTGGATCGTGGCGAGTGATGGGTGATGTAGGGTTGAGCGCCTCTGCTTTTTGTACCCAGAGCAGCCCTGTCACAGCAGTCCCTTGTAGCCCTGAGCCGGAAGATTTACATCAAACAAAAGGCTGTGTAGGGCTGTGTGTTTATCCGGGGTGGGCAGGAGGCATAGCTAAGCTGTCCTATCCTCCGCCAACTTTCCACATCCATCCTGCGTATGCTGCTGGAAGGTGAGGTGGAAGAGCTCCAGCCACAGGAGATGCAAACATTTTGTGGTCGCTTGTGTGTGTTTGCAATTAAGACAGGAACTTGGTTCTTGGCTTATATGAGAAACATTGTGTCTCAGAAAAAAGTAAAACCCCAACCCTGGCTTACTTGATGCTCAGCAGCGTTAAATCAAAACTACTGTTCCCCTTGAAGAATCTCTTTAATGGACACCGCCAGCTCTCGGCATCACAACCTGAGGTTTGCACAGTTGAGATTTGCTCTTTAATAAAGATCAGATGTTGGTATAGTTGTGTTTCTGACTCAGACCTGTGAAGAAATAAGGATAGTATGGATGTGAAATTCCTTCTTGCTGTGGTTGGAAAAATCTCTTTGAAAATTTAAAAGCCAAAATCCAGAGGAATGACCTTCTGGAGATGGAAGATGATGTGGAGGGGTGAGATTGTACTTGTAGGGACAAACTGCTTCAAGGCTCCAGCTCCCTCATGCTTACAGAGCTGGCAGGTCTGAAAAAAAAACACATATGCCACATTATCAACCAATAATTCCATCATGCTTAGTAAAACTTAAACGAGGCTTAAACCCTGATCTCACTGGAGTCATTAAATTGATTTTTTTTTTTCCAACTGCTCAAAGAAAGATCTTGGATGTTGAACACAGGCATCTTTGTCTTCTTAAAAACTGCTTTATTATTATGTGTACAGATCCCGTCTTTGTGTGTGTGTGGGTTTTTTTTCCTTTTTAATTTTTAGACAAATGACAAAAGCATGCAGGAAAGGAATGCAGAAATGCCAGGCTTAATATAAAGCATGCAACTGCGCTGCATGCCGGGAATCCTAAAGGATACAAAACCTTTAATGATGGCGGTTAATTTTTAACAAGTTCACTCGCATAAATATTTATGAACAAAAGTTTTTACACCATTATCTCTTGGGGTTTTGGAGAGAGAAAAGACCTTTAGTGGATTTTGACAGTAGGCTGTGATCCGGCAGAACAAATTCATGTTTCTCGCCTGCACTCCCCAGTATGGTATAATACCATAGTTGTTGCAGCTGCTGATGGGTGGGCGAGTGTCCGTGGCAAATTTAGATGGGAATTCTCCTCTATAATTGCTTTTATGATTACTAATGAGAGGAAGCATCGAGCTTTGAGTCGTTCTTGGCATTGTAGCCAGCCACTTAGGAACCTGTCTGGTGTGTGCTGCTTACCCCCAGATAAGCCTTTGTGCCCTGATGGGAGGTATGCGGGACAGCCATGAGTACATAGGCTGAATTTACTTTTGCTGCTGGAGTAACAATGAAGCAGGGCTTTAAAATGCACTGGCTTTGTAAACACTTGGAGGAAGCCTGTTTTTTTTCAAATCTGCAGTTAATTCCTGATATTTTATCTAATGCTTTGCAGGTACCTCCCTGGATTCCTAGTTAGTAGTTAAGCTGGACATTCAGATTTTCCAAAGCTGCTTCAACAGCTGTCTGCTCTGCTGGAGCAGAGGTGAAGCTAGACCTGATACCTGTAAATAGTAGTTGTAAATGAATTTTAATTGGAGGAGTTTTGATTTGGAAGCTTTTTGTTGTGTTGTGGTCTTCCAGCTTCTGTTGGTGTATGTTTGTAATGATGCAGCTTCAGAGGTAAAAATGCCAGTGGGTTCTTTATATCTTAACATAGAATCATCTAATCTGGGAAAGACCTTCAAGATCACAGGGTCCAACCACTACTTCAGCCCCAAGCCCACTGCTAAATAATGTCCCTGATCTCCAGATCAACATGAGTTCAAACACATCCAGGGATGGTGATTCAACCCCTTCCCTGGGCAGCCTGTTCCACATAACCCTTTCATCAAAGAAGTTTTTCCTAATGTCGAGCTGTGCCAGGGGGAGCTCAAGTTAGAGGCAGTTTCCTCTTGTCCCATGGCTTGTTACTTGTGAGAAGAGACCAACCCCCACCTCTCTACATCCTCCTTTCAGATAGTTGAAGACAGCAGTAGAGTTTCCCCTCAGCCTTCTTTACTCCAGACTAAACAGCCTCTGCTCCTTGCAAGCTTTGTTTTCAAAGACACTTCACCAATCTTGTTGCCCTTCTTTGGACCCAGTGCAGCACTCTCTTGTATGTCTTTGAAGTGCCCCAAACTGAACCCAGTATTCAAGCTGTGGCCTCACCAGTGCAGAGTACAGTGGGACAATCACTTCCCTATTCCTGCTGCCTACTGTTAGTTGTTTTTTTTTTCCCAAAACTGTATTTTGTTTTTTTCAGATTAATATTTTTCCTAAAACCGATTGTTTTTAGGCTAGCGTTTAGTTTCCCTCCTGTGTGAGGTGGGGCAGAGTGTAAATTTGTATCCTGTTTTTAGAAGCTTCGGTGGTGTGCTGCTTTATAGAGCTATTTGTTTTAGGGAAAAGGCTCTGATGGGGCTCTCTAGAGCCAGTTGTGGTTGCTTTTGTTTTGTGTAAAGATTGGTCTCCTCCCGGGTCTAGGTTTAAGACCTGGGTCTGTATCCAGCGGGAGCAGGTTTGGAAGGAATGCTGTGAGTCATGAAATATATATTTTTTTTTTTCTCCGCATTGAAACACTGTGTCTGGGTGCTGCAAAGGGAGTAATTTTTCTGTACCCTCACGGTTTTTGGGTGGGGTAGTTGTACAGCATGTTTCTAATTTTCTAATTAATTTGTACTTTTCTGTATGGGTAGATTACTTTATCCTACCATATATATTAAAATATTTTAAACCACATAAAAGGAGCCCGCAGAGGTTCATTAGCCCTATCATGATGGAAACTGTTGAACATTTTAAATAAACATTAAGCTCTTTACATTTGTAATTTTTTTCTTACCATATAGAATAAAAGCAAAGGATTACTAGGCATTAAAACTTACGCTCTGATTACTGCTGCTTCCTCATAGATGAGATGTTTCTTGAGCGTGTTCTGGGCTGTAGTACAGAAACAGGAACTGGAGGTGATGAAAACCACCGGGAGTTTCTTGCTGGCAGTGTAAGGAGTGACAGCAATTTTAACTCTTCTTTTTGCGTGCTTACTTAGTAGCTTTTGTCTTTCTAAAGAGCATAAACACACCTTCTGAAGCTGTGATGTTTCTTTATTTAGGTGGTTAATTACTCCAGCAAAACCACTCTGGCTTAAACAAGATAGAGACTTGAAAAATAAAGAAATAAATTTAGTTTTGGCTTTAAGAATAAACAGGTTTGAGGGTGGTTTTTTTTGTTTTTTTTTTTTTTTAACCCGAGAGAAAGTGTGACAAGTCCTGGTTTATGGCTTGAGCAGGCAAAGGCATTTGTTCTCAGCTTACCTGTGCTTTCTAAAGCTTAGCCCAGGTGAGAACCTGCCTTTCTATTTTCCGACTCTCACGCCGTTCACAGCAGATTTTAATTTAGCTCACTCACATCTAAAGGAAATCTTTTAGGAAATATTTAACTGTGCTAAAACAGCAGTAACATAAACCACATGTGCCTGCGTGCTTTGTTTCCAAAGCTTTGTGTGAGGGAATGTGCTTTGCTGTTATTTGATGCTCGCTTTGATGTTAGATGTTTTATGATTAGTCCCTCTAACCTCAGATAGGACTTTGGAAAACTTAAATGAGCTTGTCAATCCTATAGCTCTGTAAAGTCAAATTCAGCTGTGAATTGCCTCTTCTGTTGTGTCAGTTTTTAATTTCATTTGGAAATATATTAAAAGAAAATAAACTTGGTAACTCTGGGTGGAACAGAGTGTGCAGGCTTGTGTTTCCTTGGCATATGTGTGAACCTAGTCTTGGAGAAGGACATGGTCCATGGGGGAGGTGTCAAGTCTTAAGTGATTTTGGTGTTACTTTCTGCTGTCCTTTCCCAGCAGACCTGCTTCCTTTTGAGGTTAGCTCAGTTGAACTGCATGGTGAACCTTGTGCTTGCATTTAATTTTAGGGCCTTTGCATTTAGGTGGCATGCACAACTGTGTTTAGCGGTGATGCAGATTTTTTCACCCTACAGCACTTGAAGCTGGAGTAGCTCCTGTGGGTGAGGAACTGAGTGAGAATTTTGGGAGGAGCAGCATGGCCCTCTCAAGGCAGCAGGGGATTTTTGATGAAAGACCAAGTCTTGTTACTGCATGATAATGCTTTGTGCTTAAAGCAGGTGAATTTTCTTGAGGAGGTGTAGGGGTGTTGCTGTCTTCCAGAGACGTGAGTCTTTGTGTTGAGTTCCTCTGACCACTCTGAGGAGCTGATCTCACTTAATATCCTAGGTGAGGTGATGGAGAAGGAGCCGAGCCTTCCTTTCCTGACTCTTCACAATGCTTGTTTCAGTGGGTGGGAGTTGCTGGAGACACACAGGAAGGTGGATGCTGGGACCTACCTTTACTCAGCAGGAGGGAGGTGATGGTTGGACATGTTTCTCTATTAGTTTGTGGCTGGTGTTGGTAACTTTATTTGGTAAGGAGCCGAAGATGTGGTGCAGCTGTCTTGAGGATATTAAAATGAACTGCTAGTATGTTGTGTTTGACACTTGGTGCTGTCTTGAAGAGATTATGTCATAGGGATTCTCATACTCCTGATCCTCTGGGGATAAGAGAAGGGGAGAGGAGTGATGCCTCTGAGTAATTGGGTTTTGCATCTGCCTTGGTTTCCTCTGGCATCAGCATCAATGGAACCTGATCCATTTTCCAGTGAAAACAAAATCTCAAAGGCACCAAACCTTGGCTACAACACTTAAGTGCTGTCTGCCTTCTGATGGGGAGCCAGTTTTGGAACCAGGACATGATATTGGGGACCTTTTCCTGCCTGGTTCAAGGCTGCTGAGGCACTGGAGGTGCCCTCCTGCACACTTAGAAAAGCAATTGGTGTTCACAAGAGTAGGGTTTGATGCACAGGCCTGACCCCTGACTTGTGCTTTTGCAACAGGAGTTGGGAAAGGGCCTGGTAATGTCTTGCAGGGAGACAAAGATTCTGCAAAACTACATTTTGGAGAATGTGTGGGGGAGGGGAGATAAAGTACCCTCATGGCTTCATGCTGAAATAGCCCAGGAGTAAAAATTCAATATTTCCAAGTTGGGTTTTTTTCCCAGTAATTCTGATGTTTAAATAGAATAGATTCTGCTTGGTTGGTGCACCGGGTATGTTTTATCAAATGCCAGGAATTCACCTGTGCATGACACCATTGTGTTTCCTCTCTAAATGGATTTTTCAGCATTGCATTTAATAGCATCTGCTTTTTTGTCTCAAGCTTATGCCTTAGGATTTTGTGCAGGATTGGGGTTACTCCTTGTTAGATGGTGTACAAATTAATGAAATCCTGTCTTATTCCAGGTGTACTTTGCCAGGGTTTTTTCTTTGTTTTTTTGTGGTTTTGGTTTTTTTTAGTATGCTTCTCACATCATTAAAAACAGACATGAATGTGCTTAAGATGGAGATCTGCTGGGATGCCAGCATGGGAGGTTTTCGTGTGGGTATGTTGGTCCAGCTTGTTGCCTGATGATGCCCTCCTGTTATCATCCCTGAGCTATAATGGGACAGAGGGAGTGCTGTGTTACTCATGTTGATGCCCCACTTATCACTGGATTCCTGTAATGAGCGACTGCACCTTTACCACCCAGCTTGTTTGTCTGGGGGCCACTAAGTGTTATAAGGTTCACTCAGTGGGATGCAGTGTGATATCTGCCTGGCTGCTGTCTGTGCACCTGGAGACAGTGCCTGTACCCTGCAGCTGCTGACAGGGTGGGATTCCCCATGGGAATGCCAGACACTGCGTGTCTGGGACCTTGGTAAGGTCAGGACAGGCTGTGTTTGTGGCTCTGCTCTGGATGCTGTCTAGTAGCCCTGACCTCCATCCTTCAGCTGATGCTGATGTGCTCCGGCCACCAATAAATGGTTCACTACTTGTTACTGGTGTTAGATGGGCTTTAAAGCAGGGATGGCAAGAAGTGCTGCTGTGTGCGGCTAACTTGATGAAGACAAGTGCCCTGTCAAAAGGGTGGCAGAGCAACAAATGTGTTCCCAAAATAAATAAAATTTGCATTAATGAGCTGGAATGGCTTTGGATGCCAAATTAAAAGAAATGCATCTGGAAGATGAAAAATAAATATGTTTTCAGTCTCACTCGCTGGTTTTCATCTCTTTTGATTTTCTTTATCAGAAAGAAATTTCTAATTTTTTTTAAAGCCAGTTGTGTTTATTTTGGTAACAGTTCATTGGCTGCTCTGTGTACAGAAGCTTTCTCTTGAAAGTGCTGAAACTATATTAAAAGTGCTTTTGGCTGTCATCTTTTATTTTGCTTCTCCTTCGTTCTTTTCCCAGAGCTGGGTCGTTTTTGTATCAAATGCTCTGAAACTGTCTGGTAGCATTTTCCCTGTAGTGCTCTGTATAAACTGGAAATAGAAAGGGAAGAAATTGCAGGATTTGGTTTTCTATTTTTTCTCCCCTTTCTCTGTGTGTGTGTGTCCATCCCATTGAAGTCTGAGCAGCTGTCTCCATCCACACAGCCTGCTCACGGCATGCACAGATCTGCTTCTTGTGATTAAACGAAGAAATAATACCCCAGTGTTTGGAGAGGGGCTTGGGATGTGGTGAGGGAGTGCCCTCAGCTTCTCTCTTTTTCTCTGTCCCTGCCTGCTTGGCCCAGGGACTAAAGAGCTGTTAGTCTGGCTGCTCCTTCTGGAATCTTAAGGCTTTGTGTTCCTGCAGAAGCAGCATCCCGTGAGCATTTTGGGGAGAGCTACCTTGCTGCAGCATCTCTACTCTGGTGGGGTGGGTTCCTCCATTCTGCACAGTTGACCTGCAGAGAGGTCCTGGGGGGGTTTATCCTATTTGAAGGATACTGAAATGTTTAGGCAGTGCTGCAGCCACTTGCCACTGGCATACTTTGAAAAATACTTAGCAAGCATGGAGCATCTGTCTGTGAAGGGGGAGGAAATCCCCCCCTCCCCCATTATTATTTTCTCCCGATTGTCCTTGCTTGGTGTGGCTTTGGCTATTATGGGTTTGTAAAGTAGAACTATATATGACCTTTTATCTTACAAGAAGTAGGTTAAGCCATTTTTTAAAGAAAGTGGTAGAGTCAGCAGTGCTGCTAAGGAGCTGCTTTCGCATGGTTGATAGGCTGTGAAGCTGTTCAATGGACTTTGGTTTCAGAGACAATATCTGTTTAAATTAATCTTTGTCAGATACATGCCACTGCAGACAATTCAAATTCCATTTGCTTTCTGATCTCATAACAAAAAAGCACCTTACACTGGTTCTTTTATCGTAAAATTAACTTTTGTCTGTGTGTCCTGGTAACAGGGGTGGCATAAAATCTAGTTAAAAGGCTCTGTTATAGGAGGATTCTGTTTCTTTGTACAAGGCAGACTTTCTCTCCCCCCCCCCCCTTTCCCTTGCGTGCATTTAAAAAGAAGACTAGTGTTTGAGATAGATTAGGGAGAATGCCAGCAGATGGACCGATTCTGTTGTTGCTGCTGGCAACCATTAAGCAGCCATTTTGAACAATGCTGATACTGGGGTACTGATAACACAAAGATGAAGATGGGATAAATATCCAGCTAGTCCCTTTCTCCCTGCCTGCTCCTCCTCCCTCCCTTTCACACTGCCACTGCAGCCCTGTTATTAGAGAACCCAATTGTTTCCAGAGGAGTGCTTTGCTCTCTTAGCTTGGCTGGTGGACATCATCACTTTGATTTTTCCTCAGGGTTAGTGGAGACAGTGGCTCATCAGTCTCTCCCAGGAGCACCCAGTGCATGGGTCCTAAGGGCAAAGGGGTGGCAATTTTGCAGTCTTGAATGTTCATTCTTCTACCCTGGTAAATCATGAAGGGTTTGGTTCTTCCTGTATAATTTGAGACAGTTTGTTTCCTTCCTTCCTTGTGCACATATTAAGTGCTTAATTACAAATTGTGGTGGCATCTGATGCGTGTATCTAGGGTTTCAGGAGATAGATGGGGGCATGGAACAACAGGACAAGAGGTAATGATTTGAAGGTAGTTGAGGGTAGATTTAGGGTGGACATTAGGAAAACATTCTTCAATAAAAGATTGGTGGATTACATTGCTCAGAGAGGGGTGGTGGAGGCCCCATCCCTGGAGACATTAAAGGTCAGGCTTGATAGGACTCTGAGCAGTGTGTTCTAGTTAGAGGTGTCCTTGCTTGATTAGGGGGTTGGACTACATGACCTTTAGAGATCCCTTCCAACCCAGCGCATTCTGTGACTCTGAGATGTACTATCACATAAATGAGTCTTAATTCTCCTTTATGCTAAAATAATGAGTATGGGGCTCGGTGATAGCAAATTGAGGGCGTTCCCTTTAGTCATACACTAGCGTCCCCTCCCACTTGTCTGCTGGCTTTTGGGTATATAGGTCATGTTTGTGTCTTGAACTGTTGTTCTTAGAGCTGCTTAAGGTCTCTACTGATACCTGTTTGGACTACAGGATTTATGGTACTGAAATTGGTGTCCTGTCTGTTTTGTTTTGTGTCTCTAAGGAAATAATCCTTTTCTGAATCAAAATTCAGGCAAACTTCATCTCTTCCTAGTAAATGACAAAAACGTGGCACTGTGTTTTGCAGGAGGAGCTAGACCAGGATCACTGTAGGGTTGTTCTGGGTAACCTGCTGAGCTTTGCCGTGAGCTCACTGTAGTATAGCAGCATCCTGAATGTGGTATCAGTGGAGTCAGTCAGGAAATGCTGTGTAGCCTTGACCATTCTATATAAGGAGATCCATGGTGTGAGAAGTTGCTCAGTAGAGCTGTGAAGTATTTTGGATGGAAGAGGAGTCTTTGAGATCTAGAGTTTGGGGTTGCTGTAGGAAGAGAAGGGGTAGGTGGGTTGGAGGACAGCAAGTGGCCTTTGTTTGCTGTTTGGTGTCTCAACACCATGAGCATAGGAATGGCCTGTCTAGGTAAGGCTGCAACCCTCTGCAGCACTTTGTCTGGAAGCTTGAAGTGGCTCAAGCTGGGGCTGAGCCAGGCAGCCAGAGCAGGCACAGTGACAGGAGCACCATGCAGTATTGATGCTGCTGCTGGTTCTTGAGCTGCTCTGAGTCAGGGTTTTGCCACTGATTTCCCAATTGCAGGTCTTTAAAATGTTCCTGGATCTGTAGGGCCCAATGTGAGGAGCTGCAGATGAGCAGCAGTAAGCTGCTGTGTTCTTGCTGCATTCTTTGTGCTGGCCTGCAGACCACGGGCTGAAAATGGCATCCATTTACACTGCAGCATCTCTTGAGAACTTCATGCATGAAGTGATGCTCTTACTGCAACTTTCTTTCCAGTTAAAACTTTGGGCTCAAAAAAACTTTACAGATCAGCCTCAAAGAAATCTGTTTAGAATAGAATCATGGAACATAGATCTAATTATACACAGCACATGAAACTTCACAGTAAAGCAGCAGATGTAAGTATTCAAAAAAGGAATTGGGCCAAGCATTTATGGCTTCCCTTGTAAAATTTGTTGCTTGAGTATGTTACATTTTGAGGTAAATCTTATTCCCAACAGGAAAAGAAATATCTTTTCATTCTTGAGTCTCCTCTCTTTTAAGCAACACTTAATTGATAACACAGCAGTGGGCTAGCCATATTTGATGTTACTTGCTAAAACAAGAGGCATGTGTTCTGAAAGTTAGAAGAGTTGGGCTGTAAACTCCTTTGGAAATGTTGCTGTTATATATTGGGAAATTGTTGAGATCAGATGAGCTCTCTGAAGACTTGTACTAAGAGACTATGGGTCTCAGCAGGTTGGCTGTCTCAGGTCATCTAGCACTGTTGACAGGTACCAGTGCACTCTGGAGGCCTCCAGCTCCTGGTGTGTTCCTCAGTTGCATCCTTTCATGTTGGCTCCTGCTGTGTTGCATTTCTGAGACTGAAGGTGGGTGAGCTATGAGTGGCTGTTTTAAGCAGATACCTTCATTGAAAGGTAGTGAATGGGATGATCAAGTGTTTTCTTCTGTCCATTTGGCTCATGATGAGGTTTTGATGGAGAGACAGTGACAATACGTGACCAAGTGTGATGGTGAGCTCAGTGGTTTCTGATGTACTGCTTCTGTTCATTTGCTTCCCACTGTGCAAAATATTAGCAACAACAGGTGTAAAGCAGGTGCTTGACTGAGAATGAATAGTGGGGTTTGGAGTGCTTTTTAAGCTGTGGCCTCTGAAATGATGTGGAGTAGATATTAATTAGTCCTGTTGTTCTTTTCCAGGACCAACTAGTAGATGCCATGGAAGAAGATTGTGCCCAGTAGATTTGAGGGAGATTCTCCTCCCACCCCCCTCTCTACTCCGCTCTGCTCTGGTTAGGCCACATCTGAAAGACTGCGTCTATTTCAGGGTTTTTCAGTTGAAGAGAGTCAGAAAGATACTGGGGAGTTTTCAGCACAGAGCCACCAAGATGATCAGAGGGCTGGAGCATCTTCCTTATGAGGAGAGGCTGAAAGAGCTGCATCTGTTAAGCCTGGAGAGGAGGCTGAGGGGAGATCTCATAAATGTGTCTAAAGGGCGAGTGTCAGGATATGGGACCAGGATAAACGCTCTGGTGCTCAGTGATAGAACAAAGGGCAGTGGGTTTAAACTAGAACGCCACTGGAGATTTTATTTGAACGTAAGGAAAAACATTTTCACAGTGAGGGTAACAGAGCACTAGAACAGGCTGCCTAGAGAGGTTGTGGAGTCTGTGAAGAGATTCAAAACCCACCTTGATGTGTTCCTGTGTAGTCTTCTCTAGGGTATCGTGCTTTATCAGGGGGGTGGGACTAAATGGTTTCCATATGTCCCTTCTAACCCCTATCATTCTGTGGTTCTGTGAAATGGGTGTTGCCTCTTCTTTCTTGAGCTCTTTCTACCTCATCCTGTTTTTGAGTTTGATTGAATCTGCTTGAGCCTTGTGAATTCCATCCCACTGCACAAGATTCAAGTTCTTTGGCTAAACCCGTCTCATGTGTGTAACAGCATATCAGAGTGATCAAGGATGTTCAGACAGTAGTTTATGAGGTGGCTGATTTCAGAGCCAGCATCTTCCTGTTAAAACCTTAGCAGGACCCTCTGTGGTGCAAGGACAATGGCTTCTGAAGCTATCTCACCAAATGGGTGATGAAGAGCAGCTGCATCCTTATTTTCTTTTGTTGCTTTAGGGTGAGGATTGGTAAGAGGTGATTGGCAAGGTCATTCTGTTCCCATGTAGACAACGTTTAATGGGAGCAAATATTTACTTCCCAATTTTGAATTTACTGGTTATTCAGGAAAAGATTGTTTCTGGTCACCTCCTAACCATGTTGCTGGGGGTGTGTGGAAAGACTGAGTATGTGTGTGTTTCACTCTGTCCACTTTGAGTCATGACTCTCATACAGTGCAAAACATCCATTTTCTCTAAAAGTCAGCACAACACTATGGATTGAAAGACTCCTATGCCTTGTGTTTTGCTTAAGCTGGAGGTTATCTGCGGTGTCTGTGGTGGGCTGCATTCCCTATGGACTACTTAAGGGGTGGAGGAGGAACTGGAAGTATGTTACAGCTGGTGCTGCGCTTGCTGAGAGAGGGGTCAGCAAGAAGTTCTGCTCTTGTCTTTCTGTGGGTGTGTTGTGCTAAAAATCTGCTGTTGCTTAGGCCCTGGAAAATCAAACCTGGGCAGTGTAAAGGTGAGCCTACCCATGGCTCATCTTGATGGAGAAGAGAGTGCATGGTTGATGCAGAGTGATGAGTTAAAGGGAGATGCCCAAATTTGGGGCTTTTGCCCAAAAGAACGACTTTTTCAAAAAGACTAAGCTTCTAGGTACCAAGAGCTCTTCCTGAAAACACCAGTCCTTCATTCGTTTTGTACTTGAGTAATGCATGTAATGTAAAGCGAAGAGGACCAAGTCCAGTGAAGTCAGTACTGGGAATCTGGTTTGTGTTACTCTGGAGACCTGATTTTGTGCAAATGGAAAGTTCAGTTATGGTGTGTTCCCTCTGCCAACAGCACTGTCCTCACCCAGTGCTACTGGTGCCACCCAGCACCTCTGGGCATTTGCACAGGGGCTTGGCAGGCACGGCTGTGCCTCATGTGGGAACACGGCATTTTTGGGGAACATCCTTGCTGGGAGATTGGCGCATTCATAAGCAATTGTTCCCTCTCTGTGATCCCCATATCTGAAAGAGGCAGAAGGCAGTCGTGAGGTTTCCCTTCCCTCCCTGCCTGGGGTTTGGCTTGTTTCTCGTGGTTCCTAGCTGAGTCCAGAGGCTGTGGTTTAAGTGCTGTGGGAAGGACTGATGCTTAAGAGGGTTGTTGGCTTTTTCTACTGCCAAGCCCATCCCCATACCCACAGACTAGTCAGCCACACTAAGGTTTCCTGGACTGTGAGCTTTGATGAACCATTAACCTAAAAATGCTCTGAGTAGGAAGAAAAGGTTTTTAAGGTCTAAAAATCCTGCAGAGTTTCTGAAGTGGGAATGGGAGCTGTGGTTTTCCTGAGCAGTGTTTCTTGCTCTGGCTCTGCTAAGAGCTGGATTTATTTTGTTGGGTGCAAGGGTATGTTTGGGATCTTGCAGGGCTGGGAAGACAGATCTCCAGTGTTGGGTCAGCAGAAAGGGTTGCCTTCCAAGCAGATGTCCTCTTGGCATGGGTATCAGCAGGTTTCAGACAGGATGTCCTCCTGGACTCCAGAGGGCTGAAAACGATGAAATAAGTAACAGGCTGGGAATGTCTGAATCCAGCTACATATTCCTGGGAAAGAGGATTTGGAAATGTCAGGCTGTGTCAGTAGGCAGACACGTTGCTGTCTCACCAGCTTTGCTGGCTGCTGAGCCCAGTGTTAATGGGGCAGTGTGGCTGCACAAGCCCCTTCCTGTTCAGGGCAGTGCCAGCTCCAGTGCTGAAGGAGACTTCTGCTCTCCTTCTTCATTGTTTCCTTTGATATTATCCCAGCAGAGAAACAAGTAACTGTAAAGTGTAGGGGCTCCTTGTGCTGTCACATGCAGCTGTTAAGGTCTGCAGTTAAGCCATGTCTGCAATGTAGTGGTGTTGCTAAGTAGGGGTCTGGCAGCTGTGGACTTGGTCCAGAGGAGGGACCTGATGGATGCAGCTATGTATGAAACTGGGAGAAGTGGGGTTGCTAGGTGGGAGGTTGACTTTACTCCACAATGAGGTTAAAATTGCTGTGACTTGGAAGTCTCATCTTCACTCAGTTCCCAGTAATCCTGTTCCCAGGGGCTTTGCTGTAGCTGTGTCTGCAGAATGGGTGACACTGCAGCTCAGAAAGGAGCTGATAGCAGGATCTTGACCCTATTTTCATAAATAGTAACATCTCTGAAAGCTTAGAAGGGCTGGTTTGGAACATAATGGCTGTGTTCCCTCAGCTGGTTCTGGCAGTGGTCAGGAGCGGATGCTTTGGGAGGAGGTTAAGGAGGAGGACCAGAGCAGAGTGATGCTTCCCTGGTTGTGAGCAGCCTTTCCAGCCAAAGGGCTGCTCTGTCTCTCTGCTACAGATGTGGATGCAGCAGATGGCTCACAAGGGCAGCCCTGGCCCCGCATCTCCTGAAGCACTAGGGCTATCCTTTCTTTGGTCTCTTCAGAACATGGCATTCCTTAATGCAGAGAGTGAGATTGTTGCTCCCCTGGCAGGAGCAACTTGCTGCCACTCTGGGAGGCAGCCATGACATAGAGCTGGTGAGTCCAAAGAATATTTTGGGGAGATTGGCACTTGTCCACCCCATATTGATGTCATCCTGGAGCTGCAGGCTGAGGTTTATGAAATGGTACCAAAGCTATTATCTGTGGATTTAATGGGGTAGGAGAGCTGTAATCAAACAAAAGGATATGTAGCTACCTTTCTTTTCCTCATCATGATCTTCTCGGTGGTGAGACTTTGCTAAATATTTTAAAGGTTGTCTAATTGCAGGCTGACTTAAATTCCCCATGCTAATATTTGAACAATGTTAGTGCTCTAGAAGAGACATCTCTCTCAGGGGTTTTCTCGTCTTGGGGTGTTTAGAGCATTGCCTGGCCCTCTCAAAGATGCCGAGGATATCCATTGAGGAATAATCCCTAGTGCAGGGATGTTCGCTGGGTAGATGAAAGGCTCTTTGTCCTGCATCTTTTTACCACATAGTTTGTTTGCTGTGGGTTGCAATGGAGGATTCTTAGCCAGTCATGAAACATGCACAGAGGATGTCTCGGAGACACCATGTTGGATAGAACCCTTCCTGCTTGGTACCTCATGACACCGAAGTCAGATTTGGGCAGTGGTTTTGCATTTGGAGCATGCAGCTCTTATCAGGAGGTTGGGTGAAAGGTTTTCCTTGGAGCTCAGGTGAAAGTGTTTATCATTTAAAAGGGTAATGGGGTTAGTGAGAAAGAAAGAGAAGCAGCCTAATCTTGGAATTTAAATATATTCAGAGATTCTCTATTTGAGTTTGCTTCTTAGCCGTGATCAGAAGGAAATGCTGTTAGCTACAGAGTGGAATAAATCGAGGGCACCCTTATCTGTGCAAGATAAATTACTATTGTTTAGGAAAGACACTCCAGGGATTGAAGAATTTAATTAAATACACAGGGATTATGAATATGCATGTAAATTAGACAATCTAGATATGACTTGGCTACAACTGCAGGGAATTGTTCGAACTTAAAAGTGTAATCATTCTTTTTATCGGGATGTGGGGATGGGTAACAAATGAAAGATTCCTTTTCCCATTTGCCTCTGCCTTGGCTGGTCTCACGTCATTAAGCAGTAGGAATTACACGTCTGCAGATCAGCCCTGGACAAGCCCACAGAGATATTGCACTGGTGCCTTTCTCCACCCTAGTGAGCCCCTGCTAGAGATGATGAAGAAATGAGGTTGCAGTGAGGGGCTGCCACCACCGTAACCCGGAGAAGGGATTTGGGAAGGTGGGGAGGATGCAGTTTGTCGTCTGCTGAGAGACAGGAGAGAGAGGGCTCAGTGCATGTTGTCAGCCCTGCCCGTTTCCCTGTACCAGCACTGGAAAGGAGGATTCTCTCTTAAGAACTTGAAGAGATATTTGCTCAAATTTTGGAACATCTCCCTAAAAATCATGGAACTGTGGAGTACAAATAGTGATTTATCAGCTTTTCTGCCTTCCTCCTGTGCTTTTACAGGGATGCCCCCCTCTGGTTTTGCCACTGCTCTTTAGAAAGTGCTTTGCAAGTCACAAAATGTTTTTTTAGAGACCAGACTCCAGATTAGAGTGAACAAGAGAGGCAAAATGAAAATGTTTAAGAGTTAAGACTCCCAAGAAATCTGTGATGAAATATAGGAACATGCTTGTGCTTCCCTCCCAGTCAAGGCTGGGCTCCTTGCAACAGACTCTGATGTCTTTGCAGGTTCTTCAGAGGACATTAACTGTAATATATGCTGCTGCCTTGTATATGTTAAATTCGCAGCTCTTGAAGACAGGCTCTCATAACTGCACAGAAGTACCTTTTTTGTTTTTTCCCCGTCCAGTGTTTCCTTTGTTTGACTTGATCCCCATCCTCTTGGTTTCATTGTTTTGCTAAATCAGACTTCTCTATAGTTGGAGACTGGGACCTGCAACTGCAGAAATAAATTGCTACAAGCTCCCCAGTCTGAATTATTTTTAATTCTTGAAATAGCCAACTAGACGTTGACATGATCTGACTTTGAACTTGACTAGTCATAGAAAAAAATAAAAATGAGAGGCTGGATCTTGACTAGCTGTTTTCTATGTTGGGTTTTTTGTTGTTTCCCCTTGTCTTTCATTTTCCAGTGATGCAAGATGGATCTCTTCTGCCCACCAGGACCCCCGTGGACCTGAAGCAAGAGTAGGGGTGAGCTGATTTTCTTGGGGAGGCCAGGGGTGGTCTGCAGAGACAGGAGGTGATGCTGCACTGGGTCACCCTTCCATAGGGCATCAACTTCTACCTCCTCTGCCCCTGTGAATTGAGGCTTATGGTAATTGGGAGCTCAGTCCAGTCCCGTTCAAACCACATGGGAACAGTTCTTATTTATCACTTTGAAAAGTGGATGATTTTCCAATCTCTGGCTCATGGGTTCTGATTAAAAAACAAGCAAAAAAAAAAAAAAAACCCCAAAACCAAACCACTGCACAGTTGAAATTGTAAAATATCTAAAGCCTCTACACTGCACACTTTATTTTTTACTTTTTCCAAAACTTTGGAGGAACTGCTTTTTCTGTCCAGGAGAAATAAAATAGCAAGAGACTATTTGTATGGGTGTACAAGCTCATGGAGATTGGTGTGAAGCTTTATAATAAAGTATTTCTAATAAAAATTTAATGTCTTCAAGACAGTGTTATGGCAGCTCATTACTATTAAAGGTCGTTTGAAGAGTATTGATCCTAAATGTTACAGCCGAATGTAAACTTTGACTGCTACAGTTAGTAATGTATATTTATGATCTATGGGATATGTGTAAAAGGGAAATGAGAATATAAATGGTATGGTGAGCTCATTTGTTTCACCATTGCCAAAAGCTGAGTTCATGCAGTTCACCTCAGCTTTAAGCACGTTCATCATCTCTGTGTAATATAGATTGAACCTTATTTATTTTTGGTTTTTTTTAGCTGGTATAATCTTCTAGTACTGCCCTGGAACAGGAAGCTTGTACTTGACTTTCTGGTTTTGTCCATGACACAGCCTGAGTTCTATATCTGTTTTGAAGTATATTTTGGGGATGAACATTTTACACCGAGCTTCCATGCTGACACAGGAGTACCGAGGGCTGAACTCTGTGGTGTGTGACCAAATTGCTGGTATAGGTAGGAACTCTGAGGAGCACACATCTACTCAAAGAGTGTAATGAGAAGTTTATGTTGGTGAAAAGCAATTGCATTCGTTTAATTGGGGGCAGGGGGGATAAAGCTAAGGATGTATTTTGAGAGAGCAAATCGCACAACAGTCATGTTTCTGCTATACTGTAATGCCTCTGTTTGCACATCTGAGGCAGAAAGGCTGTATTCACAGGGAATTTTAAGGCTTTTTGTATTAAAAAAATAGAGGAAAAAAAAGAAACACGATAAACTTGTGGTGGCAGGAAGAAGATAAACAGTGCTTGTGATATTTCAAAGTCACATTAATCTTTTTTCTTCCCTGTTTTTTTTCCGCCTTTTCCTTTTAATGTATTACTTTCTCCAGGGAAATTGTCTCTTCATGACTGCAGCAGATTAATGTGCACAGATCAGCTCCTGCATTATTTTTCTGTTTTGACAGAGTGGTGATTCTTATACGCACGTCCCATTCTGCCAAGATTACAGCTCCTGTTCTTGGAGTTTGTAAATGTTCCCTGCCAATAAGTGGCAAGGAACAGGAAGCTGCCTTTCAGATGTCCTGCGTTAGAAAGAAACCTCCCTGGTGCGGAGGCTGTGGTTTTGGTGGTGAGGATGGGAGCCTGATGTAGGTTGACTAGGGCGAGTGCCTGAGGCTGAATCCTAATGTATTCTCTGGGACTTGGTTGTCCCAAGACGTTCTGCATGGTATCATGAAGATGGTGATGTGCTGGTTAGCCTCTCAGTGAGCATCTGGCACTGATAGTGGGGTGTGGGTATCCAGTAGCTGAGATGGAACCAGCTTTGGGTGGGTAGTTGACTGCATTGAGAGCCCTTCAGAAGAAGCCTGATGTCTTCCAGTCTTGTTGATGTAAGCTTATTTATTTTAAATAACAGTTAAATACATGTTTTTCTGGTGAGCTTTTGTAAAGTTCCACTTAAACAAAAAAGTGACTGAGCCAGCTCTGGTCAATCTATGTGAACAGGACAGATTTGGCATGTTTTTCCTCTTCCTGTGGCTCTTGCAGTATCTCTAGGCACAAACTTGGCGTTGCATTTCTGATGATTGTTTTTAATGGTTTGTCTAGACAGCACTGACATAACTATGACAACAGTTTGGTGGCCTAGTCTAGAATGAGTGTGCAAAAAGAAATCAACTCTCGCTTCCGATGTTTGCAATTAGCTTGAATGACTATATTGTAGCTCACCTTAAGAGGGGAGGCAGTGTTGGACCGGCTCCAAGGAGCATGTCATGAGCAAAACACATCCAAACAAACCCATGTGGTAAATATTCAATGGGTAGGGAAAGTGCCTAAATGCAGGTTAGCTGAGTCTTGCTTTAGAGCTGTATGGCAGCTTTATGGAGTCTGGTGTTAAGGCTAGAATTTCCCTGTGGCTGGTCCAAAGTGTTTCTGGGAAGCTCATAACCCAGACTCAGAGTGGTTTGTGTGGTGTTGTGTCCTGTATTCAAAGAAGCTTTGTCAGCATAAAAAGAGTGTGTTCTCTGCAAACATCAATTATGCTGTTGACAGTGCCTTGGATTAGGAGTTTGAACTCTGGGGTTGGTGGTGCGTCCCACTGGTTAGCTTGGAAGTACTGGTGACTCTCAGCAGTGTAGTTGTACTGGACTTGTGCTTTGATCCTGGATTTGAGGCTGCTTCTTTTTAGAACTCTGCTTCTGCCATAAAAAGTGTGTGATCTGTAGCCTTAGATTATTAATGCCGAGTATTTTAAGATGATTTAAGTCTCCTGAGCTGTAGGGACTTTGTGGATGTCTCTATAGGCCACTTATTTGCACCCTGGAAGAAGAGTGCTACTTGAAACTATGTCCTTTATTGTAACAGAGCAGGGGCAAAGCTTTGGAACATCTTTTAGTTTTGGTGGGGGTGTGCAGAGCACAGTCTTTATGTTTGAAAGCCTCTGAGAACTGGCTTACTTCCTTTGGAGGTGACAACATCCTCCCCATTCCTGTAGTGTAAATGGGGAGGGGGGTTGGAAACAGCAAAATATGAATGTTGGGCTCACAGAGAAATTACTCATGGAAGGAATTTGTCTGACAGAGCGGTTTACTGTTTCTGTGCTTCATGCATAGCTAGGTAGTATGTGGATGCCCTAAAGATCTCCCAGTTTCTGGGGATGGGAAGAGGTTTCCAGGCAGTGCAGGCAGAGGAGGGGGCAGAGGACAAACAGGGTGCATGCAGACAGGGGTTTTGCTTGCTTGAGGGTGGAAGGAGAGGAATGACATTGCAGATAGAACCAGGAACAGTTCTAAATACCAAGGTCCTCTGGGGCCTTTTGGGTTTATAGGCTTTTAGGATGGAATAGCCCCTTTGGGTGGCAGTGCAGCTGTCCATCCTGTCAGCCAGAGGCTTTGTTTTGTTTGCCTAGTGGCAGCTTTTATTCTTGAATTGCAATGTGGAAAATGAAGGAGATGCAAATATCTTGGTAGATCGAGGTAAGAGCACAGGACCTCATGAACTAGGCTGCCCAGGGCAGTGGGTGTCGGGTGAGGCCTGAGGACAGGTATCTGCCTGGTATGAATTGAGAAGTCTTTCTTCTGATATCCTGTAGAATTTATTGGTGCAAATGTCTTAAATGTTTCTCATGCTTTTCTTTCTCCGGGGGAAGCCCCATGGTGAGCAAAATTGAAGATGGCCAGTGAAACCTGTGGATAGACCTAAATCTGATGTTGAGGAGAGCTGTGATGGTCTCCCAGGTTGGTATCTGCAGGAAAGAGCCAGGTATGGGCTTTACTGAGGAGAGCTATTAAGAAACAGTTTTCTGAAAGATGGAGACCTCTATCATTCTTGTCACTGGTGGATGGGAATTGTGCATGGCAGGTAGCACCCATGGTGGGTAATGCAGGGAGAGTGTGCGAGATCAAGACTTGGTGAGCAAGGGCTTGGATGCCGCCTGATTGTGCGGTGACCTTCTGTGCCCTTGAGCCTTTGCAGAAACACCATCATGATAACCAAAGGGAACTGGCTGTGACATTTCCATGCCAGTGGGGAGCCTGGCCTGCCTGCCTGCTGGTGTTGGGGGAGGTGTTTTCATGACTATCATTAGTTACATACTTGAGGAGGGAGGAAACAAATCTTTACTGAATTGGAAACCTTGTGAAAAGGTCACGCTTCTGAAAAGACTGCTCAGCTCTGCAAAGCTGCCTTTGAACTGGAAGAGTGGGAGTTTAACACTCTTATGACAGCTCTAGGCATATTAAACCCACAAAGCAGGAGCTGAAACCAGCCATGAAGTTAACTCTTGCTGGGTGCATGGCTTCAGGAGGGAAAAGAAGCTCATCTTTGGTAGGTCTCCATGGAGAGGCAGCATCAGTGTGAACCCAACCCTACCAGGTATCAGTATGTCCCTCAAGGTATCCATCCCTTGGGAGGAAGGTGGTGCCATTGGGGAAAACTCTCACTGTTGCTCAGATTTTGTGGACATTAAAGGGCAGTGTGAGGACATGGTTCCGAAGGAAACATGCTTTGCTGGTGCCAGTGGAAATACCTTTTGAAATCAAAAGATAGTGCAAATGCATTTCTTCTTGGGTTTGATCAATCTCTCATGCTCAGTTAGTCTTTTTTATTTTGGAGCCTCCTTATGGCAGGCCGGAACAGCCTATCCATGCCTAGTGATTTACTTCTCTCTGATAAAAATGCCTTTTCCCTGGCCCTTCCTGGTCTGTTTGGGTGCCTGCTCCTTCCTAGGGTACCAGCATCATCTATGCCTGCTTGTTCTCTGCAAGATGAAGATTCCCTCACTTCAATGAACATTAATAGTAAAATTGCCCTTTACCACATGTTCTGCTATTACCGTAGGTGAAACCCCTTCATTACCAGCTATTTGTTTGAGATTGTAGGTGCTAATGGCCCTGCTGAGGAGAACACTAGGCACTTGCAAAAAATCCATAATGTGCAGGAATTGATTGCTATTGATCAGTCCCCAGCACCAGCCGGATGTTTTGAAGAGGCTGCAATACTGCTTTCAGGGCAGCCTTCTTTATCTTTTTGGATCCTTTTGAAGCTTGCAGCAGAAGAGCCCAGATCCTGTCTGCCTATGAGGCAGCATCTGGTCAGATTTGATGGGCACAGATGCCCTTGCCCTCTTGGCAAGAAGTTGCCCTCTGTGCTACGCTGGGAAGTACAATAGGCATCTTAACTCACTGTTTAGAATGTCCTCACCTCGCCACAGGGCTGTGGTCATGTCAGTAGATATACCTTCCATCCTATTCAAGGGGATGGGACCATCCTCAACCACCCAAATTCTCTGGGTTTCTATTCTTCATCTGCATCCCTAGTTCTCACTGGAGAACTGCAGGGAGAACATTTGCTGCAGTGGATCTGGGCTGTGGTGACATCTGCAGCACTTAGTCTTTCTCTGGTTGTGCTCTAGCTGAAACTGATCATCTGCTCATCACTGCTCTGGGGTGATGCTTTGCAAATGTGTCATGGGTTCTGATGCGCATGTCTACATGACTCCCTAACTGAGCTGGAATAAGGTGGCAGTGAGCCTACTGTTGGTACTGAGTTTTAGGAGCAGTATGCATGGGTAGTGGGACAACCTGCATATGATTACCTGACTATATAAGAAACCAGTGTCTTGTTGACTGTGGTCTGCTCAGGCACAGGGGCTGATGCTCTTCTGCAAATGCAGCATCCCAACTGCACCACATTGCTTTTACTTCCACAGCTAGTCCAAGACATGTTTTGTTGGAATTGCCAATGTAAAGCATCCTCTGCTGCTGTCCCCCTTGCTGTTCCTTCTCAGCTGGGATGCACCTCAAGGTCCTGAAGAAATGGGATAGGATTGAGAGATCCTACAGATAGGATATGCTGTTCCCAAAGAACACTGATGGCTTATGGTGTTGATGAGAGTTCAGGGCACTGGGAAGAGCACATGGCAGAGTGTCTGAAGACCTGCTTAAAACCAAAAGGAGAGAAAAACAGGAGCTTGGACTGATGGAGTCCAAGCAGGTTTGACTTCTGCTAGTCTCTGCTCAACATCTGAGCCGCTGAGCTTGCTGTGTCTAGAGGGACCTCTGATTCTTGTGAACTGACATTATTGTAATTAAATTGTGTCTACCTGGCTGGATTCCTGCTGGCGTAAGGGTTTATTCTGAAGTGTTAGCTATGGTTGTAGGCACTGGGCTAACTGCTGCTTGTATACAGTACAGGTTTTTCCCCAGTAAATTTTTAGTTCCTAGTCATAAATAGTAGGCCTACCTTTCTTGTTTCTAGCACCCCTTAGAGCAAAGGGGGAAGCAAATCTGGAGAAAGGCATCGTGACACCCCAAAATATACCCACACTGTGGCTGGAGTACATTTGTGTCTCTGTGTGAGGATGGGACAGCTGTGTGAGGGTCAACCCTTGGTGGGTGAAAACTTCTAGCAAGTTAATAAATCAATTGGATGCCTTTCCAGGCTGCATGGTGTGAGCCAGGGAGAAATTCTTTGCGTGAATGAGTCACCTGTTTGTGGCCCATTGGCAGACCGCTGTGCTGCTTCCAATCTGCAGTCCAACCCTGTTCAGACACCATAGGCTGGAGAAACTGCTGATGCAGCCTGCAGTGTCTGAAATGCTTCGTTGCCATCTGCCTCCCTGATGGAGTTGGAGCAACTTCTTTTTTTAACCTGAGTTTGCTGAGTCTTGGCTAATTAGCTGCCTTTGGAATTTGTAACATAGAAAAGCACTTGCTGAGTTTGGGATGGAGCAAGGTCCTATGGCATTGCGGTCACAGGTTTATTTTTTAAAAAATATGAAAATAAGTATGCAGTAGTCTGATTTTGCTTGATTTCTAAATTTGAACCAACGGCCTTGCTGTTTGAAATGCAGTGGAAGCAGATGATTCTCTGGGTTACAGCCTTCCCCCATATGACAGTGCAGTGTGTTTTCTTCGGGGAAAGATCATAGAATCATAGACTAATTAGGGATCAGAAGGGACCTTGAAAGATCATCTAGTCCAGTCCTCCTGCCACAGCAGGGTCACCTAGACCAAGTCACACAGGTGGGTCTTGAACATCTCCAGAGAAGGAGACTCCACAACCCCCCTGGATGGGCTGTTCCAATGCTCTGTTACCCTCACTGTGACGAAGGTCTTTGTGATATTTATATGGAACCTCCTCTGTTCCAGATTGCACCTCTTGCCCCTTGTCCTATCACCAGATGACTTTAAGAAGAGCCTGGCTCCATACTCCTGATACCCACCCCTCACATATTTGTAGACATGAATGAGGTCACCCCTCAGCCTCCTCTTCTCCAAGCTAAAGAGACCCAGCTCTCTCAGCCTTTCCTCATAAGGGGGGTGTTCTACTTCCTTCATCATCTTCATTGCTCTACGCTGGACACCCTCCAACAGTTCTCTGCACTTCTTGAACTGAGGGGCCCAGAACTGGACACAATACTCCAAATGCAGTCTCACTAGTGCAGAGTAGAGGGGGAGAAGAACCTCTCTCGATCTGCTAACCACCTCCTTTCTGATGCACCCCAGGATGCTGTTTGCCCTCTTGGCTACAAGAGCACATTGCTGGCTCACAGTCATCCTCCTGTGCACTAGGACCTCCAGGTCCATTTCTCCTACAGTGCGGTCCAGCAGGTCAGTCCCCAACCTATACTGGTGCCTGGGGTTGTTCTTTCCTAGATGTAAGACTCCCCTTGTTGTACCTCATTAAATGTCTTTCTACCCAGCTCTCTAGCCTGTCCAGGTCTTGCTGAAAGGCAGCACAGTCTGCTGGGGACAGCTGTAGGTCATGCAGTCTTGCTGGTTTGTAAGGTGATGATGAGCTAGGTGAGCCCCACAACGTCTAAGTTTGAAGCAGGATGACAATATGAGAATGGATGAGAATCGAGGTAGGAATGTCCATGGTGTGAAACAGGTGAGACTTGGTCTTCGGTTGCACTCTGACCGAAGTAGGAGGGTAGATGAGCAGTTAGGACAAAAGGTATTTTTGTTCCTAGGGTCCTGAGTAGGACAAGATGAATCCCAGCTGAAGTGTGGTTCAGGGTGGTTGATCTTGAAAGGATATTTTTAGTCTGAATGACCTATGTAAGCTCTATTTTGTGATCTCTCAGTAGGACTCTATGTGCTAGGGATGTTTCTAGGTAGGGTAAGAAGTCTATGTGCTGTGGGATAGGAACACCATTCACTGTGATGTTGGCCTTCAGGGTCAAGTGGGTATGCTCAAGTAGCCTTTATTGCTTTGGAAGAACAGTGTGTGAGGTCCATCTGGCACTTCTTAAACAAGTACATTTATTTCAAAGTGAGTGGGCTTTTTTGATCATTGGGGTCAAATCACTTGCTTGGCTCAATAATGATCCTTGCTGCTCTATCCCTTTCTCTAGACCTGATGATGCTGGTGAGCAGGAATACACTTCAGATAAGAAAGTTGATTGAGTTAGTTTTCTTTAGATCTGGAACCCCTGTCTGCTCTGGACATGCTGCCAAAATTCATCCCATTTTATCTTAACACAGATCTTCAGCTTATAAACTGGAGTGACAATTAGACAATGCCTGCACAGCGAATGTAGTAAGAGGCCAAACAGAGCTAATATTTCTCCCTTGCTAACTTGAGTAGCAGACTACATAGCTGAGACATACTTCTTCTGTAAACAACTTTAGCATCCCAGACACTTCACAACAACTCAAAGAAATAAGCACTTCTCTGTTTTGTCCATCAAGAGCGATCCTTGCCTGGGCTGAGGGTAGTATCCTTCCTGAAACTTGCTTCCATGGGACAGTTGGCTATGAACTGCCTGGTAGTGGCTGATGCAGCTCACTGTTCCTCTTGCTGCTACAGCATGTAGGTGGAGGGAAGATGCTTTGTCCCATTGAAGGCTTGAGGAGAGGAGCACTCAGTCTTCAAGACAACTGCCCTCTTCTGCCTTTCATGACCACATTTCCTAAGATGGCTTCTTCTCCTTTTTGAAAAGAAAAGTCTCTTCCTGAATTTCGTTGAATAACCCATTCTGTTTGGGAATGGGTTCTTAATGTTTGCCCTCCTGTCTCTGTTTTTTGGTATTTGTCTTTGGCTTCACCAATGAGCCTTTCTCTCGTCATGATGACTCTGCAGATCTGCTTTGATGTCCTTGCTTCTCAAAGGACTCAGGGAGTGGGAGAATCTGGCCATTTGCTTTCCTTAGCTCTTGCCTGCTTGAATCATGGAATCATCAGGGATCTGAAGGGACCTCCAAAGATCATCTAGTCCAATTCCCCTGCCACAGCAGGACACCCTGACCAGGTCTAGGTAGGCAGGTTTAAAACGTCTCCAGAAAAGGAGACTCCACAAACCCCTCAGGCAGCCCCCTGCAGTGCCACATCACCCTCCCTGGGAAGAAGTTAGAGAATTGGTCAGGGTTGAAAGGGACCACAGGATCATCTGTGAATCTCCAGCAGGAAGTCTGATGAAGACTGGACTGGTGGGATCTGTGGAGCTCTGTGCCCTGGTGCTTTGTGAGGGTGCCCAGCTTAAATTCATGGGGCTTGTAGAAACTGGGGATGATGCTGAAGCTGGGCTCTTTTCTGATTAAATGCTCATTTGATGTTCAGATGTGTATTACTAGTTCCAGTGTCAAAACGGTTGAGAGTGTGGACTTTGCCCTCTGGGGTTGGGGTGTAGGTGGATCATTGCCTCCTGTCTGTGTCAGAGCTGCTTTCTTCCCCAGCAGGTTAGTCAACAGGACATGGGAGAGAGAGCCCATTCCCCACAACCCCTAATTAAGAACTTCTGCTCTGCAGTTGCATTCTGTGCAGTTGGACAAAGAAAGGAGCCTGTTCAATTGCTCTGGGAAAAACTCTTCTGCTATTTTTGAGAACTTGCCTGTAATTGTAGATCCCTGCTGTGGCACATTAGCTTAAACAAAACCTGCACCTGGCAGGAATATTCCAAGGCAAGAAGTTGCAAATACCTCTAGTATCAATCTGCAGAACCTTTTAGTTTGGCCTGTCAGCTGGAGGAATCAGGAATGCAAACGTTTTGCTGATGCTCCTGTGGCAAGGATTTAGTTTCTTTACTTTCTTGGTATTTTTGTAGTTTATCTTCTTTTCCAAAATTGTATTTCTCTCTCCCTTCATTTTCCATCTTCTATATTTGTATCTCTTCTCTTGTTCTTGTTTCTGTGGTCTGAGGGCCTGGGGATTAGAGGATTACCCTAAAGGAACTGCAGAAATAGTCAGGCTAAGAAAGAAAATGCAGCCAGTTTTGGGGAAGCTTGTGTTTATGTTGAAGGATTGCATCTCCGCTGAGAAAACCTGTAGAAATCTGCTAACGGGAAAGGGTTGAAGATGATGTACTCTCATCTGTCTAACTTCCCGTGGTGTCTGATCCAACTGAGTAATGCAGAGGAAAAGCTGTTGCAAAATTGGAAGGGTATGAACAGCGTAGCCTGAAGGAGCACAGAGGGTACTGAGCACGTGTGAAAGGAAACAGAGCTTTTTTCCCCTGAAATCATTGCACTTTAGTTAGTGACTTTGTGGGTCAAGATATTCTTAAAATTGGAGAAACACAGAAGATGACAAACTCTTGAGTTTGAAGCACTACCTGAATATGAGATCTCAGGACTACAGGAGAACTCCAGCCCTGTTTCAGCTGATGGACTACACACTTGATTTTTACCCCATGACCACCAGAAGGAATCTGTGCCTGTGGGACATTTGCAACCCAGGATTGTGGCCAAGACCAAGGATTGCATGTTGGAAAGTGTAGAGAGTTCCAGGAAAGTTTCTGGCGAGCCTGTGCAGGTCCCATTGTGGCTCACAGTAGCCACTTTGGCAAGGGTCCTGGTAAAATCCTTGGTGAGAATGAAGTGGAAGAGACTGACTCCACCTTTCTAAGCATACTGATTATCAGGTTGTTCAAGTTCTCTGGATGCCAGGAGCTTGGCTTTTTGCCTGTAATGGTTAATTCTGGTGTAAAAATCACCTTCTTGATCACTCAGGAATTGTGCTGCAGAAGTATCTCTAGAATAATATAATAGCTTTAACAGTCAGAAAGAACATGTGTTGTTGATTACACTTCTCCCCCACATACTTCTTTTGGTCTAAACCACATTCATATTGCAGAACTTTAAAAATATACAGTCTGACCTTTCTGAAACCTAAAACCACTGATCTTTTCTGTGGGGCTTCAGAAATGTGTTTTTATTTTTACAATGTAGCTGTCATCTTGAAGATCTGTGATTAAAGTAAGGCTTTTCCCCCTAAAAAACCTGTTTTCATCTACTGGTGGAACTGTGGTGAGATGCTGAATTAATGTAAGAGTCATCACAGATTTTGTATTGGGAAGCAGAAATCACTGGTGATGGTTTGCCACCAGGTGTGCCTACCTCACTGTCAGTGCCCTTGTAACGTGACTATGAAGTTCTGGGGGTGGGGTGGGATAGAAAGGCTTTTGGGAATGACAAAATAACAGCAGTCGTGGTTGCAGATAGTATTTTTCTAAAGCCCATCCAGACAAAATCAATGCTTGAGCTATTTTGGACTGTGGGAAAATGTGGTGTTCTCCTTTGGAGATGTAGATAGTGTTGTAATATTCAGCTAATGTCATCTTTCCCAGTGATTTGGTTCCTATGAGGATAAGCACTCAAAACAATTAGATGCTGGAATAATAAAACCCTGGTGGGAGAAGCTTTGCCTGCATGCGGTGCTAAACTTGCATTAAAATATGTTGAGGTATATTGGCAAACAGGGAAGGGGATCCTACTTCAACATAGTGTGTGTTTTCATATTTAATTACAGAGAGAGATCAACATCAACCTGCAGAAATCAGATTCCATACCGTTTTGCACTGTCAGGATGTCATCATACATACACAAGTCTGCTGATATGGCATGAATTGGTCTCTTTGATCCTTTTTTCTTTCTAGGAAGTTAAATGAAAGCACATATTCTAATGTATTTTTGCATAGTCCTTGTTCCAGATGATGACTTTTGCGGAAGTGCTAATCTCTGGCCGCTCCATAGCTCCTGGCATAACTGAAGCCATACTGGGTGGGTTTCAGGTTGGGAGCATCAGGGGCTGTGCCACAGCAGGGCAGTGCCAGTGGAGCTGTGCACCATGAAGATGTGGTCTCATAGTCATTAGCAGATGATGAATCATTCTCCAAATGAAGTTGTTGCTTTGAAATCCCTTTTATACCTTGAAGGCTGCTGCCTTTTACAAGGAGGAGGTGGCACGAGTCTGCTCTGTGGAACCAACTGCTTTACAGGCTTTTCTGGGAGGTGTGATGGAGGCCAAAGTTTGATGTTGATTTGTTTCTTTGAATCCTTTGTTTGTATGTAAAATAGGCTTGAAACTTAAGTTTGCATGTTTGGCTTTTAGCGTCTCTCTAGCATACAGTGTGCTTGTTTAAGGTGTCTCGGTTAATAGCAGTGCTAAACTAGTCCTTCCAGTCTCTTGGGAAGGAAGTGGGGCATTTTAAACCTAGTAATAGGACTGCTGCTTTTTGGTGGCTGCAGGGGCTTCCTTCTTGCTGGGGCCTGTTCTTTAATGTCAGGACAGAAGTTTGTGAAACTTGCGATTTATGGAAGACAACCTTATTGTACCCTCAAATCAATCTTGAACTGGGTACACAAAATTACATGAATTTATGGTGATTTACTATAGAGGGCTAGAGAAGTGCTAGACAGGGCAGGTAGGACACTAGTTAAATTGATCATAGTGACCCATAAACATCACCTTGCCTTTCAGGTATTTACCTAAGTAGAAATCAGAGTAAATATTTGTATTTGGATAGACCATAGCATTATGCCAGTTGATACGCAGACTCTGGAAAAGGTGATATTGCCTGCTGGTGTCATCTTGGCAACGTTAAGTGGGAGCCAGTGTTCCTATTTACTCTCTCCAGGGTGTGTGGTAGACTTCTTTTTTTTAAACAGTGTTGAATCGGTTGAATGCAGGGTGGTTGGCATTTTTTCCCCTTTCAACTTTGAGGTCAGCTATTTGCCCTCCGGATTAAAACCCAGATTTCGAAACCAAAATGAATTTATGGAGTGTAGTGCATTTTAATTAGAACATTTAATTAGGAGCAAATTCATGAGAGTGTGTTTTGTTTTAAAATGATCAAAGATGTCAACTGAAAACAAAAGGGAAAGAAATTATGGAGAAGCATAGAAGTTCATTTATTTTGGCTATCTTCTCTGTTTATCAAAATAGATCACTTACTGTCCTGTGCTTTTTGTTCCAAAAATAGCTGAGGTGCAGCCTGATTTCTGCAGGTTGATGTTGATCTCTTTGTAATTAAATATGAAAACAAACACTACAGTTGGGAGAGGAGAGAAGTGAGTGTCAGCAGGCTGCTGAAGGTAGCTCAAGTGTGTAAAATGGCTACTCCATCTCACTGCTGACTGCCCTAGAAATAAAGCTGTCCTTTTCTCCCTTGTGTTTAATGTCTTGTGTAGTCTCTTTAGCTTCTTGCTGACCATCATCTTGCATGTGTGGTGGATTACTCTTCTGAGACTTTTGCCCATCTCTTCTCTGAGATGTGTTAACATCTGCTTGCTTTGGTACCAAAGTATGAGCAGTATGGGCATCTTACTTCTCTGAAGGACAATGCCTTGTTTTCTTCAAGCAGCAGATCATGAAGCAGATACTGAAGCCAGTGTAAAAGACTAACCTGGGGGCCCACTAAAGGTTTTTATCTCCTGAATCCTGCTCACAGAGGACTTCACAGAGATTTCTGTGAAAGCTTTAAACTCAGCATCCTTTTGCGTACCTAAAATACAAATCCATATTTTTAGTCTAGAGCAAAATCTGATGTCCTCAGGAAATGAAGTCACTGACTTCACTGCATCACTTGTTTCTGCCATGGAAACGGTGAATTAATGCAAGTTTTGCACAGGTTTAACAGCCATCCTCCCCTTCAGAGCAAAGGGTGGGAGGAACATTTTCTATTAAACTCAGAACTGTTGTCTTATTAATTCTTTGCATCCTAATGTATTTATCTCTGGTTGCAGTGAGAGGTGGAGAGCTTTGAAATCTAGCTAGCTCAAACGATGTCTTCTGCACCGGGGAGAAAAGAAGCAGCATTGCTTTAGTGGAACACTACATGGATTTAAAGACTATCTACAATGCGTGAGCAGCAGAGTGAAGCCTTGCTGCTGTTTCTGAGGGCGTGCAGGTCCTTGTATCCTTCAGAAGATGATGTGTGTGGTATAAATCACGGAATCCTCAAAGTTGGAAAAGACCTTCAAGATCAGCTGTGCCCAGTGCCAGGACAAGGAGCAATGGGCACAAGCTAGGACACAATTTTTGTTTAGAAATAAAGAAAAGCTGCTTTGGAGCGAGTCACAAAGGTCTGGAACAGGCTTCTCAGAGAAGTTGTGGAGTCTTTCTTTGGAGATACTCAAATCCCACCTGGATGCAGTCCTGTGCAATGTGCTTTAGGCAGAGGGTTGGACTTAATGGTATCTTGAGGTCTGTTCCACCACTGACAATTAGGTGTGATTCATTATAAATAGGTATACAGGTCCTTATGCTTCATCTGGGTCAGTTCAGGCCACCAAGCTGTTCTAGATGCTTGAAACTAAGGCAAAATAAAGAGGCACTAGAATGGTGATGGTTGAGACTATGTACTCCCCACACCAATGTGCTTTCCTCATCTGTCTTTCCCAGGTGTTACAACAGGAAGGAGAACATTTTGTCCTAAAAATCCAGACTTTGGGACCTGGATTCACCAGGAGCAAGATTAGACTTGGGATATTTGTGGTTTTGCACTTGATTTGTATCTCTGCCAGCTTTGCAGTACATCTCCCTCGATAACCCTGGGCACATGGTAGCACATCCTGGGATGCTGCGTGTGTCCAAGTGCAAAGCACTTGCCTGTCTACCATCCAGGGGTTTGTGTGTGAGCTACAGTGAAGAGGTGCTGATTTGGGCATGAGCGCTGTCCCCTTTTGAGACCTCTTCAGATTGTGTTATGCAGTTGGCCAGGCTTTCTGAAGCTGTTTCTATCCTTGGTTCCTTTTGGCCAAGAAAAGATCAAGTTGCTGAAATTGTAAGCCAGGATAGCACTACTTATGTTGGAGAAACGGCACAGTTTACATAGACAGGCTCTTTGCAAAATCAGCTTATGCTGGCTTTTAGCAGTTGAAGTGAACAGCTGTAGCAAGTTAGAGAAGTTGAAAGAGTACAGCTTGAGAGTGATGTGTTCCCCCCATCATGTCAGTGGGTGCTCAGTGAGTGGTGGATGTCTCCGGGTTTTGCTAGGGTTTGAGGCAGAAGAAGTTTCAGACAGGGGAGTGAGTGCTGTGCTCCCCAAGAGTAGTTGGGGTCTGGGGGCCCTGTGGAGCTGTTTACTCTCATACGGGTTTCAGACACAGCAGAGAATGACAGGCAGGGCCCTGCTGCCTCCATCCAGCTTGCATTGAGCAATGTTGTGGATCTGGCTTGACATTTCTGGTCTTGCTGGAGACCAAATCTCCTTGGCATGGTTTTCTGAGCTCTGCTTCTCTCCTCTTCTCTGTTGGCATGTGAGCCTTGGGGTAGTCCTGTTTGCCATTCTAGCCTTGCCCTGCACCATGAACCACCGAAGATGAGTTTCAGCTTCAAAATCTGTGGCAGTGAGAGGGGATTAGATGTGGTGAGAGAGTAGGGTGTGATTGGGCTCCCTTCTGGTCATAACTGTAGTCTGAACAAGTTTGCATTCTCTAGTCTGGTCTGCCAGCAGGGTCTCTGAGGGGTGCTTGGGGGGGCATCTGTGTCTAGGCATGATATCTGGCAGTGTGTGGGAAGGCAATGGATTTCTTGGACCATGGGTCAGCTGGAAAAGAGGCAACTGTTGGGCAGATGTGTCCTCTTTGAAGTGGTTTGAAGGGTCTGTTGGTCCTTAAAGAGGAGAAATTCTAAACACAGCTGCCATGTCTCTCTGCATGTGAATGGTCCCAAAACCTCAGTAAGTCATTGCAGGATGAGCTCACACTCCAGTACTCAAATGGAGGTGGAAGCCTCTTCCCTCTACTGGCACTTTCTATGGCGCAAGAGCTGGAGGAGGTCTCTTCCGTTTTAGTCTCACAGCTGCCTTGAACGTAGCTGACCCTTCATGTCATTCTGGCTTTCTGCTGGCACTTTTGCACAGCAGGATGGGTTGAGTAGTGGAATAGTTTCTCATATCTGATAGCATGTTTTGTTCATGCAAACAGTATCTTTGAGAACTGTACCTGTGTTTGTAGGGAGCAAGCCTGCCAGGGTCTGGGAATAAGCATTTTTAAGGCAGCAAGGGAAGGAAGATGTTGCAAATATGATTAATGACAGTGGGTGTGCAACTTAAATTTCTTTTTGTTGTTATTTGATCTTTCTCCCACAAACTCAGCAGCTGACTTCTGCAGAAGATAAACACATGGAAGGAAAACAGAGAGAGGCTCTTTGGTCTTCAAAAGCAATTAGATATTGAATGTCTGACTTGAGACATCTTGATGAGGCCCAAACTTCAGAAGTAGGGTGTTCATTTTTTTTTTTTTAATAAAGAGATGGACAGCAGCAGTTGCAAATCGTTTGGGTAAAACATCATTTCTTACAGCAGGGTGTTTGTGGAGCAATACACATCAAGATTATGTTCTGCTATATAATCTGCATTTGGGTTGTGTTTTGTGTTCACGCCTTTTGTTTTAAAATACCTTGAAATACTGCTAATGTTGATAGAAGTTGATGGGTGTGATCAAACTTTAGGGTCCAGTTGATCAGGAGGTGTTCTTGGTGCCAGATGGAAATGCTAAGATGAGTCGCACTGCATTTCTGTAGCACTGGCAAAGGATATGGGTTGGTGCTTGAGGTATTTCTGGAGAAACCTTGGATGAAATGTGGCATTTCTTTGAAACATAAGGTGGCTGATACATGCTGAGGTAGCTGGAAGGAGGCAAGAGCCGAGTCTGCGCAAGAAGGTATCTCTACTTAGTTGTATTCAGTTTCCAGTAGAGGGATCTGGCCAAAGAAGCAGCCTAGTCATACACGTTTGTACAGGCTGTTGGCCCTTTCTGTAAGTAATCCTTACATATTCCATGCTGCCTGACTTTGCGGTGGTCCATCCTCCATTGTTTAGCTTGATTTGAAAAAGGATCTAAGAGCTTATTAAAGCAGTGACAGAGTCCATCAACTGCATCTCTGTGTAGACAACAGGCTGAAAATAACATCAAGTGATGTGGAAATATTTCTTGTTTGACAGCTTCCAAGAGTAAGGAAGGTGAACAGTAGCCAGGTTGCTGCATCCTCTGAGACCCTATGCCTTCCAGTGTCCATGCAACAAAGAGAGTCTTGAATTCAGTCAAAACTGAGGAACTGGGCAAAGTTTAGAAAGAGGCTTAGTGCAGACTTTTGTTCTTGGTCCAGGGAGCGTGGTATCTGCTTCTGAAAACAGCCAGGGGCGATTTGTCTAGGATCCAAATCAGAGGCAGAACAGCAGGACCTCTCACCGATGCCAGTGAACTTTTGATATGCTTACTGGCTGAATCTCACATTTGGAAGGTAAATCCTGTGGGGGAAATTGCCTCTACTACCAAGAAAATGTTGTTTGAGAGGAGTTTCTTTTGCATGCTGTCTGCAATCTAAAAGTGCCTTAACACAGTCCTTCAAGATTTCTAATAGTCACTGCAGAAACTGGTGCTGCCTGGAGGTGATGCTAACCCAGTCCTTTGGGGTATGTAAATATTTTCTTGTAGTTGATGGTAGAGGAGTCTTGTCTACTGGCTCAGATTCATAATGGGCAGGAGAAGAGTCAAATCCCATCATCAGCCATGGGACTGGGAAATCAACTACTCCATTTTGTAGTGGATTTAGTTAAGTTGACACAACATTCCCTTAGGCATGAATCCTTTCCACTGGCTTGGCACCCTCAGACTGGAGAGGGTAGCCCTGCTGTGTAAGGATTATGCAAGCCAGTTGAATTTATGGCCTCTGTCTGCATGTTGGTTATGTTCTCTGTAACACACATGAGCACTAGCATGGTAAAATCTTGAGAGTGTACAGTCTTGAAGAAGATATGCTGGGAAATCTGGAGGAAGAAGTGGGTGACTTGTTCTTCAGGAACATTTTTCATGTCCCTACATCTGCTATTTTGCTTTATCTGGCCTTTTTACATACACACACACACCCCAAATTTGCACTTTGTCATTAAAACTGGGAAAGAAAAATCGCAATATGCATATGACATTTTACAAAAGTGCTCTCTGTGCTCTTATAATCCAGCAGTTTCACTTCATGGCATTCATCTGTAATCAATTAGAAGGTTTTCTGATCAACAGAAGCTGGAGGTTCTGCTCCCTGGAGCTTAGCACTCTGCACAAGAAGGTGGGATTGTCTGGCACTCAGTCTTCTTTCACCTGAAGAAGGAAATTGGAGCAGCAGTGAATTAAGATTAGTGAGGCAGAATGAGACCAAAAAGCCCTGAACTTGCTTGTTAGTCCTATTTAACCCCATTTTGGTGGTATTAAACCAGATGGTCGAGATTCAACTTCCAGCTCAAAGTCCTGTGGCTGCGTCCTCAGGACTCTTTGTGTCTTCCTAGGGATTGTCAGCCTCTGCTAGAGACAAGGTAGAGGTGAACTCTGTGATCCAGAACAGACTGGCTCATTGGTTTGGGACCATCTCAGATATGCTTCCAGTGGTAGGATTGAGACCTCAGGTATCTTGGGAGTAAAGCTTTGCTTTCACATTGCCCAGAGCCTGCCCTGGCTCTTCTGTACCACGGTGACGTGGTGAAGGGGGGAGGAAAGAAAAGAAAAGCTAAATACTGTGAGAAAAAGAAATCTCTCAAAGTGGGTAAAAATTTTCTTGGCATTAGACTCCTTAAAAGAAGCACTGAAGCCTAATGAGATGTCAAAAACTAGGCTGTTCCAAAGCTGGGTCACGGTCATGCAAGGAAGGATCAGTGATGTTTTTGGCCCCCAGAACAGGTCCCTTCTCTCCATGCTCCTAGGAGAGCTGGCTTCATAGGAAAGCTGTTTAAAGTTGGCTTCAGCTTTGCAGGAATTGAAAGCAGCAGAAAAAGCATCATCCTGTCTGGTGGCCTGTGTGTTGGGATGTTTCCCTCCTTGAAGGAGGCAGGGGCATAAAAATTACAAATAAAAGACAGAAGGGCTTTCAAGAGGGTAATAGAGTGTAAGATAGAGTATTAAGCCCATCTCCAACCATAATTAAACCTGCAGTTGGAGGGTCTGTCACATTGCTTCAGATCCTTGGAAAAAAAATCCCCCAACCTTCAGTTGCTGGCTTCATTAGTAATTAAATGTCCAATTACTGTATGTAATGTTTCTGCTTTGCTGAACTCCACAACTGCATTCATAAACAGCCCTAAGGAAGGCCTCTAATCTATGCCATTGTTCTTCAAGTGGTTTGCACATGCAGAAAAAGAAAAGAAAAATCAGGCAGACATTTATAATATGGAAAGGAAAGGGGGAAGGGGTGGGAAGAGGAGGAAATCAAATCAGCATCTTCCACCTCCCTCCCCCCTTCGAGGTAGGATCTCTGCCAAGCCCACAGAGAAGCCCTCAGGCCCCTTGAGCATGCAAATGTAATTTTCTATCCAGACAACACACTACTTAATATTTTTATATATAAAATGAAGTCCACCTCCCCCCCAGAAAACCTCAAATCCCTGAATGCACAACAGAAGCAAGAAGAAAATTACAATGAAAGGAGGAGAAAGAGGAGGGGGAAAAAACATATAAAGGCAGCAGTAGCAGCAGTTTGTAACCAGGAGAGATGGAGGGAGAATTGAGATGAATATGCAGTGTCCAGAGTTTAAATAGACATAAAAGATAATGAAGGTGGGGAGAGGGGGAGGAGGGAGGGGAGGTAATAATCAAAATTATTTTGGTCCTCTTCAATCATCCCTGGTTTGCAGGCTGTCATTTTATACAAATTAGAGCTGGGGTAATTTTATGAATATTCACTGGGATTGAGATCACATTCATTAAAAGGAAGGCACCCTTCTCAAGGCCCACTGCACCACTCAGCTTTTGTTCACTTGGAACAACAGGAAAGCCACTTGCCTAGTAGATGAGTGCCCTCTCTGCTTTTCTCACCAGGCCTGGGGTCTCTGTTGGATGCTGCAGGTGACTGAGCACTCCAAGGGATGGTTTTCCCGCTGCCAGGACAGGGTGCTCCTCTTCTGTGGGGTGAGAAGCAGAGGACGGGCTGGAAATGCCTTTCTGGGAGATGAGAATTGTAGCCTGGGAACTGGCTCTTTGCCTGATCTGCGGGGAGGGGGACTGCAAATGTTCTATCCTTTAATTGCCAGACAAGCCCTTATTGAGCCGGTAATAGTGCAGAACCATTTGGGATTAAATAATTGCCACTTTTTTACTTTTTTTTTATTTCTTTCCCCCTTTGAGCATGGCTGCTGAATTGAATTCTTCTTCCTGCTTGAGAGTCCAGCCCAGGTCTGCATTGCACATGTCTGGCACCATGCTGGGGATGGTTTCTCTCATACATAACCAATCAAAGATGCATTCAGGGCCGTTGTGAGGAAACCGGTGATGATTATAAGTTGAGAGATCCAAGCCTTTTGCTGACTGCTCACCCTCGCATATTATGAAATTTTTGTTAGAAGGGCAGACAAAGCCTTTTGAGCCTGTGTGTGGTGATGGCCTCGCTTGGATGTCTGGGTTTAACTGCTTCACAATGTCAGCCTCTCAAAGGCAAACGTAGCTCATTGTAGCATGTCAAGTACTCAAATGCTGCCATTCAGCAGCCTGGCGATGACTGTAACCCATCCTCGGGTTGTCACGGCAATGCAAGGAGATCACTCTGCTGCTTGGTAGCCGCCGTTGGCAGGAGGAAGATGAAGCTGACCTAGAGAGTAAACATTCATTTAAATATTTGATTGCCTCCTAGTCCAGCGGTGGAATGGCCTGTTTCGTCTCCAGGACAGCTGGACTGCAAGTGAATTCAGGGTGGCTAAGTGTCGTGTTTGGTTATAGTTGATGAAGCCGTTGCTAATAAATTGCCGGGCTGTACTGGGGTCACCCAGGGAAGGTGATGCAATGGCTAGGGACCTTTAGACTGTTTTTCTACTGCTGGTAGAGTCAGGTTCGGCATCAGCTTGTGTGCTGGCAGTGCTGTCCATCTGTGTGCCAAACTCACGTGAGAGCAAGAAATTACTGGTGGGAACCACAACCTTTTATTTCTTTTTGGAGACTTTTTTTTTCTTCTTCGCTCTGAAGAAAACCTCAGTAAACCAGTCATGCTGGCACACACTTTTATCGTTACACAGGTAGTCCCAGAGTGTAGCTTGAATTCTACAGTAAAACCAGTTAACCTAACTAAGCAGAATGTTTGTATTTGTTTTGGATTTTTTTTTTTATTTGAATGTGGGAGCATCACTGGGACAGAGTGAGGAAAACTTCTTGCACATGTAGTGGCAGAAATTTCCTTCTGGAATCAGAGAAACTAGCATCTGCCTGTGCTGTGGAGGGTCCTGCCTTCTCCAGATGATAAACCAGTCACAGAGAGCTCACAGATACTGCTTACTTTGTTCAGTATTTTATCAAGGCTTAGCTGAGGCTGTAGGAGTTTAATCCAGTAGCAACGATTCTACAAGATCAGCCCTGGTAGACCAGGATTCTGCTTCCAGTAGTGGTTGTGTGTTGAACTGGAACATCATCTCATCATCAGCTGCTGGACCAAGTAAAACTTCTTTTCCCCTCTTTTGTCTCTCCATGCCAAAACTTTGCCAGTGATGTTGTTGCCTCAGTAGTGCTGTGGTTATTCTGCAGCCTGGTGATGCAAATAGTGGGGCTGGTCAATTCATCACCCCTAGGAGTGGAGGCCCCATTTTGTACTTCTTGGCAGAGCCACGGTCCTGTCTCCAGCAGCTCTAATTCCACACAGCTTTGTATACAAGTAATCTTTCAAGGCGCTGTTGTGGAAGGCAGTGTGTGCTCCTCAGGGTTGGTTAGCACCTTTGCTGGGGACCCTGTCTCTTGGGGGTTCAGGGGCATCTTTGGCTTCCTGCAGGCTTGATACAGAGCAGTAGAGCTGCCTGTTTGGTTTTTATCCAGGATTTCCTTGTTCTGACAACATTTTGTCTTTGAAACACAGCCCAAACCCGTATAGAGAGACCCCCATTCATCTGTGAGGCACTGGGGGCTGTGCTCAGTGAGTTAGTTAGGATCAGACACTCCCTGCAATGTTGAGGGAAAAGAGGGGGGGAGTGGGCTGATAGCTTTAAGATATGGGATGAAATGGTTTTCTCTTTATTGTTGTCATTGTTTCTTGGCTTGGTGCATGTATGCTGTCTAGGCCATGCAGATCCCAAAGCTTAGATGAGCTGTAGCCAGTGCTCTTTTCTATGATGGCAGTCCCCAAGGATCCATGGGTGAGGTTCTTGTAAGGAGCGGTGTTAATGGATAGGCAGCCAGGTAGTAGCAGGTAGTGAGATCTTGTTCTCTTCGGTGTTATATTGCCTGGATCCTCTTGGTCTTATCTACTGCAAATAACTTTGCCAGCCAGGCTACACTGGTTTTCTTTGGATCTAGAGACCTTAAAACTTGGGAAATGTATTTGAGCTTCTGGAGACTGATAAAACTTTTCTGAGTGCCAGGTTGTATCAGTGAGGAAGCTTCATCCTGGACCTATAAGGGCTGTTTTAAGGCTGTCTAAATTTGAGATGCACAAAAATTTCTGGGGCTGGGATAGAGATGGGGTTGTTCATTAGGTCTGTGGTGGGAAGCCTTTATTTTTTTTACTTAGAAATCATTATTAGTTTATCATTGAGTTTTTGAGGAAATCTAAGAAGTTCAGTTCCCAAATGATTCAGTATTTTGTTATGATACCAGGAATGGGGAGTCTTTCCAAGCCAAAATACAATCCCATGTCTCTTTAGGTTTATGACTTCAACAAATTCCTGCTAGTTGTTTTCAATGGAGACCATTTTCTGAGGCAGTTTCTTGGGTTTTGACTGGTTTAATTCCTCAGTGTTTCCTTTGAATGGAAAGTTTAAGGATGTGTCATCCTGTCTGAGCAGGGCAATGAACAGCAAAGTAAATCTGAAGAGCCTTAAAAAGTAGCTGTATAAAATGCAGATGTAGAGGATTAGAAGACAGAACTGCACTGCATCCAGTGACAAGTAAGGCTATACTCAGCTGTTTCTGAGCAGTTGCACTGGGGAGAAGCAAGGAATGATTTCTGTTTTGTTCCCAGTAGCGAGACCATTGGTGAAGTATCTAGTATTGGTTTGTGCCTTGCACTTTGTGGTGGTTGTCAGCAGCGTTCTCCTATGTGGTTCTCCGGAGGGGAGGTGAACTACACAGCAGCATTCTGTTAGGAGTTGTGATATCCTCCTCACCTCTTAAACAGAAAGGACAGAGCAATAAAACCATCCCACTGGCTCTCATGGTCATCAGGTATTGTAAGCTCTAGAATGGTTGCCATTTTCATGGCTGCTGGCAGCTATCTGCTGCTACTCTGGACATAGCAAGGGAAAGTAGGGACTTCCAAGCAATAGCAGTGCCTTCAGGTAAGGAAAACTCAAACCCAAAGCTATCAGGGAGTGTACCCAAGCTGTTGGTCTTGGAGATTGGAGAGCTCCAAAACTGGGAAGTCTAACTTTGGTGCCTAAGAGAATATCAAATCCTGCCTGTACACACAAACTCCTGAAGTGGAGTGGGCAGGGATGGAAGCCCTGGACTATGGCTCTCACCTGTTACTGCTCCAGTTTATTCTTTTGTGTCTCTTTTGGCCTTGTCAAGATTCAAAGGTTTGCACTTTCCCCAGGGTGTTATGTTTTTCTCTCATAGCGTTTGTTCCTGGAGCCTTGCTCTTGCAATACTGATCATCACCTCTCTGAGCAGCTTTGCAAGATGTTTTTGTTCTGAAAATAAGGATATAGAATCTCCTATTGAATATTCAACCCCTGCCTCTAGCTTAGAGTTTCCTGCACAGCACTCTCCCTGTGAAATGCATTTCAAACTTTCTCTTTTGGTTCACTTGTCTTCCTGGAGAAGCAAAGCTTCTGCCAGGCCCTTGCATGCTGGAGAAGGATCTGTTGTCCTGTCCTGAGGCTACAGTTAACTTTGTTTCCGAGCAGTTCCCAGGGCACAGATGACCAGTGCTATGATACAAAAAATTATTAGGATAACTTTATTTTGTTCTCCTATGATCAGGTCTTTCATTGCTTGCCTCTAGCTAACCAGGGAGCTCTGACTGCTGTGTGGATTTCAGTTCTGTCTGCCCCCAAAATAGTTCAGCTATAGTCTGGTGCGGTTGTTGCCACTAGCCCAGCCTCACAAGGCAAGTTCTCCCTTGAGAACCCTCCCTTGACTTTGCTGAGCCTGAACAGCTACTCATTTCTTGATGGAGCTTGTTGGTGGACAAGAGCAGCTTCCAGATCTGTGTTTGCTTGTGATAAGCCTGCATGTACCTGGACTTCAGGTAAGATCAAAGTTGCAGAACTCTAGTCTGCTTCATTCTTTTCCTCTCTTAATATATCTCACCACTCATTGCTGTCTTAACACTTGATGAGAACATGGCTTAAGTGTATAAAAGATATGCCTCAGAGGCAACACAGCGCTGTGAAATAGATTTGTAGGTGTAAAGCCCATGAAAGAGGATGCTGTGCTGTCTCTTAAGAGGCTGCTATATCTTCTCTATGGAGGAAAGTTTCTTGCAGAAGGTTTAGGGGTCTGGATACTAGTCTCTTGAGTGAGTGTGGCTGGAATGCGTCGGATATGAAGACCTCTGCATGTTCCATCTTATGCCTGCCAGGGATGTCCCACCAATGGGGGAGCCAGGAATGTGGGTATCCTTTCCAGTTCCAGTCTCCTTTCTGTTTCCAGCTTCTTGTTGGAATGGCACGGGGAAGACTGTTCCACTGGATCTCTTCTGTTTCTTTCTCCAAGCTTCATTTCTGAAGGCTTTCCAAAGACATGACTGCTTTGTGATGGACTGTGAAGGACTTGAGACTGAAAGCTGTAAAATGCACATCAGCCACTTCATAAACATCAAAGATGCGTCACAGAAGCATGGCTACTCGAGTTTAGCCGGTTCTGTATATCAGGTTGTCCCTGCAGATTTATTAGATGCTTCAAAATGGATTTGAAATAACTGGATTTAGTGTTTCTGGCAATTCCTTGAACTGTCTTGTTTTTCAGCCAACTTACATAAATGTGCCAGTCATGGACTGCGGTGTATTGGCCAACTTAGCAAATGGTTTTATTTATAGCTGAAAGAGGGAAGCCAAGGAGTATAAATCCTGAAAAAAGTATAAACTGTATCGTGGAAATAATAAACTTCAAATTCATGGAATTTCTAATGTTCCACTGATGGCTAAAAAATCTGTTTAATGGCCGCTGAGTGATATTTGGCTGCAAAGCAGAAACCCCAAAGTTGTCTTAACTCAACAGTGATATTTTTTAGTGTGTGTTTATGTGCTGGTGCTGAGTCTCTTTGCTGATGATGGAAAGTTGACCTTCTCTGCTGTGTTTCTGCAGCGACCAGATAAGATTTCAGATCACAGCTTCCCTTTTCCTGTTGATGATCTGTGGCTGTAGCCTGAGTCTCACTGATAGCTGTTTATCTGGAGGATCAGTTGCATGCTTGGCTAACTTTGGGGTTGTGAAAGATGTCCAGTGCTGGAAGCAGGTGCCAGGGGGATGAAGGTGATGATCAGAGGGTGGATCCTATGCTTTCAGGACAGAACTGGCCAGCTAAAGAAGATTCAACCAGATCTTCAGAGGTACCTTGACAGGTAAGGTCATCTGGACTGCTGTAGCGGCTCCTCATCCTTCATATCTCCTTTCCATGGAAATTGCTAATGGCAATGTGTTTTTAATCTGCTAGCTCTTGTATTTTTCTGAAGGTGATTTATGGAAGTTTAAGGACCTGATTTTTACCTTGTTTGCTCCTAGGTCAGTGTCAGAGCAAATATGTTGCACAGGTCTCCTCCTTAAATGACAGAATGTGTGCATTGAACAGCTGCTCGTTGACAAAATTGTGTGTAGGTGCATTGTCTTGTGGTTTTGGGTAAGGATTAGTCACAGCAGTCTGAGTTTGGGGTCTCCACTCTTCCAGATTGGAAGTATAGAAGGAATGGTGATAGCAGGCAGCATTGGGGTTCCATGGCCCTAAAAGCATGGGGTTGCAGCCCAGTACTGTTTTGAGCATGAGTCCTGCTTTGTGACCACAGAGAGCTTGGGGTGGTTGTGTGGCCATCCATGCCAACCTGTCTGAGCAGCACTGATGGGGCAGGCATGGTGCATCTGTGCTTGCTTTATCTGCAGGCAGGTGGTGTTTGAGTCAGCTACCTAATCGTGGAATCCATTGTGGTTGGGTGCTCCTGCTCCCAGACAAGAGTTCTTGCAATGCACTGGGGTTGTTACTCTTGATTGCTCACCTGTTCTTGTGTTTTGTCAGCCTGGACCATTTTGTCAGCTGGACATTTTGTGCATGTGGCTGCCATTTCCCATTTGAGAGATGGTTTCTAAAAAAGCAGGCTCTATTTTATTTTTACTTAATCTAGTTTGGGTCTGAGTTCAGCTAAGCAAGTTTTTGGTTTCTCTGGGTTCTGGTGATTGACACCGTGTTTGAACAAGGCATTCAAAGCTAATACTTCTTGCAGATGCTGAGATAAGTATCTGTAAATCTTTGCATTTACCATTATTCCCAATTTTCTTGTGCAGTGCCTGCTGTCACCGTCTAAGGGTATTTATCCTGCACATAATCTGATTGGAAAATAAGGCTTTGAAACAGAAAGGAAAATACACATTTCAGGTGGTGTTAGAAATGTCAGTTGGGGATGCTTATACAGTCCTGATTGCCTCCAGGCTTTGGGGCATTTGTGTTTTCAGCCCCCTATTGTTACATCTAAAGCTGGTTATTGGAGTCCAAACAGGTTAGAAAGACATCTTGTTCTTCAGATTGTCAGAAGTCTGCCTCTCCCTCACCATGGGGGATGGCCTTCTTAGGTGCCAGCCAGTCAGGTTTTAACCCTTGGCTTAGGCAACACAGGGACAAACAAACCACTGGTTTCAGATGGAGCAGAAAAAAAGCAGCTATTCTTTAATGGTAATACTCTGCTCTTACCTTCTGAAGACTTTACAAATATTAAAGCCTGGGCACTCACGCCTGACTGAGAGCTGGAGCAGTGGCTGTGTGTGGGCATTTGAAGGTTTGAATGTGAGGTGTAACATCAGAATTGGGTTGATTTCAAGCCTGGAGGTCCCCTGTGCCGTTCCTGCTTAGGAGATGCCAGGATGTGGCAGGTCAGTTAGGATGCTTGGGGCCAGGGGAACACCTAATTTGTATTGCTTTGTACTCTTTTCTTAGCTATGTTCTAGCTCCTTGGCCCCTGCCAGTTCTTTTTGGGTCCTAGTTGCACTGGTGGCTGGGGAATCAAGGATGCACACTTCACAGTCCAGATGAACTTTTCATACCATCCTTCAAGCAGGGAAGAGGTAAAGAATTTGCTTTTCCCAAAGTGGTGTTTACGAGAATAATGGAAATCTAGCTGATGTTTCCTGGGCAGGTTATAACCAACCCTCTGCTTCTGCTACTGTCCAGTGTCAGGTGAATGGTAGGGTGGAATTTAAGTGTCCTTTTTTTTTATAGACACAGGTGCTCACAGTCTGAGGTCTCAGTGGTGAGAAGACAGGTAGAGGACAGGACATCTTTCTAGTAACGTGTTGTCTGTCATTGAACAGGTTAGACACCACCCCACCCCCCCCCATCTCCAGTTGAAGAGGAGAACTGCTTTTACCAGTGACAGAGAGTCCTTATTTTTTCATGCATCTTTTCCTGCTTTTGTTCTCCCCTGGGACACAAACATGAGCTGGTTTAGGTTGTAGGTTTTTCTTCCCCCACTTCAATTGCTCCTTAAAATTACCACTGTCAGGGGTGCTGTGGACTCTCTGCTCAGCTTTCCTCTCAACTTTCTGCTCAGTTTGAGGCTTGTTATCATTGCAGCGAGCAGCAGAGGATGAACATTGCTGGAGACCTGCTGTTCCTATGGCTGTGGGCACCGCTGCAGAGGGAGCATGTGGCATTAACCTCTTGGCCCACATTGTCCCTCTGAAAAAGCTGCCTCTGGCCAACATCATAAACAGGTGGATGGATCAGATTCCATTTTCTCCCTCAAACAGTGACAGTAAGTCTTTCCTTTGCAAGGACAATTAGTTTCTTCCCTTTGCTATAAGTTTGGTTGGAATGGGCTGACCTCTCTTCATGGAAGGAGGGCCCCTGGCCCTTTTGTCCCTGGGAAAAGACGCAGCATGGACTGTTTGATTTTTGGGTTTTTTTTTCCCTTTTCAACACAGTGATGGTGGCTTTGTTTTCTACATTTAGTTTGAATCTGAGACCGGGACATGGCTCATGCTGTGTCCCTGATCCAGCGTTTAAAGCTTTGCTGTGATTTAAGTTTGGCCTGGGCCCTGCAGGGTATAGCTTAATTTTTAAAGCTCTCAATGTGAATAATTCCTCACTGAATGCAGATCGCAAGAGGGGATATTGATTTAAAGCTTTAAAGCTGGTGGTTATGGATTAAAAAAAAGAGAGAGGAAAGAAGGAGATTTACTGTAGTCAGAGCTGGTTGCCTAAATGTTAGTCTCTTACAAACAGGCTTTTGCTGAACTAGGTGTGGGAATGGTAAGGGTGCCTAGTGAATTTTAAGCTGTTAGCTGCTAAGAATCAGCCCTGCGATACAGTAGATTGTGATTCCTTGTGCTAGGGGAGTATTTGCTGTACTACTTTGTCTTGGACTTTGTGCAGTTACAAAGTTGGGGGGTTGCAGTAGCTGACCTGAACCTTTCCCCAGGCTTGATGGATGGGGAGAAGGATGCACTGGATTGGGGTGATGCTGTGGTACATCTGTGCAGAGGAGTAGGTGGGGAGCAATGAGTAGATCAGGGGTGTAGGGTTTCGAAAAGGATGGAAAAGGAAGCTTTGGTAGAGAAGGTACTGTGGAAGATGGAGAGAATTGAAAGCAGAGTATGTCCAGTTAGCAGGAAGGACTCTGAGGTCACTGGTGTCAGTTATTTGGATTTCAAAGAGGATCCTATTAACTGCTGTAGCAGAGAACCATTCATCAGTGGGGTGGGAGGCAGGAGCTCGGGCTGGCTGGCAAATTCAGTTTCCAGTGTCCTCGATGCCCTGTTGGGTTGGTGCTGCAGAACATTCAGCACAGTTGCGGGTTTGTCTTAGACAAGACACCTCCAGCCAGAGGTGCTAGCAGGATGGGGAACACTGAGCCCTTCTGCCAGTGTTCAGTGGAGAGATACCTCTTGGCAAGTGCCCTGTCTAAAGGTTTTTTGCTACAAACAAAATGGGATTTGGAAGAGGACTTGAGGTAAAAGAGTGCTTCCAGGTATGACTGTGATCCTTTGGAAATATAGTCTTTGGCCTGCCTTTTTGTTCTGATCAGGAGCTTTCATGTGTGCTCAGGAGCCGCTTCCAAAGGCGCTTTAAGCACAGGACATGAAGTCACAGTGGAAGTTTGTGAGCTGGACTTGTTCAGCAGCCTTGTTCTGCTAGAACCACTTAAAAATGTCTGGAAGAAGCCTCCAACTGTTTGGAAGAGCCATTTGCTACACAAAGCTGCTGCAAATAATGCAGGAGACTCGTGAGTTGTCATAGATGGGGTCAGAGAAGGGTTGCTTATATGAAATATGGACATGGTAGTTGAATCTGGAATAAAATAAGTTTGGCAGTTTTTCCCCAAGAGAAGTGGCCGAAACCTTACTTGAGATATTTAAATTTTTGCCAAAAAATCTGGCATTTGATCTAACACTCCCTCTGTACTTAAATCTTTGAAATGTCATTATGAGGAAGATTATTTACCAAAAATTGCTATATGCAAACTCTAGAAACCCCAGTAATTTCTTCTACATTTAGATTTAAACCCCTAGTCTGACCCCCTTGCAGACTTCATAGGTACTGATAAGCAGAGCTTTTAAAAGAGTGCAGTAAATGGTCTTGTGTACAAATAATGGCCATTGCTTGATAAAGATCAGCAAGATCAAGTCTCTGGCTGGACTGAGTATGCTTAAAATTCCAAATTGTCTGGCTTTTTGTTTGCAGGATGAATTTCTAAGAGAAAAGAGAACCCAAGCCTGCTATTTCCATACCTCTGGAATTCATGAGCAGAGCTGGGTTTCAGAGACTCCCCTGCCTTGTTTTGGCTAAGTACTTAAAATGGAAAGCTGGAAATTAGTATGGTAGGCCTAGGGTCATCTAGTTGCAAAGTATGTAGTCTCAGACACACAAGATCTTTTTCCTCAGACATCCTTCTTGTTGTGATGTTTGAGCTCTTGCTTTGCTCCCTGGCTAAGAACAGCGTTAATCATGGAACTGGAATTTGTGACTTAACCAAAGAGGCGTTTTAATGCTTTTCCTGTCATCGATCAGCAGGCTGGAAGCCACTGTCTTGGTAGTGTAGTCATGTTGACCTCTGTGATAGTACTTGATGAATTCCCATACTCCTGGGTGCCTCCCAGCCCAGGAATGCCTTCCAGTGTGCTTGCCTTTCTCCTTTCAGAAGGGATGCTCTGAACTTGGACCCCCTCAAAGGCAGAAAAGAGGCTTTTTGTGCAGCCTGCAAAGGGCTCTCTGTTTGTAGCAGAGCACAGCGAAAAGACCTTCCTTGTGAATCTGTATTGCTGGAACAAAAAAAAAAGCTCTTGCATCAGAACTTGCTATTTATATTTCTAGCTCTGAGACTCCTTAGCTGCATTATTAATGAAGCATTTACCAATTAAGATAGATGAGTCCGCTCTTGAGGGTGTTTGTTAAGGTAAGGTATCTTATTAGCATATCTGATAGATATAGTGCCAGGTGCTGATTAAAATCTTGTCGCCTCCCCAGGGACAGAAGACTTGAGGAAATAAGGTGGTAAAAGTTGCCATGTTTCCTGGGTTTGGCTGTGCAGGGAACAGGAAGAGGAACTCAGCATCACTCCCCAAAGGCACATCCTAGACCTCATGAGTGGCTTGAAACGGGTGCAGAGAGGAAATTAATCAGCCTGGATCAGAAATTCCAATAGCTGGAGCAATGCAAGTGTGATTAATGCCTGCTGAACGCAAGAAGTGGAAAGATGCTAGTTTTGCTGCTCTTGCAAGGCTTGCAGGCTGTCAGGCGGGGAATTAGTTTCTGATGTTGACCCTACGGATTTCAGAGGTCTGGAATTGATGCTTGCCTGTGTTACAGTGTTTCAACAGCTCACTAAATTAGGTTTGCAGGCAAAATGCTTCTGCGAGGTGCAGTCAGCCCACATATGAAACTAATTTCCCTTTGAAAGAGGGCTGAGGAGGGCAACCAGAAGAGAAACAAGATCATCTCTAGGTCTCTTGTGACCTACAAGAGTTGAGAAGTGTGTATTTGCTTTTCATATTTATTATAATATGACAAAGGAACTATATTATAAGCTTTAATGATCTACATGTGAAGAGCATCCTAAAATAGTCCTCAGATCTCTTTGGAACGAACATGTGTGTTTATAGTTTTCTGGCTATAAAAATATATATTTACTGAATACATGTACTTTGTTTCTCCATCTGCTAAATATAGTCACGTACAAAAGTTATATAGAAAATGTAATTTCCCCCTAAATGATCCCACTGTCAGTCTGCTTCAATTTCAGTGTTGGCAGAGGCGAGGCGTGAGTTGAGATGGGCGCTGTTGTGCTGCTGAGTGGGGTGTCTGGAGCCAGTTTGCCTGAGGATGGGGATTACTGGAGGCGGGGTTGGTGGCACCAGCTATTATTAAGTCTTGCCCAGCATTTCATGAGATAAGCAAAACTGAAAATGGGGTCTTGTAATTTTGTCAGGGTTTTAACCATCTATGCTTCCAATTTCCATGCTCAATATCAGCCTCAAACTGCTTGATTTTTAGGTGGGGAGGAAAAGAACGGTAAAATGTTCCTGCCGTTTTGGAAATCAAGCCTGAAGAAAAGTGTTGGTTTTGCCCTGCTGAAGAAGCCTGAGGAGCTTTTCTGGGAGCTTGCTGTGAAGCACTGTGCAAGAGGGATGAGGAGGAGGTGCCCAGTTTGGGAGGCATCTTTGCCATCCTTCTGTAAACATGGCCAAACCGATGAAAAGTTGGAATTTGCATGCTTTCAGCAGAGACTTCTTTGATTGCAGTGGCTGGTAATTACTGGAGTCCCTTCACAATGGACAACGCTCCTTCCCACACAGCTCCCTGGGGAGGCAGGGCTGGATGTCTGCCATGCCCGGCTAGTGACTCTCTGCACGCTAGCCTGGGGCAAGCTGCACCAGAGCAATGTTTTCCTCTAATAGTTGCTTTGGGGAGCAGACACAGAGCTGGGAGCTTGTCCCTCATTACTAGTGTGCAGCCAGGTGGGATGAGAAGCTCTCAGAAACCATGGGAATATAGAGGTGCTCTGAACAAAGACAGTAAATGGGATAGCGACTGCTGGAGGAAGACCATCCAGGGAAAAGCATAGTATGGTGTTGTGCAACAGGGGACATACCAGGTCAGTTTGACTCACTCTGATATTTCCTCATGGCACAACTTGAGTAATGGCCCTTTGCCTGGGTGCTGTGTCTCCAGCACGCAGCCCTTGCAGAGGTCTGCAGAGATGCTTGCACCACATTTGGGACATCAGCATATGGTTTCTCTAAAGAGAGCTTAAAATGTAACTGTTACTAAAATCAGCTTTTACAGTGACCACAAGCACTTTGAAAAAAGGACAGATCCTCTTGCAAACTCCAGCTCGGTCACTTTAAAATAAATACACTTTTGTAGAGTCTGCAGTTGAGAATGGCTGGAGAGTCTGGAGTCTGCCTTGTGGAAAGTGTCATGATCCTAGGGTGTGTGTTTTTTCATTTTTGGAGTGCTCTGATGAGAAGGAAGGAGCCAGACAGCCAGCAGAGTAGTCCCTGGGTAGGAACTGAGGTGGAGGACTCCACTGTGTTTTCACTCTGCCAGGCCTGGAGCGGGAACTCTGAGAAGCGTGTCACCAGCAACATGTCTCTGGACAAGAGGGTCTCAAAGAAGATGCTGTCTCTGTTGTTTATTCCTGCGTGGTCCTCTGGGCCCCCATAACTGATGGATAATGAGCCCTCTTGATTCATTTCTGCAGCAGACTGGGTCAACTGGATTCTCTTGGACCTTCTGCTTCCCAACTTGCTGGTGTCCTACAAGAGTAGCATGGCAGAACATGCTACTGTCTCTAGTGATGTGGAGAACACCACTGCAGATATGATGAAGGTCCACAAGCGACGAGTTGTTTCAGCACTCAGAAGGTGGTTTTTTGTACCCCTTAATGCCAAGGAGAAATTAGCTTCTTTGATTTGAACCAATGCTGCATCCAGCTACCAGAGCTATGGGGAGAGCAAAAGATAGCAGTGGACTAGTTTTAAGGTTTGTTGGTGGGTTGTCCTTTCAGAACCATGGTTTGTTATGAAAGCGTCACCATGGGTAGAGGGTTGCCTGCCTGCCTGTACTTTGGCCTGCCTTAGTTAGCCACAGATGTATGCTGTGATGGAGCTGGATGCTTGTGAACACAGGTGGGTCCTGGGATTTACTGGGCAGCAGCAGGAAGGAGAGTTTGGGGAGTGGGACTGTGTGAAATGGGACTGCACTGTGGGACATGTGTTTGCCGGTGTTTTCAAGAAGGATTCCTTGTAAGTGTTGGAGGAACATTTGCTCCAAATTCACAATCTATTTCTTTCTTCTGTTGTTCAAAGATGCTACCAATAAAAATAGACAAGTTCTCTGGGTCATTTCCAGATGCCCTTAGTGAGGCAGAAGTGTTTATTTTTTATGGGCCAATTTTTGTAGTATACCAGGACGTCTTGTACTGTCTGATGCTGCATGGAGCAATAGCTCTGCAGAGTGTTTAATAAGAGCAATGTGCTCTCATGGATATTCAAATCAGAGTTCGTTTCCTCGCATGTATGCACTTGGTAGCATGTGCTGTAAAACATCTGGGTCCAAATTTACACTAAAGAAATCAAACAGTCAAGTCAACCTGAAAGTTGTACTAGGGCTCTGCATGGAGAATTGCTGTCTGTAGCCCTCTCCTCTGCTGCAGGGACCTTGAACAGATGGCCTGGCTTTTTTTTTTTTATTCCTTCTCCTCCTCCTCAGAATCTGCAAGTAAAGAGTAAAAATCAGCTTTGAATTTTCTATCAGCATGAGGAACCTCAAGTCAAAAAGGAACTCACTGGCCATGGTTCTGTGGCTGTGTGGGAGGTGAAGAGCCCTTGGCTTTCCCATCTCAGCATCTGCCCTTCTCCTGCTGTGGTTTTTGGCACTACCTCCCAGATATGGACTGCCAGGGCCAGTGATGTGCTAGAGCTTATGGGTGTCTGGTGTAGGAGGATGCTGGTGGCAGCTGCTCCTCCAAAGCATCCTGGCTGTCTTGCATGCCTCCAGCCCAGGCTCTTGTGTCTTGGAGACTGCAGTGTGATGCTGATGATTCTGCCCCGGTTTGGAGCTTCTTATGCCTTTCCCTGGTCTGTGACCCTCAGGCTAGGTGGTTTGCCTGAGTGTTGTACCTCTGAGATTAGCAATGGTAGGTGTTTAGGGGAGAGCATGCATGCAAGGAAAACTTCCACAGAGACTTCCTCAGAGCTCTCTCTGTGAGCTTTCTTAGTCCTGGCAGGGCTTTTCCTTCTCTGTGAAGTGTGTGGTCATTCCTCCTCAGAATGGAGGACCCTTGTCTGCCCTCTCTGCTTTTCTTAGGTTCTTCATGTATTTATCATGGGAAAAGAAGAGTGGGGCAGGCAGTGGCTACAAGATTGTGCTACTCTAGTGGGTTTGGTAGTCATGATGTCACAGGCTGGGACATGGTGGTATTGTTGAATTTGTTTATTTTGTTTGACCTCAAAAGCTAGTCTTTCCCTTCAGGATGAGTATGTAAGGTAATAAATGATCTTCGATTTAACCTTTTCAGTACAAAATCTGCCCAACAGTGACTTCAACCAATTTGTGCTGTCCTTTGGAAATGTCCGTGGCATCTCCATGACCCTGTCTGGTATGCTTTGGTTAGACAACTTTACTGCAGAGATTGAAGAGGGCTCTAAGCAATCAGCTCCATCTCACTGAAGGAGCTGGCAGAAAAAGCAGCTGTCAAGGAGCTGTGGTGCTTTCTGTCCTTGTTATGTCAAGGAAAACAAGATTGAGAGCTTGGCTTTAAAGGTGTCTGAAGATACTCTTCTGTGGACTGGAGAATGTCACCTGTTACCTTGGAAAGGCACTGGTCTGATTTAGATTAAGCCTTTTTGGTGCAACTGGTGTTGCACCAAGAATGACAAGGAAACTAGCTATCTCCCCCTCTAAACAGGGATGGGAGATGCAGAGAGAATCAGGCCTGGTGCATGCTGGTGTCTTCATCTTGGTGCACGCAATTTGCCTCTAACATGTGTCATCATGGGTGAGGCAGCCAGGAAGGACCCTGAGGCTGCAACGGTCACATAGGTTGTTCCATAGGGTTGTTCCATTGGTGCTGCAACAGTAATTTGAATGACATCTGAATTCATTGCTGTAGCCTGCTTGCAAGCATTGCAAAGCAGTGATAAGCCTTTCCCAGTGGGGCTTTCTGAAAGGGACCAATTCCCAAGGTTTTGGGATCCTTCTCCTGTTGATGTTTGCTCTTTATACTGTACGTGTAGGATGGGCTACGCATTAAGTATGAGCTGCTGGTCAGTGCCATGTAGATTTGGGACCCCGAAGGGATGTCTCATGCTCTCGTATGTGCTGTGTGTGCTTCTTGGGGTTGCTGACAGGAGCAAACTGAAAATGCTGGGCTGCCCAGAAAAAGCATTTCTCCAACATGCAACACCTGGGTTCTCCTAACCCACAGCTGGTACACTGGAAACCAAGAGTTTGTCTCTGTGCTTGTATATCCTAACTGTACTCTTCCCATTCAGCAACTCCATAAACCAGGGTCCTGCTGAGGACAGAAGGTGAACCTGCTGCTGAAACAAGTTTCCCAGTTCTACTGGCAGAGAATTGTACCGCTTTGTTCTATTTAATAGTGTACAGGTGGCATGGTGGACTACCAGCGCTACTCAACCATGCAGCTAGCTGTGCCATGATGGAGATGGCTATTTCTTGATTATGGAGCTGATAATGAGTTCTGTTGACTCCTTCAAAGAGACAAAATCTTGGTGCAACTGTCCTGTTTTGGAGGTGAGCTCACCCTTTGGTCTGATACTCGGGTCTGTCTGTACAATCTGTAGGAGGAGGGCATTGCAAAGTATGGTGTGGGGTTGGTGTGCCAGCGAACGTCCTAGAAGACTTTGTACACCTTCCTGAGGGGCATCATCGTGCTCACTAGTAACTAGACAATAGGTCCTCTGCTTGGCCTTAAGTAATTTTTGGTACGGCTCAGGTACTGTGTGCTGAAGCTAAACTTATCAACATGGTCTGAAATCAGATGGGTTGTGGTGAATCTATAGTCAACACTCAAGTTATGGTCAAGGGCTTTCTTCAGGAGCTGGATGGTCAAATAGCGCTTGAAGGAGAAAATGTTTGTCTTCAGCCCTGCTGCAGGATTCCCTGTTCTGAATAAGCCTTGTAATTGTTCTTTATTTTTTGTATGTCTGTCTGCAGAGCAAGAGTGATAATTAATGCAGAATTGCTCTCCTGGGTTCTGGCAAAGCCAATACTAATTTTCCAAAGTCAGCTCAGAAGTACTGAAAGCACAGTTTTAAGCAGAACTGTGGGTCGAACGTTTCTCCATTTGGCTCCTGCTGCTTTGATTGTCAAACATGACTTGAAGCTTTTTGGTCAGCATTAAAGCAAAAGCATCAATCTAAACCAGGGAAGTCCTGGACATCAGGCGATTACATAGTCCAAAAAATGACCTTAGCCTGACCTTGTAAGAGGGGTGGATGCTCAGCATCAGATTTAGATATTTTTAATGCAGCTTTTTACTTTTAACTTCTTTCCAACAGGCTTTTTTCTTGTATAGATCTTTCCTTCTGCAGTGCTTTTTAAATGCACCAGTCATTTTCCTAACAAGCCAAATGACTTCAGCCTGTTCCTTAAAATACCCTTGTGAGGCCCAGAAGGGGCATTATCCCAGCTTTGCTGTCGGGGAAACCAAAGCCTAAAGAGGATGAGAGTTTCGTTTCAGAGGTGCCATGCAGTCGCGATTCTCATTACAAGCAATGGAAACCAGGGGTTGTTTTCAGTGTAGTTGAGTCTCTGGCCCCTGTGAGCTGGGTTGAAGACCACAGGCATTTGGAGAGCTGGAGCTTCCTTCTCACCCAAGCACTGTTTGCCAGGAAAGTGCTCTGGGGAGCCTGGTGGAAGGGTCTGTACGCAGGAGTGACGTGGACTGGGTGGGTTGCTGCCACATCATCTTTCTGGCAGCAGGGAGTGAAGGTGAGAGGGGTACTTGGAGGCCGGATGCTCAGATGCTGCCAGCCGGCAGGGCTGGAGAGAGGTGGCTGTTTAAGGATGGAATCCGGATTGTTTGACAGAGCTGAGACCACACAGTGGCTGGTGGTTTTCCGTGTCTGTGGAGTGGAGGGGAGTGATGAGATACATACCGTTTGCATGCCTATGCTCTGGCTTGATGTGGTCTTGCTGAATGAATCAAAGCATTCACTTTGAAGAGATGGAGGGGGAAGGGTCTGTCTTTGTTCTGCTCTTCAGAGTGTGCTGGAAATCCTTCAGCCCAGAAGACTACACCCTTCATTACCCTCTAGGTTATTGGCCCCAGATTGGAAGTGTGGCTCTGTCATGTGAAGTATTTGATTATTTATACAGTTAATGTTTAACAGAGTTGGAGTATTAGAATTAAACAAGGGGTGGGCTTCCAACTTTGCATAGTTAAGGGCTAATGAAACTTCTCCAATCTGATGATGTCCTTTCACCAAAAGGGATTTTTTCATTAGCTTTGGAGTGTTAAAAAAGAGATCTCCTGTATTTGATACAGATTGATCTGTTGGCTTCAGAAAGAGCGAACGTGCAGAAGTGTCAGCTTAAATATCCAGTCAGTGCGGAGGCAGGCAGCTGAAAATTTCATGGTGGGTTTAATTTCTGTCTTCAGTGGCAGTAGCTGGATTCTGCAGCATCTGCCTTGGAGATTGTCCGCAGCCTGCCTTGGGTGTGGAGGAGCAGAATGCAGACTGGGTCAGTGATGAACTGGAAGATGGAGTTCTGAAGCAAGAGGCTGAACTGTCTGGTGCTGGCACCATTTTGGCTGTCAGCTCACTGCAGGGGAGCCTGGAAATGTCATCTAGTGACCTTTCAGTTCATTGCATCTTCCATGGGTCTTGAGCTGGGATGAAGTTCCTCCAAGTGTTTGGCATGTGGATTGCAAAGGTGTGCCTAGAGCTCACCCCAGGGCTGGTGTGAACCGGGGACTGGTAGAAAGGAACAGTGATTTAGGATGGCTGAGCTTAACAGAATCTGTGGTGGATTTGGTTTAGCAATTGTTTTGACTTAAATTTCTTTTTAGTTTAATTTACTCAGACTTACAGATCTGGTGGTGTCTCTCCCCATCACACACTTGATAACCCGTTGCCCAAGTCTAACAACGTCCCTTGGTTATGAAAGCTCTCAAACCAGCCTTTAGCAGTTACATGATTTGAAATGGTGAGGATGCTAATGTGGGTTTTCATGCATCTGTTAAGTGGGGAAGACTGAGGCGTAAGGGCTTTGTGGCCCTTTAGAGGTCCTGCAGGGTGAATTACAAATGCCCCAAGTGTTTTCTCAGTGTTGTCCCTCTATGTTGCTCACTTGAAATCAGCCTGAGTTTAGTAAACCACCAGGACTGAAGATGGCCACGAGTGGGAACTTGCTGCTTGTGGTTTACGTGTTCTCTTTATCAGAAGTGCATTTTCTTCCCCTCATCTCCTACGTGCTCCTGCCTGCACAAATGCTGAGTTATACTGTGAATGTAATTTGCTTCTACTTTAGCCTGCTGTACTGATGCAATTGATAACTCTCATTGTGCTGGTGACAGCCATTTTTAAAACTTTTCTTATGACTGGAGAAAGAAGGGGGGGGGTGTATGACAGCAAGGCTGTTGGAGTGGTTGTTGCATGGGTGGAAGATCCACAAATGATGTGTTTTGCCTTTGCAAATGTGCATTATCATTATGATGGGAACTCACCTCCTCACTGTCCTTCCATTTTTCCTGAATGTAGATGATGCAGGGAACTGTACTCAAGAGTTTTGTGCCTCAAATTCCACTGGTGAGCATCATCTGCATGTTGGCTGGAGGGAGTGAGACTCTACTTTCAAGTGTCCTGAGAAGCGTTGGTCTCTAGTTTAATAGTGATTTTTCTAAACACAGAATTTAATTGATTTTAAAAGAATGTGCCTTGTCAAGATGATGTACCGTGAGAGTAGTCCGTGTTAATAGGTATGCTCATCACTGAGGTGCACTTAGCTTTCATTTCAAATTTTCTATTATTTAGATTTCACCTGTTATAAACCAGATTCAGCTGCTCTTCCATTCTAAAATAGATGGGTGTCAGGCTCTTCATAGTTACATACAGTGATAGGACAAGGGGCAATAGATGCAAGCTGGAGCATAGGAGGTTCCATATAAACATAAGAAAACATTTTTTTACTGTGTGGGTAACGGAGCTCTGGAATAGGCTGCCCACAATGGTTGTGGAGTCTCCTTCTCTGGAGACATTAAAAAAATCTGCCTGCACACATACCTGTGTTCACCTACTGTAGGTGATCTTGTTCTAGGGGGGGTTGGACTAGATGGTTTTCAGAGGTCTTTTCCAACCCCTACTATTCTGTGATTTGTGAGGTCCACAACCTGCTGCAGGGGTTTCTGTCTCCAGTGGAAGAAATGTACAGTGTGGAAACTGGCTCCTGGGAGAAGCAGCAAGTAGAAAGTGTAATCCAGTATGGAAGTGTTTATTCTTCAAAGACAAGTGGTAACTTCCTGTCTCACAGGTGCCTCATACCCCCCCCCCCCCCATCTGTTTCAGATTTTAATAATTGTCTTATTTATCTCAAGGAAGCAAATTAATAACTGATGGCAATTAGTCTTTGGAAAGACCATTGGAATGTCTCTAACTTGTTTGTGGTGTTGCAGGGGCTGTTTGCAGTTGAGGTGGGTACGTGGGGGTCAAAGCTGATAAAGTCTGATAGTTGCTTGTGCATACAAGCATTGGGTGTTAAGTTTTGCAAGTAGGTTTCTGAGCAAGGGCTCAGAGGGAATTAAGCTGATCTCGATGGGAGCTGAGGGACTCCCATCTCCTTCAACTCTGGTCAAGTTTGAAACACAGCATGGACAGACCTGTCTTCCCTGTGCATTGCTAGGCAGTCCCAGTGTTGCTCTTCCAGGTGAATATCACCCTTCAGTGTGTGGTGCTATTAAAGTCACAGCCCTCCTTACACACCAGAAACCTCCAGCTGCTTCCTTCAGACACCCAGCCAAGGTGGTGGTGATCTGTTTGGGGATGGCCTGGCCATGAATGTCATATGTACCCTTTTTGTGGGGATGTGGAGATGATGGTGGAGCCTGGAAATACATGAATCATATGTGGAACAACAAAACCTGTGTGCCCAAAAACCTTGAGCCATGGCAGGAATAATTGGATCTGTTGAAAATATTACAAGCTTTGGAAAGAAAACTGAGCTTCATTTCTGCACCTTCCTGTGTAGTTTCAAGATTTTGCTTGCATCTTCTTGAAGTACCTATGATAGCCAGGTTTCTGCTGCGACTTCACATGTGGAGTTTTTCCACCTGCAAACGTTTTGATGGTGGTTGTTTGCTGGTGTGGATTGCAGGTGCGCATCCTGCTGGGGTCTTGCATGAGTTCAGGAGATGCTAAGATGGCACCTTGTGGAGGGGAAAATGGCCACTGCTTTATCCCCTGGATGCTTCTCATCTGTAAAATGTGTAAGGCTATGTAATGCCTGACACACAGTTTGTGCAGTCAACTGGGAGGGGTAAGCAGCCATGGGAAAGCAGGGTTTTAGCAGCATCAAGCTGGCTGGGCATGATCTGCCTGCACAGGTCCATTTTCAGGTGGCATCTTGATGAGGGAACCTTTTCGCAGCATCAGCCCTGACCCCTTTCATTATAGCAGTTTAATTTGCAAGTGCGGGCCATATTCAGCTTGGTGGCTGAAATTCCTGGAAAGCACAACCATGGACTTTACCCAAAGGCTTACAAATAATTCCAGGTTGAACCCAGGGAGGTCACCAAGGCAGGGCTGGAGATGTCCTTCTAGGGGAAGAAGTGGTGGAGTATGGGCTCCTTGCTCCCCTTTGTCAGTGCCATGGTCCCCCAGTGCTGCCAGACTCCATTGCCTTGGTTTCCTGTCCAGGTAAAGACGGTCTCTGTTCCTGGGTCAGCATGGGGAGTTCCACATGGGGGTACAGCTCCCTAGGTGCAGTCTACCATTCTGACCTTGAAGCCAGAATGTGTCACTATACCGCATGGTGTTTCCAGGAATGTCTGTGGACCCTTTTTAGAGAGTCAGGGAAGATGTCCCCTTTTCCTTCCCCCCTTTCCCTTTTTTTTCCTTCCCCCTTGCACTTAGTTACTGAAATAGGTCTGTGGTTAGAGGAGCTGGAGACTTTCCATCTTACTACCAAAAGAACTTACGCCACAATGGGAGAAAAACACTGCTATAAATGCCTCACATCACACTTGTCCCATTCCCTTCAGTCCTGTGTATTTAGCATTGACTGCACAATATAGGTTTCCTTTTGTTTTAGTAGTGACGAGTTCCAGGGAGAAGGGATGGATCACTCGTGGGGTTTTTTCATCCCGATGACAGATCTTGTCATTACGTGGTGTCATTTTGGATGTTTGCACTGCACCAAAAGCAAATGAAGGAGCCTGCAGTCTTAAGCTGTGGATTGAATAGCAATGTTTTTCTAAGGGGAAATAAAAAATAAACTGTGAAGTTTTTAATCAGAAACACGAGTTTTGGAAAGGCAGCCTTTACACCACTTCTGACCCAGCAAAGGGAAGCCTAGGTATTGGCTTTTGTGCCCTTTGTTTCTGAAGGCTGCAAAGCCATGCAGGGAGTTGTCTTGAACTTGGAAAGAAGGGCTTGTGTTTTCCCATGTGTAGTGGAACCTCTGTGCTTCGAAGGCTCCTTACTGAAGCAGAAGTTGATGGTGTGTGTCTGGGAGATGATGGGGACAGTGTATATCTGGAAGGAAAAAGGGTAGTGCCAAGGAGTTAAAATCACTGCATGAGAATCTGGTTCTTGTGAAGTGCCTGTGGCTAAGAATGGGGAAAACTGCTGATGCAGGAGAATAGAGCATCTTTGTCAGTCATCTGTCTCCCAACTGCCTTCCTTTTGAGCACAGGCCACTGTGGAGGAAGCTATGCAGATGTCCTGCTGCTTTCCTGACTTTTCAGAAGGGTCATCTGAAAACTAATGTGATCAAAAGGGGTTTTTAAAGTTGATGACTGTTCTGCAGAGGGTTCTGTCATGCAAAATGGGGTGATTTCACTGTTGTTACCCATGACCCTAAACTTTTTTTTGCAGGGTGGCACCAAAGAGATACTGGCAAGTGAGAACTTGTATGTGGTTCCCTTGCTTGGGTTGGTTTTGTCTTTCCTCAGTTTTTCTCTCAGTACCTGAGTATGTTGCCTTGCTGTTGCCTTCTGAAGCATGTTGAGCTTTGTGGGCATCAGTGGACAGTGCATCAAGGATCGTTTTTGTGATACCATGTGTGAGGCTTGGGGAAATGTTCGTGCCTAGGAGGTGGCAAGGAGTCATAGGATCATAGAATCACCAGGTTCCAAGGGTCATCTCTTCCAACCTCCATGCAACAAGAACTAACTAGAACAGATGGCTCAGAGCCCCATCAAGACTGACCTCCAGGGATGGGGCCTCTACCACCTCTCTAGGCAACCTGTTCCAGTGATCCACCAGCCTCAGATTAAAGAACTTTTTGCTGATGTCCAGTCTAAATCTACTCTTTTCCAGCTTAAAGTCTTGACCTCTCATCCTACTGATCCATGTTTTATTAAATAGTTCTTCCACAGCTGCCTTATAGGCCCTTTTCAGGTATTGGAAGGTCACTGTGAGGTCCCCCTGGAGTCTTCTCTTCAGGCTGAACAATCCCAACTCTCTCAGCCTGTCCTTGTAAGAGAGTCCCAACTGCTGTGACATGACCTCTGGGCTCTGTCTGATGCTGCTGATTCCAGTTGAGTAATTTTGGATGTGATCTTTGTTTGTTAGAACTGGAGGATACCCAGCAAAAACCTGATCCTTGTGGAAGAGGCAGAAAACATGTCCACCAGCAGGTTGAATTGGATGGCTCCCCACTGTCAGAGTTGGTGCTTCTCAGATACCTTCAGCACACTTCATCCATGTGGTGGATGAAAGCTTTGTGATGCCCCAGGGATGCATATAAGTTCTTGCCTCTTGTGAGGGAACAGCAGGGCATGGAATACACAATGTGAAGGGCAGGACCATTGTGAGGAGAGTGCAGAGTCAAGGTGAAGCATGGAGTAACTGCAAGTGTTTCCCCCCTCCAAAGTCTAGTTGTGCTGGAGGTCCCCATGCAGCTTACCCTTTTGCTTTATATGCAGAGATGCTAGAGACAGGAATCATTTGCTTTCCCTAGCTCCACAGGGCAGATACTACACCTAATGATGCAAAGTCTTCCAACTAGATGATTCCTTTCATTGTGAAGCTTATGGGTTGAAAGACAGCAGGAGAACTTCTGTTGTTTTTTTTCTCAGATAAAATCAGGGTGTATGCACCTTCATCTCAGTTTTTGCTGGATGTCTTACTTCAGTGTCAGCCATGCCAAATGTGACATCCCTCACCTTCTCTTCTGGGATTGTGCTGCTCAGCGCTTGTCATCAAGGGCTGGTGACCAGTTCAACCAGTGCAGCAGTTATTTGAGTGACTCCTATCCTGGAATTGAAGTACCTCCTTCAGGAATAATTAATAGACTCAAAGTTTCCCAAAATGATTTTGGCATAAAATGTCCACAGAGGAAGCTGCTCTGAAATAGCAATTGCTGAATAATTTATTCTGCAATGAGTAGTTAATTTCCCTATGTGGAGCAGCCCTAATAAGCTCCAAAATTTAAGCTTTATTGGTTTGGGCATCAGGGGGCAGGGTGGGGGAAGGAAACCACAAAGTTTTTTGTGAAGCTACTGCAGTGAGCAAAGCCGTTTAAGTATGGTAATATTTCTATGGTATGAAAAACGTTTGGCTGTGGTCTCCTTAGTGAAATTCAATAGCATAAAAAATTAAGGGAGGGATGGGTTTGTTATGGGACTGACAAGTAAGCAGGGGAGGGGGGTTTCATCCTGGTGCTGCCTTCTGGGGTCTGTGCCCCACTGCTGAATGGGGGATGTGGAGCAGAAACAGTAAAAGGGTGTAATTGTAAAGGTATTTCTACTGGGGGGAGCAGTTTCAATGAAGAACCCTTTTTTGTACTTAAAATCAAGGTTTTCAGGAGGAAGTTAATTGACCTTTTCAGCAAATCTGTTGCTGAGGCTGTTACCACAAATTCTATTGAAATGCTCATAAGTATAATATTTATTTAACAACATTGCCAAGAACTTAGAAAGTCAGACTTTATCCTCACTTTAAAAAAAACCCTAGCTATTCTTGGTGGAAAAGAGTCTTTTTTTGGGAAGAATTTGGAGCAGCTTTTTGTACTGAATCTAGGCTGCCTCATTCCCTTGGAAGGCTTCTGAGGGCTAGGAAAATTATAACTAATAACTTCCCTATAAATTGTAGAGCTGCTATTTTAAGGTCTGGTGTCTCAGGGTGGAATCGGGGTGGTGTCCTGCTTCCTCCATTGCTGTGTGATGCCCTGGTTTGAGTCTGGTCCTTGTTAAGCTTGCTTTGCACACCAAAATATGAGGAAAAGAAGTTGGGCTTGTTTTTTTTGTTCGATTTTTCCATATTGCTGTGTTGGATTTGGGTTTTGGTTTGGGGGTGGCCTGTTTCAGAGGCAGCTTTAAGTGGCAAAATGCACAATGAATGCAATTTGTTTCTGTGTATTTGAAGAGAAAAGCCAAAGCTGCTCCCCAGCCTGAGGTTAATGCCTGGAAAAGCTGCCAGTGTGAGAGGGAGGCTGAGGCCACATCTCGGCAAAGCAGGTCAGCAAGGGGAGCTGGGTATATAGTGAGAAAAAGATATCCATGGTTCTGGAGTAACTTCTTCTCCAACCGGAAGGTACCCAGGGATGAGCCCTTAAACCAAGAGCAACAGGTTAAAGGTTCTGGGTCAGGATTATGTTTTTGTGGGGCTAAGAATTACATGAGTTAATATAAAAAAAGATGACCGAGGGAAAAGTGCTGCTCTGTTTGCTTTAAATTGCCATGAAGATCAGTGATCCCATCATGGTGGCACTTGCATGGAAGGGTAAGAAGCATTTCCTAATTAAAACCCTTTTATGTTCTAGAAGCCATCTTCTCAGCTGTTACAAATCTGGGTGGCTCCATTGAAGTCAGGAGATGACCCCAGCTCAGTCTCATGTGTGAGATTTGGCATCTCCAATCAGTTTCCTTGAGGCAGCCAAAATGGTGACAGCATGGGCCTGAGTCTGGTCTGTAGCCACCTCAAGTGATGGGACACATGAGCCTGTAAAGTGTAGCAAAACTGCATTTCTTCCCCATAGATGTTTTCTTTTATGCTTAAAAAGAACTGTGCAGCTGCTGAGAAAATACCCGAGCTGTTACAAGGAATGGCATTGCTCATTATTCAGGTATATCCACTGAGGAATGCAGAAAGAGGGATGCTTTTGGAATTGTCACAGATGTGTGGCTTTTTTTTCCTTGCTGTAGAGATAGTGTATTCACCACTGACACAACAAAAACTGTACTGTGCATATTCATCTTCCTAATTTTTCATGGTTTTTAAGAAAGCTCTTTATATTCAATTTTACTGTAAGATGCATTATAGCAGTAAAGAGATCTGACAGCATTTTGCCACCAGTTATTACGTGGGCAGCAGTTATTACATGTTAACAAAGATGCGGTGAGCTTGTGTTCTCTTTGAGCCTTTACGGATGCTTATACTGCAGTGTTCAGTCAGGTTGGATCGAACAGCTAGCAGGGGAATTCAGCTTGCGCCTTAGGAGAAGAAAAAAGTCTGAGCTTTAAAACTTGTATTTTTGCCTTCTTCCCTTGAATTGTATGACTTTGGCCAAGGGTTGTATATCTGGGTAGATTAAAAAGCTAGTGGGACGTGGAAGGTGATGCTGAATGAAGTGGCTTTGAGGCTGGCAACAAAGACCCCCAAAAATGGGTGTTCACTTTTGGATGGGCAACAAAGAGCACTCCAGGCTGGGGACAAAAGGAGGGATCTGTTCCGAACAAATTTGGGGAATGTTACAGATCTGGACCAGTCATCTGGAGCACCAGCTTGGTACATCCACCCTCTGAGCTGGGTAGGGGAAATAAAAAAACACCTCTATTTCAGGCTCCTAGATAAACAAACACCAGGAATCTCGTAAAAGTAATAATGGAAATCACTGGGAAATTGAGTTAATACAAGGGCATCTGTGTAAGTGAATGCTTGGGACAGGGAACTGGCTTTGTCCTTTAACTCTAGTAATGCTGGAGCAGATGGGAAGCGCAGTGTGCTTCACGCATTAGCTGGCTCAGATAAAGAACAAGGCAGAGGCCAGTCCTCGTGGCTGATTAGAGGTTAACAGGGATAGAAACCAGCGGATTGACTCTTCATTTGCAGGAGGTGTTGTGGGATCAGAGCAGATGGCAGAGAGCGCGTCCCTCCAGCTTACTCAGCTGCTCAGAGGAGCTTACAGCTCCCTCCAGCACAAACAGTACCGATTGCATCTCTTCTGTTTACAGCTGCATGCAGGTCGAGCTCCTTCTCTGGCCTACCAGGAGAGACAGTATTTCTCCTAAACCTGTGGTAGTTGGTGTTTTGGGCCGTAGGTAGCTGTAGGAACACTTGCAGGCACGGTGCATCCTCTCTACTTCAGCCATATCCCTTTGTTACAGTGGCTCCTTCACGGGGGTTGTTAATGGTCTTTGTTAGCTCTGCAAAGCCAGAGGTAGTTTTCCAGGGTGNGGGGCGCTATGAGAGGAATACAGACAGCAGATCAGCACGGCTGCATTCTGCAGGGGCAGCATCCTCCCGGCCAAGTCATAGCCTGTCTCCTTCATCCCTGTCAAGGTCTTGCTCAGCAGCAACACCTTTGCCTGCAATCACAAAAAAAAATACCATTTTGGGGAGGAGGGAGGATGTGAACTTCTACCAGTTCTGCTCATTGACTCGCTGGAAGCCTGGATTGCCTATTTTGCAAGGGAGAAATGGCAATTGATTCAGCCTTACCCTCTCTTTTTGTCTGCCAGCACTCTGAAAAGGCACATTTTATCTGTGTGTGACAACACCTGCCTAGGGTGCCTCTCATTGAGCCATGCTGAATCAAAAGAGCAACAAGAAAAGTGGGTTTAATTGCACATATCTTCAGCAGAGTCTTTTTTGCACTGGCAGCACAAAAGGCCAGCCCCGAGCCGGTTGAATGGAGCCCGGGAGGGCTGGGGCAACCCGCACTCTCCCTTACTATCGGAGGCAGATGATTCACTTTACTGGAGCATTGTCATGTGCAAATGAGTTCATGAGCCCATCTCCTTTCCAACTGCAAGGTCAGGGACTGAGCAATTGTCAGCATCAGCGGCTGGAGGAATTGATCTAGAAGCTGGAAGGCTTTGGGAGATTTTACTAACCTCTGCTTCCCACCGTGTGAGCACACCGACACTTCCCTCCCATGGGTGTTGTCTACATTACAAATATTGACTGATTTTAAGTTCGTGTTTAGAAAGCTGCTGTTTTGAGGCACAGAAATGTGACCAAGAACAGCTTATAAATAACACTTGGTATAGCAATTATTATTCATTGCTAGTTATGGCTTTCACACAGTGGAAAAAGAAATGTTTTTTCCACTAGGAGCTGGAGCTGCAGTTCTTTAATCACTGAAGAGCTTGGAATTGCTTTAGTTTAAAATACCTTTCTGCTGTGGTTTAGAAATTTAGAAATATAATAATATTTGGGTTGTGTTAACCTGGTGCATGTAGCTTTCACTAAGAATTTCAGTTTACCTCATATTCTGAGCCAAGGAAGTATCTATGTGTAATAAAACTGTCACCCAGTTTTACAGAGCTCCCACCCACCTAAATGCAGAGCTGCCCAAACAGGTTTGAGATGGGGTTGCTCTGACTAGAGGTTGGGTTCTGAAAGCTGAGCACTGGGCACTAGAACAGTGAGAATCCAAGATTCTGCATACCTTGTCTGGCCAGGATGCAGGGACATGAGGCCAGTGCCTTCAGGAAGCTGCATGGATGGAATCTGCATCAAGTTGCTCCTAGTGGAGGCTGCCAAAAATATCAGTCTCCATTATTAGGAGGTCACTTGAGGTTTTGATGGCCAGTTATACAGTGTATGGTATATACAGTATCCTGGTGGATCTCCTTGATGGCCGTTGTGAAGGTGGGTTGATGTGGTTGCATGTTTTCCTCTACAGAGCTGTTTCTTTCTTGGTTTCAATATTTACACAAAGACTGCAAAGGAGGCAGAGGATCCACAGCAACAAGAAAAAAGTGATAGCGTGTTACTTGTGCATTACTGGTCCCCATCCTCTTGTGCAGCAATGCAAAGGCAGCAACTTCAGGTAGTCTCTGCTGGTCCAGGGTTATGTCCTGGAGATGGCTGCTCTTGCATGACGACTTCCTCCCCAACATGCTTGTGCTAATGCTCTGTGAAAGGCAAGGGAGTGTTCTGCCTGGGCAGAGTGAGCTAATTTTTCTAAATGGCACAACTTCTTGAATGCCAACTGTGATTTCTGCCTGGGCTGCAGTGTGAAATCTGGGGGATGACTGTAAGCAGCAACTGCCGGAGGGAGCAGAGCTGAGTTCTCGGGTTCCTAGCTTGTGTAGCTGCAGGGTCCTCGTCTCCCTTCTCCTGGCAGGTATTGGAGCACTCTTGTTGACATAGTTAATGAGAAAGGAAGGGGTTACCTAGGGTTTTCCTTGTTTCAGGGGTTGAGTTTCCACTTGTGATCTGCCTGTCTGTCTCTGAACTTCAGCTATTTTGATGTAATGAGCCTGAACATTAGCTTTCCCTTCAGTGGGCTGCTGGAGAATCCAGAAGTAGGGATCTCCACAGGCGCTGGGTTAGAGCTGCAGGATAGACTAGTAGTCTCTCCTGACACATGGCTTGTGGACGTCATGGTTTAAAAATGCCCAGCTGAAGGACTCTGGCTGCTCTTACAGAACTGGAAGAGTTTGCAAAGCTTCTTTGAGTTGAGTAGCTTTAAGATCAAAGACTTCTTCATCTTGATTAAAAACACTTCTGTTAAATGGTCTTGTCTTAATAGCAGATTCTTCTCTACTGGAGCTCCTGCTAAAGGCTTGGTCCTTTGTGTCCGAGCCCAGGGGTGTTTTGTGAATCTGTGCTCTCTCAGCCTTGGGGGGTTATCAGCTCCAAAGAGGGAAGCATTGGCCATCTGATAAGTTTGGAAGTGCCACTGGCCGTTGAGCTTGAAAACTCCCACAACTAATTTCTAGGTTCTGCTTTAATTTAAATCAGAGGCGCAGTGTCCTGCGGCAGCATGTGAAGGTGTTTTGACACCATTTGATGGGCGAGATTATGAAAGTTAAGGTCTTGTTGTGTCCTGTGTGCCTGTGAACACTTGTGATGCTTTTCTGTGCTCTTTCTGGGGCAGGCATGAGCACTCAGCTCTTTCTGCAACCTGGATCAGAGACATCCACTAGGAAGCATCCATGGCAAAAGTAGCGGAGGGTGTTCTGGGGCAAAGAGGAGGTAAACATCATTATTGGGACAAAACTAGGCTCCAGTGGGGTATAATGAGTCTGTAGTTACAAAGATGGCATTTAATTATTTAATTTCCATGGTTTTCAAGCCCTGGCACTGCCACTTTGCTGGCTGCATATCAAACACCATGTTAGTTTATGTTAAGGAACAGAAGATGAAGTCCTAGATAAGCACTCAGCTTATATTAAAGTGGGTGAGAAGACATGGAGTGTGTTTTTGTTCTCAGCACTATTCCATGTCTCAGTCCAGGGTTGTGTTTGTCTCAAGAGCTGGTATTACCCACTCCATGGCTGGGATGAATGGAGAGTAGGATGCGGTGACAGCTCTCCTCCAGGATGATCTGTAGCCCCTTGGTGACCCTGCAGTTTTCTCTAGGGGTTTCTGTGCACCAGAAGTGAGTGCTTCAATGGATGATGGAATAAACTACATTGTGTCTACTTTTTAATCACTGCATTTCTCTGTAACAGCAATACCTATTCCTACTGAGCTGGCATGCTCAGCACCCATGGGTGCTGGTGTGGAGACTTGACTGCAGAGCAGGACCTTTGCTCCTGACAGCTCTCCTCTCATCCCCTCTCACCATGCTTTTGATAAATGTTTTGTGCAGAGTTCCTAGTTATCTTAAATAAACCTGCTGCCACCACAGACAAAATCTAAACCAACGTTTGACTTAATGGCTTGAGAGCCAGATGAATTTGGCAGTTGCTGATGCACTCCGAGGATCCTGTTCAGTGTACAGGCCCTGGCTGTGGGTTCTAGGATCAGCTCCCAGCAGATGGGGAGCATAGCTTGTAAGGTGGCAGAGGGCAGTCTTTGAAGTGTTTAGATGAATTTCCTATCTCACAATGGGGGCCAGATTCAGACTGGGTTTATATATTTTCAGACTTACACCTGTCTGAAGCAGGTTATTTAGTTAAATGAGTTTCTTCAACCTAATACCACTGAATCCCAAATGGGGTCTGGCCCATGATTCTGCTGAAATGTTTCAAGGCAGTGTTTATGGCTAGTAATTTGTCTTAGCGGGTTTTATATATACAGGCATACATGAACATGTATACATACATTCTTGCTCAGAAACTCCATTTCCAGTCCTCTTTAACTTGTTCAAAAAGTAAACTAGGAAAAAACTGGCAGTGAGTTGGAGATGCCTGCCAAGCATTGCAGACCAGAGAAGTGGTAAAACATAAACACTTGGGAGTTTATCCTCAGGATTTATATAGTTTGGCTGCTGGAGGATGGACTTGTGTGGAGACAGGGGGCTCATCAGCCCCTGGCTGCACTGCTCTGTGGCGCTGAGCCGAGCTCCTCTGCAGCCATGTTTCCACTGCTGGCAGCATGAGAGCAAGAGGGGCTGTCAGTCCCTCCCCTCCTGCTCTGCTGGCCACGTGGGGTGGGTTTCAAACGATGGCTGCAGAGCAGGTCTGCTTTCCTCCTCCTCTGAGCTAAAGTAAAAGCAGACCTCCTTGACGCTTAATCAGATCTGAATGTGGGTTTTGGCGTGGCTTTAAAGAGACTGGCAGTGAATAGCTGGTTTTGATGCCATTTATTGAAAACCTCTGGTAGAATTTGTCTTGGGAAGCCTTTGTGAGAGCTGGCAAACGCACAAGGGTTTGATGCAGTTAATGTNCTCTCAGCTGTCTGCTGCGTTCTCTGGGGGATGGTGGGCAGGCACGACAGGGACCTCTGTACAAACATGGGCTTAATAAGGTTGCAATGACACACAGAAAAGTGAGCATCTTCTTCAGGGAGAAAGGCTGGGATAGGCAGGGCAGAGCATCGGATCCTGGGTTCCACACAAGGCTCTGACATGGAGGAGCTGGGTGGTCCTGGCCACAGTAACTAATTTCCTGGTGCAGCTTTGCTCTCCTCAGAGGAACCAGAGAGATGAATGGGAAAACAAAGATGTCTCATCTCCAGGTGGAAGGACAAGTGTAAACTGTTGGTGTTAGACCTCATTGTCAGCTGGCTCTTGAGAAGAACTCCCTGGCCTTTCAGATTGAGGTGATGTGAATTCAGACGTTTCTCACTGACTTTACCCCCTCACATCCTTCGTGCATCCAAGGGCCCAGAGGACCTTCCAAGCCTGTTTTGTGCTCCTCACCCTCATCTGGGACTTGTTTGGATGTTTCTTCATGGTTTGTGCCTTAAAAGTGCTACAGCCTCTGGCAGTATGGTGGGTGCTGGTGGGAGTGGGAGCATCATAATATTTGAGTGAGCAGTTTGGGCTGTCCCTGTAGCCCAGTGCTTAGATTGTGCTGATGATTGGCTGGTTCCCTGGCAGCAGTGTTTCAGGGAAAACTCAAGAGCTTGAAGGTAAGGATCAAATATTGCGGAGCTTAAGGAACAGTTTCCCTTCCAGCTCATGGTTTGAGCTGTGCATTGCTTCTGCCCTTGCTACTTCATTGATAGAGAGAAGTTGGAAGTTGCATTGCATTTAATTTGTTGAGGTTTTTTGTCTGCCTCATCAAAGAAAAGCAAACTTGACCTTTTTCTGCCAGCCCTTGCTCATGTGACTTGCAAATTCAGCAAGAGGGAGGTGTGGATGTAGATGACTCCCAGGGGAGAAAGAGTCTGAGAGACTCTTAAGCAAATGGGAACTGAGCAGCTTTGCTCTTCCCTTGAGGGCTTGGCTGTTAAATTCACCGGTGAATCTGGCAGAATGCGCGTGCTGGTGCAGAAATGTGTTTGTATGCAGGCTGGGTGTAAGTCACCAGGATGATATAAATTAGTTGGTGCGCTCCTTGACAAAGCGATGCACAAGAGGTCTTGGCTGGCCTTGCCCTCCTTCCATAGTTTACATGGGTGGCTGTGGTCAGAGATAAGCTAACATGGCCTTTCCCTTTTTTCTTTTCCCTCTCCAGGGTTCCACCTTAGTGGGACAGTAACAGAGCCAGCCACTGCGACAGAACCAGAAATGACCTACAAGGTGGCCATCAGCTTCGACCGCTGTAAAATCACCTCAGTAACATGTGGCTGCGGGAACAAGGACATTTTTTACTGTGCCCACGTTGTGGCACTCTCACTGTACAGGATCCGCAAGCCAGACCAGGTCAAACTCCGTCTTCCCATCTCAGAGACCCTTTTCCAGATGAACAGGGACCAGCTGCAGAAGTTTGTTCAGTATTTGATCACTGCACACCACACTGAGGTGCTGCCTACTGCCCAGAAGTTGGCTGATGAGATTCTGTCGTCCAACTCAGAAATCAACCAAGTGCACGGTAATTCTTCCCTCCTGTCTGGGTGGCTTGGCACTGATTGACTGCTTTTGTGGTGGGGGTGGTAGTTTCCAACTGAAGGTGGTGATCTTCATTTTGCTGCACAGAGAGAGGTGGTAATGTCAAACTGGTGTTAACATGTGGGTGTTGGGGCCGCATCAGTACTGATCATGCATCCTTGTTCTGTCCTCTGTTCTTTTTGTTTACCTCTAAAACAGGTAAATAAACAGGCAAGAAAAGGCAGAGCAGACAGGTTTGCTGTGCACAAGACACAGCTCAGAGTAGGATGGAAGAGGCAAGGATGGAGGAAGGGAACACTTCTGGTCCCTGACGAAAGGGATGTGGTGGTGGGACTCTGAGGAGTGGGAAGTGCAGTGGGAATGTGGCTCTTTCAGTATGGGGACATGGTGTTAGACCAGCCCTGCATGTTGCTAAGTCAGATGCAGCTGAGCCTGTGGGAGATAAAGCTTTAATCTCTGTGGGCGTTAATTTGCCCATAATAAATGTGTGCTGCACAAAGACAGTGGAGATGTATCCTGGGGGCTTTGTATTTGGAAGATGCTTTTGACTTCCTCCCCTAGAAAGCACCGTGTGCCCATCTCAGCCACACTGTAGTTGCCCGCTGGTCCAGGGGGTGGCCCAGACCCTCTGAAGGGTTGCCCTAAGGCTCTCTGCACAAGCCTAAGTTGATGTGCTCCTGCTGTGTCTTTCCAAGGCACCCAAGAGCTGAGGTTGCCCAGAGTCTTCAACAATGAGCCACTCCCCACTGTGCCAGCCCCACCAGCTGTAGACTGGAGATAATAAACACTTATCTGCCACGGAAGGGCGTTGTGGGGATTAACACATGCCTGTTAAGTGCTCTAAAGATGAAAAGCCCCCTGTGCAGCCTAAAATAGGATCTGAACTGGTTGATTCCACATGTAGAGGTGAGGCTGGGGGTCTGTCTCCACCATAAGGGTGTTGGCAGCTCTGATCTTAACATATTTCCTCCTTCTATCTGGTTGTTCCTGCTTCTACCTTGGGGGGAGAGGCTTTTGTCTTCTCTGGGCCACATCTGCTGTGTGTGTGGTCATGTTCTAAATTACTGGTTTGCAGGGGGGGATGACATTAAGAAAGAACAAGGAGCTGTGGTGCTGCAAGAATCTGGTGAGGTGTCCAGTCTTCCACTGAAGCTGAGGCTGAGCACTATCCCTTCTTGGCCATTGTTTGAGGCTGCCTTCTTCAGAGCAGATTGAAGAAAAGCTTTTAAGGCTCTGAATATTTATTGCTCTGGAGTCAGCAAAAGGCTGGTGATTGAAAGTCTTACAAGGATACAGATGTTGGCTCCAGTTCAATATCTGCCTCTTGTTTTCATAAGTGGTTTTAAAAAACAAAGCAAAAATTCTGACCCTTCAGACAGAATTCAGGTGCTTCACTGTGCAATTTTGAAACTGCAGAGGCATGCTGACTTACCCAGCAGAAGGTGGCACCTCTCTGACACCCATGTAGCTGCCTAGCCAGGGTCACAAGCGAGTAAAACCACCTCTGCAAACAGAACCACCTCGCCTCATTCTGGAGGAGGATGCACATCAGCCTTAAGATGATGAGATGGTCTAATGACAACCGAAAATAAACCTAAGATGATCTAAGACTCACAGATTTTTTTTCACCCTGTGAAAAGCAAGGCTCAAAAATACTTCACACTGACATTGAAAGTGGTGTTGTCCAAGGCTTTGGCGCTCAATCCTGGTCAGTGCTGCAAGCTTTGCCTTCCTGGTCCTGCCATTGAAGCACGGCCACCATGTAGCCTACCTGAGCATCAAGCCCGGGGTGAGGAAGGGTTGCAGATGTGGAGACTGTGTATGTGAGAGTAGTTTTGGGAGCTCAGTTGAAGGGGATCAAAATTGTTCCTGTCTCCCCTTCCCAGCTGTGGTTCATGCATTCATGGGGGATCACTGATGCTGGCATTTGAAATTCTTCAAGCTCTGCTTTACATAGAGGTTTATGGGCTTATATGCGATTTTCTTATCTGTGTTTAGTTTAAACCCCTGAGGTCACACATTCACCTTGGGGTTGAGGCCAGGGTGGCCCTTGGCAGATCAGTCTCTGCAGCCCAAACAGTAAACCAGTGTGTGCCTTGAATTTATTGCACCTTGGTACAGGAAGGGCCTCTCCAGAAATCCTTTATTTTCCCTCCCCATTTCTTCTGATGTGAGGTCTGTTGAGCTTCAGATCAGCATCAGGGCTTCCCCAGCTGCCTCTTGTCACCCAAAGGGCTGCTCTTTCCGTGTCAGTGGTGAGTACATGGAACTGAGGAACTGATTCTGCCCCTCCTGAGCACTCCAGGCTGGCTGGGTAATACCCATTGTGCAAGGGGATCGTCTGGTTTTGTAAAATAAGGCTTTCAGGGCTTCTCCTTCTCCCCCTGCAGAGCCTGAACAGCAGAGAAAATTACCGGCCATTGTCTGGTGCTTGTCTCAGGCATCAGAGCTTTGTTCCTTGCAGGAGCGTGCAGCCGCGGGCTGTGTACCACATGCCGATCTTCCCGGTTGCCTTCCTAGAAGGAAATGCAAACTATCCAGTAATGATGGAGTCTCGGAGTGCAGCCAAGGCACTCGCGTGTTCTCGAAGGATTCAATCTGAGCAGAGCGCCTAGGTGTGCCTGCCACTTTGCTCCCCACTTGACCTCTGCCTGCTTAAGTGGGTCATATTTCTGCTCTCGTAGCTGGCTGCAAAGGGCAGCAGATTCCCAGTGAGAGCATCTCACGTGTCTGACACCTCTGCGCTCAGCGTCTGAAGTAGCAGCTGGAGTGAGAAGACCAAGCTGGGTTTTAAATGCTGCTACATCCCTTTGCTGAATGTGCTCCTGCTTGGGGACAAAGTCAGCGGTGTGACTACATCACAGAGCAAAGCTTTGAGGTTGTTATTATGCCAGCAGATACGACTGGAGGCTGCTTGTCCCTTTCTGGGTGTGGTGGCTGCTGGAGGCAGCCAGGACCTGCAGTGGTAGAGCTTGGATCCAACAGCTAGGCCTCCAGTGGAGTGAGGAGCCACTGGTGATGGCCACTTTGGCATGCTGCTCCCTCTAGTCTATCAAGAGCATCAGCTTGGTGCTTGCATTGGTTTGCTATAGAGCCAATCAGCTTCAGGGGAAATAAGCTGAGAAAGTGGCTCATGGCCACCAGCCATGCTCAAGATAGATGCCATTGGGAATTCCACGATCTACCATCATGAAACACAAGAACAGCATGCCTTTCTGAGGTGTAAGTCAGGAATAAAGTATGGTGGCTTTGTTATGGTGAAGGGTCAGGAGGGATCCAAGAGTGCCAGGTTGTGAAAAAGAGCTGAGATGGGGAATTTGTAGGTAAAAGAGACTTTGGGGCAAAGGCAATAAATATAGAGGAGGGGGAACTCGGAAGCACCAGTGAGTCCTGATGCTGAGTTTCCTGCTCTTCCAGTGTAGATACAACACCCAGCAGTGGCACCATCCAAACCATTTAGCAGGCTTGGGAGACAGCATTCATCTCCTCTTGTGTTCTGGTTCCTGCCTGTAGGGAATGATTTTTATTTACTTTAAGAGGAAGACAGAATCCATGCAGGGTCTGCAGAGGGAAAGCTGCTGTCTTAGATACACCATTTGTGCCTCATTGAGATGTCTGGGCTTTGCAGGCAAGTACTGGATTGTTTTAGAGGGCAGAAGCAGTCTGTGGCCAAAGAAGGAAAGGAGTCTGATGGAAACCACTGCAGGGCCGGAGCCTGTGATCATTAAAATCTTTAAGTAGAAGCTTAAAGACAGGAGAGGCAACATTCAGTGCTGACAGTGCCTGTGGGCCCAGAATTCATCATCACTGGTGAAGTGTCTCTGTTCCTTGGATAAGGAGTAGGAGCTTTTGGCCAGCCAAGGGTTTGCTGCTCAGTAACTCATCCTGCTTGAGCAGCACGTGCACATGGCAGAGAGAGATGCTGCCCTCAGCCCACGAGATGTGGTTAGGGCAACCTGTCTGCTCCATGACAGAGTTGACACAGTGTCTGTGGCACTTGACTGTTGCCATCAGAAGACTTGGGATGGCTTTTCTCAGGCAGAAGTGGGAAGAACCACAAAATGCTGGCTCTTAGTGCAGAGACGGCTCCCTCTGAGGACAAGCCAGATGGAGAGTCACTCTGAATCACCAAGGGGCATCTGTGATCCTGCAGGGTCTTAGAACCATCCTTGGAGGTGGGGACCTTCAGAAAACTGTCAGTGGGGTGTATGCCTCAGACTTCTGCATGTGGGAAGTCCCTGCCTGCTTGTCCTGTCACGCTGAGCCAGTACTAATGTTTGAGGAGTCCTCAGGCAGTCTTTTAACTTTGAGGTCATCCCATGACAGCATCTGGAGGGCAGCACCAGTAAATATCTTTTTGAAATTCTGACTTCCTGCTGGGGAGAAGGAGAAGGTCAGGTCTTCAGGGGATTTCTATTCCTGGTTGCTAAGCTGATGTGAAGTTAAGGGAAAATAATACACCTGAGCGCTGGAGAAAGTCTGCCAGTGGTGGTGCAGCTGCTGGGGTTGTGCATGGGGCAGTGAATCTTGACAGAGTGGCTTTCAAAGGCAGGTGGACCTGATGCTTATACTAGCTGGATCAGAGAGCTCCTGGGCACCATGCTGGGACGTAGTCTGGCTTCACTTGCCGCATCGCTGTCAGGTGGGTGTTAATCTTCAGGCTGCTCTGGAGACTCCATCTTGAAAACTGCCTCCCCTTGAAAACCAACCAGGAGCCTTAGCGCGGTGTGTGACTCCTCACTTTGCTGCTATTTTTAATCCCTTGTTAGAGTTCATTTCCTTTCTGGTGCCTGGTTATTTTCTCTCCAAGGTTTTCTGCTGTTTGTTTATTTGCCTGTGCCTTCCCCACCCCCTGCCCTGAGCTGCTCCTTCATGTCAGTTTTCTCTCTGGACGCCACAGAGGCACCCGGAGGCATTCAGCCACCGCATGTGGTCATGAGATGGCCCTTGGGAACCTCTGCCATGATGCCCATCCCTGCTCTGTGCTCCTGCAGCTTGACTGGCCAGCAGAGCCTTTCCTTAGGGCCAGCACAACCAGACTGAGCCACCAGTGGGTGCTGGGCACAGCCAGCTGAGACAACCATGAGAGAGATGATGGGGTGGCCACATGTGTCCTTGTTTGCTTTTACCATCAGTTGATCAGCTCCAGGCACTGGGTAACAATATTAACGATATCTTTTTTTGTGTGTGTGTCGCTGGTCTTGCTCCAAATAAGATACTTTGGCAGTGCTTCCCAAGCTGTCCAGCTTGAGGTATCTCCCTTTCCTGGGTTTCAGGAGCTTGGGTTTGGGATATGCCAATGCCGTGGTCACAATGCACCATACTGACTCGTGAGGTCCCACCACCTTCTCAGCCTTGGAAACATCCTCCTTTCCAGTCCAGGAGTACCTTTCATTCTCTTCATGTTAGTCAGCTAATTTCTGAGCAAGGTGTTGAATTTTCCATGCCTGGCTTGGCTCTGTTTTCTAATTTGTAGATTTTTCTAGGCCTTCTTTCTCAGTTTCTGTAAGCACCTAGAGAAGTTTCACTTGGCTGTCAAACAGTTAAACCCTGAGCCTGCAAGTGTGGGGGGGTGGTGGTCCTGCTTTGAGAGTGATGGATTGCATTTTTATCTCTGTTGCCACAGCCAGTGTAAACAGGGCTGGTAAAATGCTCTTTCTACTCAAGATGTGCAATAGTGTTTCCTTAAACCTGAATTGTGTAGAACCAAGATCCAGCGCATCTGAAAGAGGGCTCTTTGGAGCAGGAAAGCTGCTATATGAGAAATGTGTTACGCAGACGCTGAGCTGTTTTACATGCCGTTCTCTGCGCCTTTGGAGCCGAGACATGGAATCACTCATCAGCTGCGTCACGGCATGCCGCTGCTGAAGCCCCCACGGTGTGAATTTTGGCAAGGGGAAGTGGACAAATCCTGCCATTAATATTTAAACCCAGCACAAATCCTGTTGTTTGCTCTTAAATGTTTATCCAACTCCTCAGTGTAATTGGGCAGCCCAATATCTGCTGGGTTGCTCTGCACGTGTGGGAATCTGCTATTACAGCCCTCCCTCTGAATCTTTTAGAGAGCAAAATGCATTTACAAGCAAATTGAGGTTTTATTTAGAGGCGCGGGAGGCATGTTACTAATTTGGCTGCAGCCCGAACCCCAATGTGCGAAGTGCTCAATGTGTTGCGTGGGAGGAGGAGGTTTTATTTAGCTGCACGCTTCTTCCCTCGCTGCCTGGGCTTTCCGTTGCTAACGCGATGTGTGAGCAGTGAGTGCCAAGGATAGCCCTGGGAACCCCATAAAATGCAGCTGCCTGCTAACTCCTCCACCTTTATTTGATACAGCAGTCTCAGTGAGGGATCAAGGGTGAGCTGAGCTTAGGTGGGATGGGTCACTCCTGTACCTATGGAGGCAGTCCAGGTGACCCTGAGCTGAGCTTAGATGGAATGGGTCACCCCAGGGTCATTCCAGGCATCCACACCATCCTGTCCCAGTAGAGGCAGTCTAGGTGGCCTGTAGAGACAGCTGATTTGACCTGTCTGGTCTGGATAGCTGCAGCTGTGAGTGGCTGGTAGGTTGTTGGGGAGGAGAATATTAAGAGCGGGAGCGTCTGGGATACTTTGGTGATGGGGACGGATAAACACTTGTGATAGACAGATTAATCATTGGTTCCTGCTATGGGATAATCACTGGCTTGTCTGATATTTATCTGCAAGATAAGAGCAGGTTTGGGGAAGGGAGTGAAAAAATCATGAAAGAGCTGAGACAGGGTGGACTGTCACTGGTGTGGTAGTCCCTATAGAGGCAGTCTTATGGCAGGGCTTGCAGGGGAGCAGGATCAGAGCACGCAAGGGGCTGTAGGCAACAGTGCTTGTGCTCATTGAGGGGTCAAGACTTCCCTTCTGCTGCTTCAGCTCCTGTCCCAGTTACACTGCTGTGTTGACTACCAATTCCTCTGCAGAGGGAGCAGCAGCATCCTGTCCCTTCAGCACTGTGCAGGCTGCGCCTAGAGCTCGCTGGAACTGCTCCTGGGAAGTGACTGTTAGCAGCAATTAGAGAAAATTTGTAAAGGACATTAAATACAAATAGCTGTATCTCACCAGGTCACGAGCATACACAGCCTCTGCTGGAGGAGCAAAAGTCCCCAGGTTGATATTCTCTCACATAGAAGCCACAAAGGGACAGTTGCCCTGCTGAGCAGGTGTCCTGGATTTTCCTAAAATGCCTTTGAACTCCCAGTTCAGCAATGTGTGTGCCTGGGGGTGTGCCCAGTATCCCACACTGCCTTCACAGGAAAGTGGTATCTGCTCCCTAACTGGAGTGAGGAGAGTGTCATTGAGATGATATTGTGTAAATATTGTGAAAGCATCTGCTACACCTTGCCCTTTCTTGCTTGATAGGAGAAACGGACCAAAGTGGAATAGAGCATCCTCTGTGCGCAGTGGCCCTCCTTGCCACTGTTGTCCCTGAGGATCATAGAATCATCAAATTCTCTTTTGGTGTTCCTGGCTGCTCACTGATGTGCTGATGTCTGCCCAGGAGCCAGGGGGGTTGGGGCATTGCTGGGGGTAATGCAAATGTTAGGTGTTAAAATGGGAATTGAAAGGGCCAAGGCAAAGGGAGGCAGATCCAAGGTGGTGTTTAAAGCACTTGTGGGTAGAGTATATTTTCTTGTTCTCTGGAAGATGAAACATAGCCTGAGAACACATGTGTTTGCCTGCTAAAGGCCCTGCTCTGGGTCACTGATTTTTGAAGGCTTATCAATCTATTGATGCTTAGCTCTCTCCACTGAAGGGTCTTTCCAAGGCAGGTACACTGATGCATGATTTGCTCCCTCCTAAAGCAAATGAGGGAGGGGCAGGACCAGGTGTTGAACCTGGGACTCTGGAGCCTCTGTACAGTGGTACCTTTATTAGTCTGTTCCTAATGTGAGGAAGGGCTTGCAGGAACTGGAGCTTTACTGATGCTTAAACAAATTGGTCTTGTGAAGCAGGAAGATGGGCACCCCAGGCAATCCCTGGAGCTGAGGAGTGCTCCAGGCTCTGCAGCTGCTCTGTATGCACACCTGGGACTCTGGAAGGCTTGCAGGTCCCTACTCTTCCTCAGCCTCACTTCACATGGGGCACAGAGGGAGAGGGACTAGGTATTACCCCTGCAGTGAGAATCCCTCCTGATGACTCCTGGCACTGCCATAGAAGGAGATCCTCATGCTGCCAGCTGGGGCTTGCTGCTTGGGAACCTGATTGGTTTTATCTCACCTAAGCTGACAAAATAGAGGTAGGTCCTTATAAAGTAGAGGTAGGTCCACTATTGGTGGAACCGCTGACCTTGTTTCTATAAACACAGTTGTCTCTTTTCTCCTCCCTTCCTGTCTCCATAGGTGCGCCTGATCCTACTGCTGGGGCCAGCATCGATGATGAGAACTGCTGGCACTTAGATGAGGAACAGGTCCGAGAGCAGGTGAAGCTGTTCCTATCTCAGGGAGGGTACTACGGCTCGGGGAAGCAGCTCAACTCCATGTTTGCCAAGGTGAGGAGGAGCCAGCTGCTCTCTCCCCTCTCTGCTTGGTGTGTCATGTAGCTGGCAGCTTGCTGGCTGCCCTGGCAGGGTGCCTGTCACAGCTGGGAATCTCTGCTCCAGTGCCTTCTTGCCTGGTTGCAGAGCAGGCGGCTGTAATCCAGACTCTGGGTCAGGTCTAGGTTGTCTCACCCGCTCTCCTGGCAGGTCCTTATCTCCCATGCAATGGACTTGCTGTGGTAACTGCATAAGAGAGAGTTATTCCTCGTCTCCCCATCAGCACAGTGGCAGTAAGACAAACACTGCAATGCCTACTGAGACCATGGAGAGGTGGCACCAGCCTATTGGCCCATCTCCTTCTTTGCAGAAGGACTTGGTTTTTCTGTCCTTGATGGCTTGGTCCTCTCCACAGACTAAGCTGTGGCTGCTACTCAGCTGGACTTCAACCATCCATGTCATACACTTGGCATGAGTGTTATAACATATGGCTGTGTATTTCTACACGTGTACATTTACAGTCTGGACCCTAAGACTGAGGGAGCTCTGGGTTGTCAGTGGGGTGACCATGTCTTAAACACCTTTGATGAACCATGGTTTGTCTCACCAAATATCCTCCTCTCTTGTCCTTCCAGGTCCGGGAGATGCTGCGCATGAGGGACTCCAATGGGGCCAGGATGTTGACACTGATAACAGAGCAATTCATGGCTGATCCTCGGCTCTCCCTCTGGAGACAGCAGGGGACAGGCATAACGGAAAAGTGCCGGCAGCTCTGGGATGAGCTGGGTAAGGGTCACTGCTTGCAGAGAGCAGCAGCAGGGTTGCCTGGGCTGCTGGACCCGTGGACATCATCACAGAGGCCTTAAACCAGGCCCTGCCCTGCAAAGGGGTCAAGGATGGTGGGTGTGTAGTGTGTGGCTAGTCCCGTACTTTTTGCAGCAGCCTGGTCTGTTGCTCCAAAGGCTTTGCAAAGGAGGACACACTGGCTGGTGAGTCCCAGGGGCTGAATGTAGCCTGGATGGTTAAGTCCTATTACTGGAGGCAGTGTGATCTATAGGGGGAAAGGCAGGTGATCAAACTTCATGAAGAGGATTTCTGCCCACTCTGGTCCATGTTTCCAGGGTGTGGGGGGTGGGATGGCCAGTGCAGAGCCTGTTTTTTAGAGAAATGCAGTGCTGAGTAATTCTAGCTAAGCACCTTAGACACCAGCTCCACTGGCTGGCACTGTAATGCCATTAGAATAAAACATTTAGATGGTGTGGGCCCGAGGAGGCTGTTTGAGTGGTACAGCAGTTCTGTTTCCAGGACACTGGGGATCTTGAGCAAATAGTTTGGTAGTTTTATGAGTGAATTTGAACTTCCTGCATCCTGCTGGTAGGAGTTGCCTGGGTATATATGTAAGGGCTGGAGGTCTGGGACTAGAAGGATGTTGCAGAGCTGGAACCAGGGTCTGAATAGTTCAGTCTGACCACTTGAAACTGCAGCTGAGATTACAGACTCTCGTACTAAACTCACAACGTGAGACTGAGAGCTTGGCCAAACCATGCAGGCAAGGGCCAGGCAGGGCTGGGTTGTCTTGCTTCTCTGTGAAGATTCCTGGATGGAAATAACCACTCTTGACTCTGGAGAGCTCATCAGTCCTTGCTTGCCAATAAGTTATTCCCAGGATTTGGGGATGCTGTAGCTAGATGGTTGCATATGCAAGGATCTTGGAGAGGTGGCTGAATATACCAAGCCAGAATTTCCACATGGAAGAAAGCAAACATGTTGGTGAAATGTGGATGGATGGATGGCTGTGCAGGCCTGGATGCAGGAAGCAGTTTACCCAGAATTACACATTATTTGGCCAGTTTTCAAACCTGCTATTCAAGCTGAGAGTCTTTCCTCCTTTCGTGCACACACACAAAGGAGTGATTGGGTTTCATTCCCAACTTCACTATGCAAAGGCCAGGTTGGTGCACGTAGTTTTGCTTGGCAGAGTGGGAGGAGGCGTCAGCACGTCTCCATCAGCAGATGGCACGGTGGCTAGCAAACGTCAAGGCCCTATCAAGGCTGGATCAATGTGACAGCAGGTGAAGTGTGGTGCCAGCCAACACACGTCAGAGTGAGTGGCTCGCCTGGCATAGGCTCGTCATGTGGGAGGGCCTGGGCATCTCCTTGCTGAGGGCAGGATGGGCACAGCCTATGCCTGAAGCAGGGATTATTCTCCCCAGTTTACAGAAGCCTTTGGATTTGCTTTTGGGCAGTGTTTGCTGTAGGAACGAAGCATCCCTCGGAAGGAAGGGTGGAGGCACAGAGGCACCGGAACTGTACTGGGTTGGTAGTATTCACCAGTAAGAAACATCAGCAATGCAGAGAGGTGTCCCAAACCTTCCCTGGGCAGGTGATGGAGGCTGGGGCATGTGTGGCAGTGAAGACACATTGACTACCTGTGGGCTGTGAATGCCAAAGGGAGGTATGAGGGGCCTGGTGCCAGCTGCCACAAGAAGCCCTAGCACAGATTCTGTTCCCTTGCCACGTGGAGGAGAAAAATGGACCTTGCAGAAATTATTTTGGGCACATGTTTAATAATTGATCATTGATTTTAGCAAAGACTGCTTCACAGACTTGCATGGGATTGGAAGAAGATCAACCTTAAAGAAGATTGTGGATTTATGCTGGGGAAAATGTAAAGGATTTTGCAGGATTTCAGAGTTTTAAAAAAAAGGAAATAAATATATAAAAAAGGCATGATTTGCTCGCATACATGCTGCCAACTGAACATCTCTTGCCCTGTCTGCTGGGGTGCCAGAGGAAAGACCTGCTGGATGGAGAGCTCTGCGGCGTGGGAGTATTTGCCCTGGCGCATTAGTACTTATAATTAAAGCCTAATTACAAAAAATAGACGAAAAACCAGCTGAAGTGCAGCCTGACCTTAATCTGCCTGGAGACGGGTTTATTTATCTCGGTCACTTGTTTACAGTGGGGAATTTCAGCAGATTAAGCTGGAGAGCGACCCTGTGGGAAATGGGAGAATTTCTTTGATGGTTTCGAAACTTGGGCACGGGATTGGAGCGCCTGTCGTCTCCAGGGCCGGCAGCTGAGACTGCTGGGCTGGGAAGGCTCCGACCCCCTCCTGTCCCTGCACCCAGCCCTGTCATCAGAAAGCATTTTTGTTTAGAGGCTTAGCTTAATCATGATCTGCCGCTTTGTTCCCCGCTTAACCTCCTGCTATCAGAAAGTTCAGACGAAGGTTTTTGCAGCATGTGAACAGACACAGAGTCTGACCCGACGTGGTGCTTTGGCTCAGGTCGGGAGTCATTTGTGCTGTCAGCTGATGTCAGTTGACTGTAGGGCTCCCAAAACATCTCTTTTTTCATCTCTCAGATAACTTATCACATTAGAGACAGATGAGAATCCCTCTTTCCTCCTCGTCCCCACCTTCTTGACACGTCTTCCCTTCTGCAGGAGAGGCCAGGGACACAGCATTTTGTCAGGCAAAGGACGCCTCAGGGCTCCCAAAAATAGGTTGCAAAGTCATGAGGCTTCTGAAGATCACGTCTTGGCTGAGCTGCTGGAGCCAAAAATGCAGCGGATGCATCCTCTTTCTGGGGGGTCGGAGCCAGAGCATCAAGCCTTGTTACTGCCTGTCAGCCCAGCCGCTCTGCGCAGCCAGAGCCACGAGCCAAAATTCCTGGAGGCTGTTTCTTGCTCAGGCAGCCCGAGAGCGGGCGAAGAGGGGCAATGACAACTGGTGGGAAGGGGCTGCCAGAAATCAGGTAGAACCTGGGATGCCCAACACCGGGAGCCAACTGCAGAATTTAGCTCACAGCTGCCTGAGGGAGGGGAGGGAGTTTTATTATCTCATGGTGCCAGCAGGCAGATGCCCACTGTTCAGCCCAGGGTCAGTGTCCCCAGCCTTAAGGCTCATTTTATGGAGCTGAGACCTGATTTTTTTTTTTTTTTTCCGAAGATGCTGTCTTGTGGAGCCTGGGCGCAAGTGACACAAGTCTGATCCAGGAGATGTGGGCCCCAGAGGCCCCTAAGGAAGTGGCACTTCTCTTGCATATGAATTAATTGCTGATGAGGCAGCTCAAGAGTCTTAGCCCCTCCATTCATCAGAGAGTAGAGTTTCAGTGGGCCTTTCTGGGGAGCAGCAGAGCTGAGACACACAGCTGGACTGGGCAAGGGCTGCTTTGAATATTTGCTGAGATTTAGTGCCCGTGGTTGCTTTTTCTGTGTTCGTTCCTGGATGCAGTGCTGCTGTGCTGGAGTCTCAGCCTGGCTCGGGGCTGTTTGGCTTGACAGCATGACTGTGCAGCTGGGGAGCTACTGCACAAAACGTGGCGAGGGAGGGAGATGGTTCAGGCACGTGGAGGAATCCCCTCGTTGCACAGCATAGTTGTATTGGATAATGTTCTCCTGATGCTGGCTGTCACTTTGGGGTGGAAGCTTTGTCTTGAGGAGTGATGGGGAGATGGGGATGAACAGCTGGCTGAGTGGAAAGAAGGAAAATGTTCTAGTCTCCACTGGGCCCATGGAGGAGAGGCAAGGTGAGGGGGTGTGTTCCTCTGAGAGGGTGAGCTACCTAGGATCCGACAGGGGCAGAGAGGAGCAGCACAGGTTGTTCAGCCCAGGGGGATCCTTAGGGGCACCAGAGGCTGCAGCACACAGACATTCTACCCCATGGGGCAGGCACAAGGGGAAGGGACATACTGTATGCTGGCAGCCTTGCAGGGAAATTTGAGTAGAAATGCAATTAGCTAAGGGAGAGTTAATGATTTTACACTTATTGGGTTGCTGCAGCCCTTTTCAGAGCACCGGCTGACCCAGGAGATCTGGCAAAGCTCGGTTAGCAGCAGCAGCGTCTGCCTTGTCTTACGAAAGTATGAGTTGGATCTTAATGACGACGGATGTCCTTGGGCCTGGTTTTGCCTCTTATGCAGCAGACAGTATCTTCAGGTCTGTGAAGTCCCATGGTTGATGTAGAGGGAGGCAGCATAGGCATCCTACTGATGGACACCTCCACTTCTGAGATAAAGAGCGCTCACACCATAGAGAGCTGTTGCCTGCCAGACATCAAGCCAAGTTCCAGGTTCCTCTGCAGTCTGGGGGCTACTGGGGATTGAAAAAGAAAAAAGGGGGGTAAGGGGAAGAAAATACACCAAATCTCCTTTTTAATAGTTGAATGCAAATGGCCAGAAGAACAATGACAGATGAAATAGCATTTGGAGCGGGCTTTAAAGCGCTTGGAACGTGGGTAGGATCAAAATCAGGTTAGTCTTTGGAGATACAGACTCTGCAGCTTGCCAGGGTGTTTTTAAGCATGCTTTTGATGTGTAGTTCAAACACTAGATTTGTCCTGGCAGACAGAAGCACTTACAAATTCATACACTGCCTCTCTCTCCTCCCCCCTCCACACTGTCCCTCATCTCATGAGATTATAATTTAGCTTCATTACAGAGGAGTTTTGCTTTTATTTAAAAGCTGTCTAAATCCCCCTCTTGGGTCTGTGCATTATGCTGAAATGAGTTTACAAAGGCTGCTGAAACCTTGCTGGCTCTCCTGACTACTGTGCCAGCAGAAGAGCTTTGCTCTGTGGGTACAGTGGTGGCATCTTGTTGATTTCTTGGCTTTGTTTAGGGGCACTGTGGGTATGTGTGGTGTTAAACCCCCACTGCAAGCTGGAAGAGAAATCCTGCTGGCTTCGGCAGCTGCGCAAGTGGGGCGAGATGGACGTCTGTCCCCTGGAAGATGGCAATTATGGTAATGAGCTTCCCAACATCACCAACGCGCTTACGCAGAGCTCCGGTCATAGCCAAGGTGAGTCTGGGTAGGGGGTGAAGATACAGCCAGTGGCCACAGGGCTTGGGACAAGGCTGACTCCAAAGCTGAGAGACCTTAGTTCACATGCTGATGATGTCTCTTAAAGCAAGAAGGGAAGACAAGACATTTTTCTTACAGTATCTGGTTGTAGGTACACTCTTACTTACTTTAGACACATTTGATTCTTTTCTGTATCTTGGGTGAAGTAATTTGTATTTTTTCAACCTATATTTTTCTAACCCCTACCATTCTGTGATTCTGTGGGGTTGGAATAGATGATCTCCAGAGATCCCTTCCAACCTCTACCATTCATGATTTTGAGATTCAAATTGGAGGCCATTTTAAAGCAATTTGACCTTGGGGTAGTTTAGATCCCTATGGTCTGTGCAGGTCTGAAGTTCTACAGAAAAACAGCACTGCTTGAAGTCGTCAGAGTTGAGCGTGGAAGCCCTGGCTGTAATGTGAGCTTGAGGGTTTGGAGATGATGCAGAGCTCCTTTTCCAGCCCTTTAGCTTTGCCTATGGTCTCTGATTCATGTGGTAGATAAGATATTAGCCAAGAGTGTTAAACACAGTTCAAGTGCAAAGCACAAATAGATCAATGTAGATACAGGGTTGTTCTTTCATGCTAAAATGCTTTTTTCAACCCCTGACAAAGCATTTGATCCTTTCAAATTCAAGCACTTTTCTCCCTTATATTTGCCTAAAGGAGACATGAACTGAAAGTTACTGCTTTTCAGCATGTCTACATCAGCTTCGCTGGAAAATTGTTCTTTGTGGTGGTTTGTGTGGCCCAAGTGGATAGAAAAAAGGGAGGGATAGTATGCCCCATCACTGAGGAAACTTCTCTCTTGTGAGTTGGATGAGTCCCTCAGCAGCCGTTTGGGAGTGTGGCCAACCTGTCACAGCCAGGGCTATGTGTCCTGGTCACCTCCTATACTCATAATTAGGAAGTGACTTACTTTAAATCTGGCTTTGCTTCATGTTCCACACCAGCCCCATGACTCCCCCCAGGTTTCCCAGATGTGCCAAGGATTTGCCCAAGCATTCAGGACAGGTTGGTGGGACTGAGCAGGTCACAATTTTAGATGCATGAGTTGCTTCCAAAGCACATGCTGGGGATGTCCCCTTGTCCTTGCACTCCTGCCTGTCCAAGTGGGGATCTGAAAGCAGGTCAGGTCATGGAAGTGTCTTAGGGTTCACATTTGTGTATGTGCAAGTGCTGCCACAGTGACTTGCCAGCCTTTTTTACTGCTGAAGAACAGCTGATTCCTGAGATCCTCCTTAGATAAGTTAACAGGCTGGTTCTGTACCTTTGAACACCTGTTTCATTTCTCTCCACCTTGGGTGCCTGCAGCATTCAGAGTAATTGCTTGTTGCCATCGTTGCCAGAATGTGTTTATCCAGCCTGCCTTGATCAGCTTTGAACAGTGCTTTTTGTTTTCCCCACTCAAAGGCATTTAACTCGGTCAGTCTTACAGGCTGCAGGACCTAACATTCAGTGTCGCGTTCCCTTTGGGGCTTCCTGTTCTGCAGCCCACCAGCTTTGTCTGGTCCTCATGATCTGGCACAGGTAGACAAACTGCTTGTCTGAGCAGAGTTACATGCTTGTTCACCATTTGGAAGCTTCAAATGTGTCAGTGAAGTTACAGGACAGTTCTTGAAGAGGAGCTCAGACATCTGCTGCAGGGTGGCAGTGGAATTTCAGATGATGCCATCTCACATGGCCAGAAGGTGCTGCTGATATAAGTAGCTGTTGTTCAGGAAAGCCAGGACTTTGCACTGGATTGAAAGAGAAGAGCTCATGATGCTTCTGGGCAATAGTGCTGAGGGAAGTCCAGTCATGAGCTCTGGCAGCTGCCTGTATGCTGGGCATCATGACTAGGAATGCACTGTCACATTTCAAGGGGTCAGCCTCGTATGTGACAGTGGATTCTCATCAAACAGCAAATGGACAGGCAGTTCCTGCCTCTTTTCTCACTCCTCTGGCTAAAGCAGCTAGTGGCTTGGCAGTGCTGCCTAAGGAGACAGGCAGGCTCCATCAGAGACAGGATGGGCAGCAGAGGTATCTAGAGGCACTGAGCCACAGCTCCTGTGCTTATCTTGGAAATGGCTGGGGTGGGCACAGGTGGGGCTTTGTAATCATTGTCATGTCTGGGGATAGGAACAGACTGCCCCTGCCCTATTAAGGCCCTGATGTTTTTTATCTTTGCAGACTCGCTGGCCAGGCCTAGAAGAACCGTGTTCACTCGAGCAATTGAGGGCTGTGACCTCCATTGGCAGGACAGCCACCTGCAGCGCATTATTAGCAGTGACTTCTACATGTCTCCTTCCTACCAACGAGAGGGCGAGAGCCTTCTCTTCAACTCCCAGGGACAGCCCCTGTGGCTAGGTGAGCATCCAAGCCAGAAGCTTCTTGCATGGTCTGGGTGGGCGGGGTTGCTAGAGCCACCTGAGCATCAAAGAAGCTTTGCTATTCTGGGTCAGTGCAGGCTTCTGTNTCCTTAACCTGAGGAGTAGGGTGAGCAGAAGAACTTGATTCCAGCCACAATTCCTGTAGCAAGCCCCATATCTTCACAGTCTTGGTTCTCCTTGGGCAGCTTGGACTGGGCTTATTGCCATGTCTTTCATCCTGCCAGTGTTTGGCTGTACCCAGTGCAGACTCACTGTTCACAGCACAGGAGGCCTGGACACTTAAAGACCTTTGAAAGTTAGCTGGGAGCAGATATACCCTCTAGACATTTTTCTTCCTTCTCTTGCCCTCTCTGCAGTCTTCCTCTAAAAGCACTTAACAGGCAGCACAATTAAGCCTTGTATGAGGTTAAGGTGTACTAGATCAACCAAGCCCAGTACCCTCCTGTGTTGTAGACTTTTAGTCTATGTACCTCAGGCCACATAACTTGTCTGCTGCGAAGAGGAAAAGACCCACCACTGCACTGTCATCCTCTCTAGGAGCTGGGAAGGGAATATTTAACATGATCCAGAGATATGGTTTCTGGAGTAGCAGGCACTACATTGTGATTAATGACCCCTGTGAACACTGCTGGTAGGCATCTACTAGCTTAGCTGAAGTGGGAGAGAGCATTTCTACTCTGGGAAGAGTTTTGTATCACTCGAGTCAGCAGCTCTCCTCCCTGTAAAGCCATAGGCAGTGATGGTTGGTTAGCACTTCCACAGACTCCATCTAGCAGGAGTATGGTGACCACAGCTCCCCTGTCCCCAAATAATGTTAAGGGTCTTTCTCAACCTAAATCATGTTATCATATAGTGGATTCTGGTGAGCCCTCTGGCCCAGCTGGTTGATGAATGTTATTTTTCTAATGCACTTGCTGTGATTTTTGGATTTTTTGCTTTCGCTCTGTTGGCATCCCCTCAGGGACTTGGTGCTAGGAGAGGAGTGTGATTTGTCAGCAGCTTCCAGTGATGAATTCAGGGAGAAACTGTATATTTCATCCACTTAGCAAATGAATTGAGGGAGCAACAAGAAGCTCCAGAGATCGTATGTTGTGTTCCGAAACCTCGTCCTTGTGTATTCTTTGCAGGTGACCATTGGGGATGTGGAAACCCCATTTGTGGAGGTGGTTGTCTGCATTTCCAAAGCTTTCTGAGCTTTTCCAGGAATAGAAATTACTCCTTTGTCATGATTTTAGCTCTTTTCTGTTTGCATGTTCTTTGGGGGTTTCCCCCCCGCCTCGGTAGGACATTTTGCAAAAGAATGGGATTTTTGCCTCTTGTTATGCAGCACATCATGTCATCTGCTCCTGCTAATTTCTCACTCGGTCATAATCCTCTCCACAGTTGCTTGTGGTTTCAGGTGAGCAGTGAGCAGCAGGAGCAGATGAATTCCTGTTAGTCTTGAATAACTATTAGTCTTGGAGGGGGGTTCATGCCACTGTGCATAATAATAAAACACCAGGTAGGAGAGCTGTGGAAGTGATGGTGTGTCTGCAGAACTCTTTCCACAGTCTGATGCTGACAGGGTCTCTTTCCCCATCAGTACCATTCCATGAATTTCTGTGGCTCCAGCCATGCCCTTGTATTTGTCCTTGCATTGCAGAACACGTCCCAACAGCCTGTGCTCGGGTGGATGCCCTGCGCTCCCATGGCTATCCCAGAGAAGCTCTCCGACTAACTGTTGCCATAATCAACACACTACGGTTGCAGCAGCAAAGGCAGCTGGAAATATATAAACATCAGAAGAAAGGTATGGGTAAAGCTATGAGTGAAATGTCTCATGAGGGTCTGGGTGTGCTGGCCCAGCTGGTTGAGACGGCAGTGCTGCCCCACAGTTGCTGGTAGACCACACTGTATTGGGATCATTCACACCATAGAGAGATAAACTGATGAATGCAGTGCTGATGGTGGTCAGTGACTCCAGGAGCTTGCTAGCTCAGCCATCTTGAGATTGTCAGAAGACAGAGCTTTTAAGACATACTGGGAGTCTGTGTCATCTCCAGAGATATTTCAGCTTGTATTTTCAAACTCTCAGGCTACCATTGCAGATGAGCCCAGAAGCTGCAAGTCTTACCCAGCCTCCCATTTGAGGACCTCAGCAGTCCCTAATATCCCCATAGAGTCATTCATGAAGGGCCTTGGAAACACTGGTTTTTGTTGAGTGCCGGCTCCCTCTGATGTCTGTGACAGTGAGCATATTGACTGCTCTGAGCTGCTTCTTCCCCTCATGAACTACTATTCCAGAATTGGCTCTTGAGGTCCCGATATCCCAGGCCATGGGGTTGAGGAAATGCCTCTAGTCTCAGAGATGGACAGGTTCTGTATCCATAACTTTCTTCGCTTTTACAGTTGGTCTTCCCATTTCTTGTAGAGCTGCTGCAGCGAGGGGCAACAACCATCACCAACTTGGAGGGCTGGGTAGGCCACCCTCTGAACCCCATTGGTTGCCTCTTTCTCACCCTGACTGAAGCTTGCAGATTAGAAGAGGAAAATTGCCTTGAAATTTCAGGTACCAAGTGTTCCTCCTTGCTCCCCTCGCAGTGGCTGTGGCTGAACCAAGCTGGGTGGGCAGACAGGCCATAGGTTGAGAGCTGATGTTCAGGACTCCTGGGCTCTGAATCTCCCCACCTGCCACCTCTGCAGGAACCTCTAGGGCAGAGCTGTAGTGCTCTTAAGAGAGAAGTGAGTGCCTTGAGTTTTCCCAGCTGTCAGGGTTTGCATCCAGAGCAGGACAGCAGTTTAACACAGCTGAGAGCATGCATGCTATCGCTCAGGAAGGCTCTTGTGTTGACTGTGTCCCCTGTTGCATGTTTCCCAGATCTCCTACATCTCCTAGTGAGAGCAGGAAGGAAGGTGAAGCCTGCATCTACTGCAGGGACCCTTTATCCTTCATGTCTAGGTGACTAAAGGCTGGCAGCAAGGGAAATGTTTGGTCTGACTACTGAAGGTGAAAGGTCTTTCTCTTTGCTGTGGCTCTGCTCTTACAACGGCTGCATCTCTTCTCTCTTCTTCCAGATGCTGGGGACTCCAAACCCCCAGTGTATCAACATGTGCCCATTGCAACTGGCAGCCAAGACAGCGGCGAGTCCTACCTGTCCCTAGCCTTAGAGGTGGCCCTGATGGGGATGGGTCAGCAAAGAGTGATGCCTGAAGGTCTTTATGCCCAGGACAAGGTGTGCCGCAATGAGGAGCAGATCATCGCCCGGCTGCAGGACTTGGAGCTGGACCCGGTGCTGGTGCAGACCCTGCGGAAGCAGTGCATCTTGCTGCTGGAAGGTGGGGGCTTGGTCCATTTATCTGGCTTCTGTGTCTTAGCTGAGTGGTGGTAAGATCTGTGAGGTGCCCTTTCCAAGGTTTACACCTGGCTGACCCCATCCTGGCTTCTTCCTTGCTGGGTGTGGTGCTGAGTCTGTAGGATGGTTCTTCCCCATCATCTGGCAGAGCAAAGGAGTGAAACTGCCCCGAGGGGTTTAAGAGAAAGGTGCTACATATATAATAGCTTCAGTTTCTGAGGGATTTTGATCTGAAACAGTTTGTAGAAAAGGAGAGAGCAGTCATGGGTCCAACTTGAGTAACACCAGGGAGTTGCTGAGCATATGCTCAAAGCTTTTAGGTGGTGCAAACTCCAGCTACCAGTCCTGCTGTGCTAACAAGGCTGATGGGCTTTGCTTCTGCCTAGGTGGTCCCTTCAGCGGCTTGGGAGAAGTCATCCACCGTGAGAGTGTCCCTATGCACACCTTTGCCAAATACCTGTTCTCCGCCCTGCTACCCCACGATGCAGACCTGGCGTACAAGCTGGCTTTGCGGGCTATGAGGTTGGTGCATGTTTTTGTTCCATCTTTGCCCCTCGTTTTGCTTCTCTTTTCTACTCCCCAGGAGAAGCTGGAGTGCTTTGCACCCCTAGAATAGGAATGGGAATCAAGGCAGGCTTGGAACTTCCCATCTCCAGGATCAATTCTGTGCAGCAGATAGGGATGCCTGGGTACCGAGCAGCAGTGCAAAGAAACTCCTGCTGTCCTCTTGGGTGATTACTGGTATACAAGCTCCATCTCTAGGAGATGTGTCCAGTAATGTCTGTTGGTTCAGCCACCCACTAGCTTTTCAACCCAGGCAGGACCACTGCCTGGCAGTCCTGGTGACAATAATCCTTCTTCTGGTCCCAAGCACACACAGTGCTGTTATCTGCCTTCTTGTCTGCCAGGACTCAGGCTCCCTGCAGCCCTGCTGCCCTCAGGAAGGACTGTTACCTGGGCAACACAGGGGTAGATTATTCACCCCAGCCTCCAGGATGTCACAGAGATGGGCAGAGAGCACAGTCGCACTTCATTCTCTGTTAAAACCCAGTTCTGTCTCTGGGAGTTGGGACAGGACTGATGCCAAGAGCTGCTCCATCTCCTTCCCTGGTTTCTAACACACCACAGACATCAGCCTGTGTGCTGCAGTTTCTTGACATAGGCTGATTGAGACTTGAAAAGGCTGGAATTGCCCAAATGAGTCAATGCTTGGACTATCAACCCCAGAGCATCCTAGTGCCCTCCCCCTCTGATATTGCCTTTCTTGCAGCATTTCTTCAGTGAAATGGGGCATCTCTCCCCAAAGCTGAGGGAAATTTTGAACATTCCTTGTTCTGGAAAGAGCTGCTCAGGAGAACAGCCAAGGGCCTCTGCAGTGGAGGGAGACACTATGCCCTGGCAGATGTTAAGATCTGCAGCTTTCAAGCAGGAATGGGACCAAATGCCCGGGGGGGGGGCACCCTGTTCCTTCACCATCAGTTAGCACCCATCCCCTGCTCCCAGTTGGGACTCTCTGTGTCAGGGTGCCCCTGATCTGGGTGAGGAAGAAGGTTGGGCTGCTGCTGTCCTGTGGCTACCCCAAGTATAAAAGTGAAGAGAGCAGAGACAGTTTAGTAGTTTCTGTGTTGGTGGGACAATTTCCCTCCTATCTGCCTTTGCCAGCCATCAAATTAGTGACACTAGCACTCACTCAGGGGTTTAAGAGGCAACATGGCTTTGTCACCATCGCTGGTGACTTGATACTCCTGCTCTTCTTCCTTAGGCTTCTTTCTCCACAGTTTTTTCTAGGCTTGCAGATATCCCCATAAAAGCAGGTAACCCAAACCAGCTGTGGGGGCCCTGGGGAAATGTGCTGCTGGTTCTGATCACAACCAGGCATTTTAAGAAGAACCAGATGATAAAGCCAGGAGTTCTGCTGGGCACTTTGACATGAAAGGAACAGGGAGGGAGGAAGGATTTTTGCTCTTTTTTTTATTTTTCCTTTTCCTGAAGCTTGTGCTCTTTCTTACAAGTTTATAAATCACTTCATGGATCATTCTCCTCCTTTCAAGTTGGTCTCAGATTGATCCCTTTGCCCATGTGTGAAGCACGCAGCCTCAGAAGCTCCCACACGTGCTCGGCAGCAGGATGCTTTCAAAGGCACTGCTGTGTGCAGCTGCCTGCAGCCAGCCCCTGTGTCACCTTGCCAGCACCTTGGGGAGACAGGGTGAAAGCTGGGGCTAGGCAGAGATCTGATGTTTTCTCCTACTCTTTGACCTACAGATTGCCCGTCCTGGAGACTACAGCACCGTCTGGCGATGTGACTCACCCTCACCACCAGTTCTCAGTGGTCCCTAGTAGATACCCACGCTGGTTCACCCTGGGGCACCTGGAGTCACAGCAGTGCGAGCTGGCCTCCACCATGCTCACAGCAGCCAAAGGTTGGTGCAGGGCAGGTCTGAGGTAATGCTGCACAAAAATATCAAAGGGATTTTTGTGGAGAGAAAAGGGAGCTTGTGCTTCTGTTCCCTTGAGCACTGGCAGAATGCTGTGGGCAGGGCACCGTTGAGCTGGCCTGGGAGAAGCCCACCAGGCTCTGGGATCTCTGAGGCTCTTGTCTAAAGGTCCCCAAAGGCTCATGGTCCAACAGCTGTGCTGAGTGGGCTATCTTGGTCCCAGTCATGGTGGGGCTCATAAAGCACCTCCTTACTGATCTCTAGGGGCTCTTTGGTGCCTGTACAGGCACAGCTACTGAAGGGTTTTTCATTAAATGCCTCTCTGTGCAGAAACCAACCCTGTTGGGACAACGAGCACCTTGTGTCCCACAAGAGCTGGTGGGTTGAGCAATTAGTAGTGCCGCTCCTGTCCCACACACTCTGCAGCACCTTCCAGCCCCTGGTACTGTCAGCCTGGTAGTGAAGCTGTTGCTACCTTAGCAAGGTGGGAAGTAAATGAGGTCTCAGAAAGCCCCAGCCTCACTGCCTCTGCAGCTGCTTCTTTCCTTCCAGCCCTCCAAGGCTGACGCTGTCCAGATCTTGCCTTGCAGTACCTGGTAGACAGCTGGTTCCTGGTTTATCTTTAGTTTCCTCTCCAGCCCTTAAGTGGTATGAGGTTTTTATGCAGGGGCCACTGGAATATCTACTTTCCCCCCCCCCACCGTCCCCTTCCCTGGGTGTTCCCCCACTGCAGCATGTCCCAGTGTGATTCTGTGTCCTCGCAGCTTCTCTCACCCATGTCCCCATGAGCCATTTTAGGGAGCCCTGGACTGTAGTGGTGGTGCCAAGCAGCTGCTGTGGGTAGCAGGCGATCTCTTCAGCTGTTAGTCACTGCAATGCTTCTGTGCCCAGGTGCATCACTAGGTGTTTCACACTACTGTGCATTGCTTGGTTTTCTTTGTGTGAGGTTCTGGTGCTCGGCTCAAGATAATGGGAGTAGAAACAGCCCTGGAACAAAGCTGAGGGACCTGTTATGGCATGCTGGCATCTCTGGTCTGCACCCATGCCAAGGGTCCCTCCATCCACCCTGTGTCCCACAGGGGCTGATGGGAGGATTTCTCAAGCTGGATGCAGCACCATGATATTAATATGTTTGATAGGTGCCTCTTCCAACATCTTGCCCCGTCCCTCACTGCCGTTATGTGGCCACCTTGCACCTATGGCCTTCTGTGGCATCACTGGGTGTTGTGCCAGGGAGCCTCCTTCTCTGGACTATCTCAGCCTCTCTTAGTCATGAAAGCTGCACCTGGGATTTTCAGGACCAAGTGCAGTGAATCTGGGTGGCCCTGGCCCAGCCTTTACTGGCCTCGCACAGGGAGGGGACTTACTGGGCAGGACAGTCTGTGTGTGGTAAACAGCTTTTCTTGTTAACATCCTAGACGAAGACTGACCTTTTCACAGCCATTGAACACTGGGCATCTCCCTAAACCCCATCTTTGCTGGGAAGAGTTCTGGTTTACAGCTGCCAAACTCCAGCCCAGAGTAGAACATCCAAGTCCCTTGGAGATGTCTGTTAATGCTCCAGGATTTGTTTGGATCACTCAGGACTGATTGTGTTCTCTGTGAAAGGATGACCTTGAGCAACGATGGGTGTTGCAGGAAATGTCACCTAGAGAGGAGGCTCCATTTTGCTGTTTGACTAGGATCTGATAGAGCATTCCTGTGTGTCCAGAGGGGCTGACCATGCTGAGAGAGCTGTTCACTGCAAGCAGAAGATAGGGCTTGTGGGCAAGGTGAGGGAGGACAAGCCATTTGACTGCCCTTGCTTGCTCCCAGGGGATATGCTTCGCCTACGCACAGTGCTGGAGGCCATCCAGAAGAACATCCACTCCTCCTCCTTGATCTTCAAGCTGGCTCAGGATGCGTTCAAGATTGCCACACCAGCTGACAGCAACTCCGACACAACACTGCTCAATGTTGCACTGGAGCTGGGGCTCCAGGTACAAGATAGCATGGGGGGGATGCTGGTGGCCCTTCTGCCCTGTGTGCTGTGGTAGCGGCACTGGTGATGGTCTTCCACCAAGCAGATGGGGCCTCATGGTAGGAGTAAATTTATCCTTTCGTGGCTCTCAGTAGGGGAGCTCAGCCTTGGGAGGCCGCTGTGAACACTGGCAGTGCCAGAGAGTCAGTAGCCAGCCAGGCTAGAGGGGTTCTTGGGAGTCACCATTGAGCTGGACAGCCTCGATGGTCACTGCCCTGTGGTGCAGCCACACCAAACTCTGAGTTTGCCTTGCAGGTGATGCGCATGACCCTGTCCACCCTCAACTGGCGGCGGCGGGAGATGGTGAGATGGCTGGTGACATGTGCTACTGAAGTGGGTGAGTGCCTGGATGGGGCATCTGGCCAATGTGTGGTGAGAATGGGGTGGGCATGCTGATCCTGGGGTCATGCAAAGGCCTGGGATTCTGAGCTCTTCTGGGTTTCCTGTTGCTTCCTGGGTAACTGGATGCACCTCAGAGCACCAGCTGGCAGGGCTTGGGTCACAGCAGCAGCCAGGTTTGGGGCTGGCACAAGTCCCAGGTATGACTATCCAAGTCAGGGGTATTTGCTGTGCTTTGCATCATGGCAGTGCAAGTAGCAGTTGCTCGTTCCCCTCTGACTAAGTCCATGTTAAGGCAGAGGCAGCAGCTCAGCATTGCTGTGAGCCAGCTTTGCCCTGGCTCTGGGCACTCGGGAACTCAGATGAGCCCTGCAATGCAAGTGGGGCTCCAGTGCTGTGACCCCACTGTTTTTTTGCAGGGGTGAGAGCCCTGGTGAGCATCCTGCAGAGCTGGTACTCACTGTTCACTCCCACGGAAGCCACCAGCATCGTAGCGGCCACGGTGATGTCCCACAACACCATCCTGCGCCTGAGCCTGGACTACCCCCAGCGGGAAGAGTTGGCCAGCTGTGCCCGCACCCTGGCCCTACAGTGCGCCATGAAGGACCCACAGAACTGCGCCCTGTCTGCCCTGACCCTCTGTGAGAAGGACCACATTGCCTTCGAGACTGCTTACCAGATTGTCATTGATGCAGCCTCCACTGGCATGACCTACACCCAGCTTTTCACCATCGCCCGCTACATGGAGCACCGGGGCTATCCACTCCGGGCATTCAAACTGGCCTCATTGGCCATGACGCATCTCAACCTGGCCTACAACCAGGACACACACCCAGCCATCAACGATGTGCTCTGGGCCTGCGCCTTGAGCCACTCTCTGGGCAAAAATGAGCTGGCGGCCATCATCCCACTGGTGGTGAAGAGCGTGCATTGTGCCACAGTGCTCTCGGACATCCTTCGCCGCTGCACCATGACGGCCCCAGGGCTGGCTGGCATCCCTGGCCGCAGGAACTCGGGGAAGCTGATGTCCACCGACAAAGCCCCTCTGCGGCAGCTGCTGGATGCGACAATAAGCGCCTACATCAACACCACCCACTCCCGGCTCACCCACATCAGCCCGCGGCACTATGGGGAGTTTATAGAGTTCCTCAGCAAGGCCAGGGAGACCTTCCTCTTGGCACAGGATGGGCACATACAGTTTGCCCAGTTCATTGACAATCTCAAACAAATCTACAAAGGCAAGAAAAAACTGATGCTGCTGGTGCGGGAGCGGTTTGGGTGAGCCCCAGCCCCAGCCACGCTCACTGGCAGGGTCCAGCCACAGCATGGGGACTTGTGAGAGAAGAAAGAAGGAAAGCAGAGAATACTTTCCCCCCACCGGCAGTAGGCTGCTCTGTTCTGGTCTTCTGTTTCTTTTTTTCTTTGTTTTGTTTTGGGTTTTTTTTATTCTTCTTTTTTATTATTTTTTTCTTTCTTGGATTTAACCATTTCACACGCTGAGAGGATCCAGAGATTCCTTGGGCACAAACCAAAAGGCAACCACGGGGAAAAAGGATGGTTCGCTCAGCCCCCTGCCCTCCCTTGCCAATACCAAAAGCTAACCTGGAAATCTAATACCTCTTTCCTGAAAGAAGCGGTCACTGGAGGGATTTGAAGGTTGCAAAGTGCAAAAATATTTTCAATGACATGGGGAATTAAAAAAAATTTAGAAAAAAGAAAAAAAAAGAGCAAGCGAAGAAACCCACGACACTAGAACCTCATGTGTCACCAAAAGCAATGGCTTTGCAGAGCGCTTCTCCCGCCCACCCGAGACATGCAAACTCCTCTATTTGTGAAGATACTTCAATAAAAACAAGTTAAAGTAACTGTTCTCAGGGATTGCTTACTAAAAGTAACACAAAAATAAGCATTTATGATACTGTAAATACTATAGTATATGTGTCAATTATTAAATTGTAAAGTTATAATTATTTATAATTCTGTCTTTTATTTGGGGGATACTTGAAATTGTTGTGGGCTGGGGCGATTATTTTTATTATTGCTATTATTATTATTATTATTATTATTTAAAAAAAAACCACACAAAACAAAACCACAGACAAAAAGAGGAGGAGGCACACGAACGTTTCTCAGGTTCCCACGGCATCATTGGCAGCGAAGAAGGGTGTGGGGGGAGGCGAACCTCTGCTCGACTCGCAGCCCTGGGACGGACAGATGGACAGACAGATGGAAGGAGGAGTGGCAGCCAATGCTGGAGGACAGCAAAGGAAGGAACTTGGGGCAGTTCTTGCTGGGACATGCATGGATGCTAGTGATGGAGGACATGAGCCCATCGCCTTGTGCACAGCCGTCTCTGTGGGTGCGAGGTGCTGGGCAGGTGGGCAGGCATCAGGGCTGCTCAGCTCCTGGGCAGGGAGCAGGGGTGAGCACAGCTGTGCCACCTCCCTTGGCTCTGTGGTGTGGCCAGCGCTCGGCCCTTCCTGGCTTTGTCCTGTGCCAGGGGCCGACTCTGCAGCCCCGGGCCGGCAGCTCTTCAGTTTTGGTTCATTTCTTTGCCAGTGGGTCGGGAGGGCTGTGGGGGGGGGTCCAGGGCCAGTCTGGATGGTGACTTGTAGTTAGAGAACGTGGGCTAGTTATCTGCTGTCTGGTTTGATTTTTAATTTTTTGGCAAGTGACTTGTGTCCGCGCTCCGGCCAGGAAACCAATTGTACTTGGTCTGTGTCGCCACCGAAATAGCGGTCTGCAACCAGTCTGTTTCTCTTTTTTCTTCCCCCCCCCTTTTTTTTCTTTTGCGTGCGTGCGTGTATGTGTGTGTGCGACCTCTTCATCTGATGTTTAATAATAAAAGGGATGAACGTTACTGCCTGTTTCTCTACTGTCTTTCTCTAAAGCTAGAGGGGTCACTATGCTTCCTGGGCAGCCTGACATCATGGGTGATGCAAGTAGGGCAGAGCTGCAGAGACATGCTCCAAGGACAGGGATGAGCAGCAGCAAGGCACCCTAGCTGCTGCAGGGTACTTGTCTGCTATGCTCAGTGTCCGATCTCTGCCCAACCTGGTGGCACCACTAGGGCCATGATAGCTGGTACAGTGCTGGCACCCATATCCTGATCCCTCTTACGGTCCACGTGGACTGCAGTGGCACAGTCATGATCCAGAGCATTTGGCTGCTTTCTGCAGGGTTTGCCAAGTCTCAGGCAGCTGGGACCCTGAGGAGACAGGGAGGTGTGCATGGGGGACCTGATCTCCAGGACTACTGGAATGGTCTCAAAAGTTCTGGGAGCTGGAGGGGGAAGGTGATGGTGGTGCTAGGGCTGTGGTATATCTACCAATACAGCCCATGTTGCAGTGTTGGTGCTGCTGCTGTTCCTGCTGTGGGGCCAGACTTCTGCTTGTAGGTCACCCATACACTAGGGGATGCCCTGGGTCTATGTTGTGTTGCCTATTCCCACCTGAGCAGGACTGCAGCACAGCTCATGCTGAGCCCATGGCAGTGGTGGGCTGTGAGCCCCCAACTCCCAGGCTGTGATCCTGCTGGCCTCAGGCAGCCCACTTCTTCCAGCAGGGCTAAGCACATCCATGGAGCCAGGAGATACCTGTTGTGCTCAGGACTCATGTTCTGTCCTGCAAGCCCTTGGCACAACACCATGCAGCCTGGCAAGTGGATGCATGTTCCCCGTCCATGCCTTGCTGGCATTTCCCCTTTCCCCATTCTGACCTGCAGGACAGTGCTTGGAGCACCCCTCCTGCTCTGGCCCCACTGCCAGGCTGCCATCACAACTCTTCCCATCCCCCCCAGTCAGAGTCACACCACAGCAGCAGAGAAGGTGCTGGTTTAATGCTGCAGCCCAGCCTGGAGCAAATCTTGTGACAACACACTGCATGGGGTGATTGTGCCCAACCCACAGTCCTGTCCCCAGCACTGAGGCTCAGCTGTGTTTGTTGATGTGGCGGGAGTGAGCATGCACAGCCTCCACAAAGGCACCCACGTGCTCGGGGTTCATATCAGGGTAGAGGCCGTGGCCCAGGTTGGCAATGTAGCGTTGAGTCCCAAAACCTTCTAGCATCTTCTTCACCAGCTCACCAATCTTCTCCTGTAGCCACAGTGGGAAAACGTCAGCCCCAGCCAGCCCAGGGTGCTCTGTCTCTACCAGTACTCAACCAATCTGAGGATCTGTCAGCCAGCACCACAGGTGGAGAAACTGAGGTGTATCTTTAACACAGGCTGGAACTAGCCCCTGTTGCTGGCAATGGCCACCACTCACCTTGGGTGCATAGAGCGCGCATGGATCAAGGTTCCCTTGCAGAGTGACACCTTTCCCTGTCTGTGCACTGCAGCAAGGAGGAAGCAGGTGAGTTGTTGCCTGTGAAGTAGAGGCTGGGGGCAGACAGGTGCCTGCAGCCCCCCAACACAGAGCACAGGGGATGTGGCTGCTATGAGTGCTATGTACCATGCAAACCAAACTACCTCCACCTCTGGAGCAAACATCTCCCCATCCCAGCACCCAAGCACTCTGCCAGATTCTTACCGAGCTTCCTGGGGCCGGATGGTCCAGTCAAGACCGACCACCTCGTAACCAGCGTGGGCCAGGTCACGCAGCGCATAGTGCGCATCTTTTGCAAAGATAATCTGGGAATGAAGGAGAGGGGCAGTAACTCTGCTATAGGCCAGGCTCCTCTCCATGGGCTAGACAGATGGGGGCAGGTACCAAGAGATACCACCCCTCCACTAGCACCCCTGTGCCAGGGGCAGCCCCGACTCACCATGGGCACCAAGGGAAGCCCCTCCTCCTTCAGCTTCCTCTTGACTCCCTGGGCAATGTCTCGGATATAAGGCAGTGCAAAGTCCTGAAACTGCTCTGGACCCAGGTGCCCCGCATGGGACTCAAACAGCTGCAGCGCCTGCCAGGGAGATGGGGCTGGGAGAGCTACACCTCAGTTCCTCCTCCCAAAAGCTGAATCTTCTGTGTGCTCTGTCCCCAATCCCTGCCTAGCCCTGTCCCCATGCCACAGGACACACCTGTGCTCCAGCAGCCACTTGCCCCACCAGGTAATCAGTGATGACATCAGCTAGCAGCCGCAGCAGTCGGTGGCTTGCCTCAGGGTGTCGATAGAGCCAACTCTTGGCCTTGGCCATTGTATTGGAGCCACCACCTTCAATCATGTAAGACATGAGTGTCCACTGTCAGAAAGAGAAGAACAAGAAAGGTGATGGAGATGGAAGAAAACACAAGGGGTCAGACAGAGTGCTGAAGGTAGGACCTGTGAGCACCCCAGAGCCTGGGGTGTATCTGTTCCTGCACTGAACATCCACCACCTATGCACCCCTATTAACACCAACAGCTCTGGGGGTGTCATGGCTGGTGTCATCCCAGAAGAAATAGCAGAGAAACACAGGAAGAAGCCACACCACTTACAGGTGCCCCAGAGAAACCGATGAGGGGCACCCTGCCCTCTAGGCTGTGTCGTGTCAGCGTGATGGCTTGGAATACATAACCCAGCTCTGCAGTCACGTCCACCTTCTGACGTAGTTTCATCAGATCCTCCACTTCTTTCAGGGGCTCTGTGAATGTGGGTCCTTTGCCAGGAACCATGACAACCTCCATACCCAGCGCCTGGAGACATGGGAGAACGGAAGCAGGAATGTGGTGGCCCTGAACCCAGCCAGTCCTGTTCTAAGCCATTGCCTCATACTACCATCCATGGGTCTCACCTGGGGCACCACCAAGATGTCAGAGAAGATGATGGCAGCATCCAGAGGGAATCGTCTCAGTGGCTATAGAGAAGAGTTAGCATCAGTGAGAGGCTGGGATGCCCTCTCCACAAAGGACCTGGACAACTGGTCCGTGAGGTTCCCAGAGACTGCACAATTTACTGGGACCATCTGGGGTGTTGGATTCAACGTTTTTTCCTGTCCACATCTGGGCAGGAAGAAGGGACACACAGGTCCTCAGAGGGATGCTCACCTGAAGAGTCAACTCACAGCATAATTTGGGACTCCGGCAAGTGGCAAAGAAATCTTGTGCTGCTCGTGTCTCCTGAAACTCTGAAAGAGACCAGCAGGAGCATTATGGGGTGTGCATGACCCTTCTCCCCCTGCCCTGTTTCCCCCTCACTGTGTTTCCATGAGCTCACCAGGAAGGTAGCGTCCTGCCTGCCGCATGCACCACACTGGTGTGTGCTCTGTCTCCTCCCCACGTGCTGCTCGAAGGAAAGTGTCATTCTTCAGCTTCGGGAAACCCTTGGGGCTATGTATACAGAGCAGACACAGGTTGTCACTCACAAAGGTATCTGGGTGCCCTGCCAGATATCCAAAGCTGAGGGCTCGTCCACACTCCCCAGCTGGTGACCACAGAAAAGGTCTTGTGCCAAGCTCTGACAAATGGTCCTGGGCCACTGCCTGCTGAGGACTGAGGAGGACCTCCCCAAGGAGAGGTGATATCCATCCCAGGACTCTGTGAGATTAGCTTATCAGGACCAGCAGCCACTCCAGCCTGGAGAGAGCTGGGGTCAGTGGGGTGTGGGGATAAATGGCCCTGCCACGAGTGCCTCCCTCCCTATCTGTACCATGCAGCTCCAGGAAGCTAAGATGCCAACCGAGGCGGCAACCATGAGTTCCCAGGCTCTCGGCCATGGTGTGACCACCAAGGAGCTGCTGGAGACCACCCCACCCAGCGACAGGGACACTGGGCAACAATGGGGGACAGCTACCACTGTTCTGTGGTAACAGGCACAGGGATATTGATAGGGATAAAGTTCCCAAAACTCACTGTGAGACCAGTGGCTTTACTGCCACACCACTGACCCTTCTGATCTATCCCAGTGCAGGATCAGGATTTCCAGGGTCTCAACAGTGCAAGATCAGCCCACAGCCAGTGCCTCACCAGTGACCCCAGTGCAAGACTCTGGGTCACACCAGCGCCGTTCCCCAGTGCCTCCCCAAGGCTACACCAGTGTCCCCAGTACAAAACTTCAGTGCCAGAGTACCGTCCCCAGGGCCACACCACTGCCCTCGGTACAGGACCGCAACACCGTCCCCACGGCTAGACTAGTGTCTCCTGTACAGGCCTCGGTTAGTGCCCCATTCGTTGCACTGGGAGGCCGGGGAGGCGACGGTGCCGAGGGGACTCAGGCCGGCAGCCCACGGACCCTGTTACTCACATAAGCCGCTCTCCGTCCTCCATCCTCCTGCCTCGCTCGGCCCCTCAGCAGCCTCTCACCAGCCCAGCGCGGCCTCTCCGCCCCGCCCCTTCCCCGCCCCCGCGACGCCGCCATCTTGCCGTAACC
>VZRI01014170.1:2439-68738 GCA_013397515.1 Upupa epops | reverse complement strand
ATGTGGCCTAACCTGGGTGAAGGAGAGGGGAAAGAGACCCTCCTTCGACCTAGTAACCACAGTCTTCTTAATGCACCGCAAAAGATCATCTGACCTCCTGACCACAAGGGCTCATTGCTGCCTCGTCACAGATGATGGGGTCCACCAGGTCCTTTTTCCCAGAATGACTCTCAAGCAGGTCAGTCCACAACCCATACTGATGCATGGAGTTGTTTCTCCCCACATGCCTCTGTCTACACTTGTCCTTGTTGAACATCATCCAGTTTTTCTCTGCCCAACTCTCCAGCCTATTCAGATCATGCTGGAAGGCTGCCTTCCAGCATAACCTTCTGGTGAGTCAACCACTCCTCCAAGCTTTGTATTACAGTAGAATCATAATATCATTAAGGTTGGAAAACCGCTACAAGATGAAGGCCAACCATCACAAAATCATGTTCCTTAGTACCACATCTATGTGTTTTTTGAACAGATCCAGGGATGGTGACTCCATCCCCTCTCTGGGCAGCTTGTTCCAAACCCTGACCACTCTGTCACTGAAGAAATTTTTCTTAATGTTGAATCTAAACCTCCCCTGGCACAACTTGAGGCTGTTTCCTCTTGTTCTCTCACTTGTTGAATTGGGAGTGGAGACCAATCCCCATCTCTCTACAGCCTCCTTTCAGGTAGATGTAAAGAACAATAAATTCTCCCCTCAACCTCCTTTTCTTCAGGCTAAACAACCCCAGTTCCCTCAGCTGTTCCTCATATGACCTGTTCCCCAACCCCTTTACAAGCTTTATTGACCTTCTTTTGAACCCACTCCAGCACCTCAATGTCCTTCTTGTATTGATGTGCCCACTATTTCTGATGCACGCAAAGATGCTATTTGCCTTGGCCACCTGAGTACACTGCTGGCTCATGTTCAGCCAGCTGTCAATCAGCACCCCCAGGTTCTTTCCCACTCAGCGGTTCTCCTGACACTGTTCCCCAAGCCTGTAGCATTACATGGGGTTCTCATGACCAAAGTGCAGGACCTGGCACTTGACCCTGTTAAACCTCATATAACTGACCTCAGCCCATCAATCCAGCCTGTCCAGGTCCCTCTGCAAAATTACCAGCAAACCTGCTGAGGGTACACTCTGACCTCTCAGCCTGGTTGTTGATGAATATACTGAACAGAAATGAACCCAGTGCTGACCCCTCAGAAGCACCACTAGATACAGGCCTACAATTTGACTCTGCCCCATTGACTACAGCTCTCTGAGTTCTGTCTTTTAACCAGTTCCCAATCCACATCACTGTCCAGTCATCCAATCCATCCTTAAGTTTGGCTCTGAGGATGTCATGAGAGGCACTGTCAAGGCAGACTACACCTTTTGCCTTCTCTTCATGTATTTAACAAGTTACATCTTCATAAAGGGTTATCAGGTTAGTCAAGCAGGACTACCCCTTTGTGAATCCATGTTGACTACTCCCAATAACCTTTCTTTCCTTAGGTGCTTTGAAATGATACTAAGAACAGGCTGCTCCATCACCTTTCCAAGGGTGGAGGTGAGGCTGAGCAGTCTGTAGCTATTGGGGTCCTCCTTCTTGCCCTTTTCAAAGACAGGAGTGACATTAGTTTTTGTCCAGTCCTCAAGCATCTCTCCTGCTCTTCATGATTTATCAAACGTGATAGAAAGTGGCCTAGCAATGACTTCCACCAGCTACTTCAGCACTCATGGGTGCATCCTATCAGGGCTCATTTAATTGTTCTTTAACCCATTTATCTTCCACCAAGGCAAACTCTTCCACCCTTCTGAATTCCTTTGTGGTCTCAAAAGGCTGGGACTCATGAGGGCTGGTCTTAGCAGTAAACAGAGGACAAGAAGATGTTCAGTATCCCCACCTTCTCTGCATCCTTCATAACCAGGGCACCCACTTCATTCAGCACTGGGCTCACACTTCCTCTTAGCTTTCCTTTTATCTGCAATATACTTGAATAATTCCTTCTTGTTATCCTTGATCACTCTTGCCTTAATTCTAAGGAGGCCTTAGCTTTCCTTATCTCATTCCACTCTCCTCTGACAGCATTATTACATTGCTCCCAAGAGGTCACTCTTCTTCCATGTTTTATAAACTACCTTCTTTCACTTAAGTTTACTCAGAAGCTCCTTGCCTGATACCTTGCTTCTAGGGATGCATCAATCCTGAGCTTGGAGGGAGTGATGCTTGAAAACCAGCTTCTCTACTTCCTAGAGCCCTAGCCCATGGTATTTCTTCAAGCATTTTCTTGAAGAGATCAAATTAGTTCTTCTAAACTCCAGGGTTGTGATCTTGCTTTTTACCTTCTGTCTACTGTACTTGATTCTAAACTCTTATCTTCTCAAGGTCACTACAGCCTGGGGTGCCCCTGACCTTAATGTCCTCCACCAGTCCCTCCCTGTTCATCAGTACCAGGTCTAGTAGAACACCTGCCCTTGTTGGCTCCTTCACCACTTGTATATGGATCAGAGCGTCCCATATCCTTGTCCTGTGCTGTTCCTATGGATGTCAAAATCTCCTACACAAAGCAGTAGAAGTATAGAAACCCCCCATGTAAGCCAGCTGAATACACAGCTTTTCAAGACAAAGTAACCTACACACTCACTTTAGCAGGGCATTGTAGAGTTTCTTTCCAAACTTTTCTTTCACAGACTGTGCAGTGTCCCTAGGAAAATAAAGAAATATATGCATAAAGCAGGAGAATCCAGGACTCAGTCAGAATAAGTAAGACCCTTGTAGCTGGAAATCAAAAAGTGCTTTCATGTATACTGATGCAATCAAGAATGCAGAAAGCAGATAGATGTTTGGTTCTCAAAGCATTCTTATTCAACCTACAGCCACACTGATGGCTTGCAACACAACTGAGGTTTGAGCTGCATCCAAAGCAGAATGCACTGGGAAAAACAGGAGCATGCTTGACTAGTGACTGCTTCTAGTATTTTGCTCTGATCAGCAGACCACACTTCCATCTCAGCTATAAAAAAGAGACCATACAAATGATTCTACACAGAAAATCATCAACATTGGACAATAATTGGGACAAGTTTCCACTGTAACTTGACCTAGGAGAACTAAATACAAGAGTTGAACAAAGAGGGATTGAAAGTAGCCTTCTCCCTTCACTTTCTGCCCTGCTTCCTAATTAAAGACTTTTGAAGACAAGAGTTAGCCTAAAAGTAGTTTGCCATAAATTAGTCTACAAACCAAAACAGTTCCTGGTAAGCTTAGGCCCTGTTTTAAGCTAATAATAAAGCCTGTGCCTGACAAATATTGTATTGCAGCCACTAAAGAACACTAGTGAACACCCGTTCTAAACACAAAGAGCCATGTGTGTTATCCTAGCTCAAATAATTGGGAAGTAGAGCCAGAAGTGGTGGTGTTCAAAATAGAAAAGGCACTACATTTGGGTAAAACACCTCATGGAACTTTTCCTGCCTTTCTGATTTCTAAGAGTTCTACTTTGGGCTAAGGCAAAATGTAGCGACATCCCAAGCTTTGCTAAGCTGTGAATCCATGTACCTGGATTTGGTTGGTCTCTTCCAGCTCACACAGCCACAAGAGCTAAATGTCAAACCAAACTGATCCAAATCCCAGCAAGAAAGTCCCTTTGTGATTATATTTTCACAGACTCATGCCATGCACACACCCAAAACTTAATCCAGCTAGACAGACTACTTTTCAGAAGCAGATCAGCCATTGTCTATTCCTTTATAGTTCTCAACACCCTCTTGTGTTTAATTCTTAATATTTCTGATTTTACCACAGTATACTGATATCAAGTGTTTTTTTCCCTGGAGCTCCAGATTATGACCATGCTAACACTGCATATATGTAGAGCAGGAAGCAGCAGTTGTATGTCATTTCACATCTTTAGGTTAACCTTTACTGTTACTATAACACCTGCATTACTAAGTTTGAGAGAAACAACCATGTGATAGAGATACAACAGGGAAAAACCTTTGCATAGGTAATGTAAGTTATGCTTACTAAAAAGCCCCTCGTCATCTTTCTTGACGACTCCCTTTAAGTACTGAAAGATTGCGATAAGGTCACCTCAGAGCCACCTTTTCTCCAGGCTGAACAACCCTAATTATTGCAGTCTATCCACACAGAAGAGGTGCTCCAGCCCTCCAATCTTTATGTGCCTCCTCTGGACTCACTCCAAAAGGTTCATGTCCTTCTTTTCTTGAGGACTCCAGAATTGGATCAGCAGTCCCCGTGGGGGTCTCACCAGAGAGAGGACTAGAGGGGCAGAATCACTTCCTTTGACCTGCTGGCCACACTTCTTTTCATGCAGCCCAGGATGCCGTTTGCCTTCTGGGCTGCAAGGGTACATCCTTTTGTCTACCAGTACCCTCAAGTCCGTCTCCTCACAGCTGCTCTCAGTCACGTAATCTCCCTGCTTGTATTGATACTGAGGATTGCATTGACCTGGCAGTAGGACTTGGCCTTGTGTACTGGCCCACTTCTCCAACTTAGGTCCCACAGGATGACAACCTGTCCCTCTTAAAGTCAAACCAGAAGCTGGAAGCACTTCTTACAAGAATGGCTTTAAGAACAGCTTCCTTCTGCAGCAGAGTTTAAGCGCTCTAGCCACCTGATAAGGTGCACATTTGCAGTTCCCTGCTCAGATAACAGATCTGTTAAGTACACTGTGCAAAATCACAATTTTCTCTTGTTAAAACAAACTCATTCTTCATAACCCACCACTGATTCGCTTTATGAATTTGAGCCCTCTGTTTTGCCATGATTCTCTGTTCAGAAGTATCTCACAATGTGTGTCTTTTGCTGTGTAGAATCACATAGCAGTTAGACTCAGCTTAATGTGGAGGTTAAGTCTACCCGTGTTTCGCTTTTTCATCTGGTAAACTGTACAATGAAAACCGTTAAACTGAGGAGAGCTGTGACAATTTTCCTTTTATAGTTGTAAATGTCACTGCTTGAGCATGACCACAGCTAATTCTAGGTTATATAGGAAATTACAGACAACTGCTGTCACTGTTACTCGGCTGGATCAGACAGCACCATTTCCATGTTTCCACACAGAAGAGAATGTGTCATTAATTTCTTTCCCCGCTGGCTGCAGAGAAGCTCACACTCATAAATTGGTAGGCAGTCCTTCTTTTGTGGGAGCTCAATGGCAAGCACAAAGGGAGCAGAGGTTTACTGGAGTTTCTAGGACCTTTGACTTTGTCATTGCAGGACAAGTGATGTTTGCTAACTTGTTAAAAAGAAAGGCAAGGCAAGTTTACTAAAAATAACCTAGGGCAAAAAATACAAATATTTGCCCTCGTTTATCATTCCCATCTCTTTCATCCCCACAACTACATTGTAGTTACCCACGGGCCTCCATTTCAGCAGATCAAAAGGAACACTGATCACCAGAAACGTCTGCAAGTCTCCTCAATTCAGTGTGCAAGGCTGTTGGTGAGAATGACAATTACCAGAGCTGCTTCCGGACTGCTTGTCCTTTCAGGGTTTCCACATTGAAATTGTTTGTCTTTGCTGGCATGATGAAGAACACAACAACCGTAACATCAGTCTTATGAACCTACACAGACACAGGATAGACAGGAAAGAAAAATAACCTCACTACAAGGTCTCCCATCTGACTTTAATGCTAAGAAATAGTCACAGGAGTAGGCAATGAACTGTGTGGTTGGTTGTCTGGGAAGGCTCTGATCTTACACTTCTCCCTTTAGCTAAGAAATTTTTGTCAGGTCAGAGATAGATGGGGGTGGCTATGGGCAAACAGAAGTCACTCCATTTCAGTTTGTGCAACAGAGATTGTTCTAACTTCTCACAGTTTAGAGGTCATGTGAATATAAACTGCAAAAAGTAAAAATCCTACACGCATTTTCCCACCTGACACAAACTATGTTGGATGAAAGGAGTGAGCAATTAGATTTCTAGCTGAGGTGTGCAAGCACGGCACAGCACCAAGCAGAACTACTTTCTGTAGCAATAGTGCCTCAGATGGACAGGCAGAATGAGGCATGGTAGCCTATGCATCTGTGACCCAGCAGCACAAAAAATCATAGGATCATAGGATCATAGGATGTTAGGGGTTGGAAGGGACCCAAGAGATCATCGAGTCCAACCCCCCTGCCGGAGCAGGACAAAACTATCTAACACAGATCACAGAGGAAAGCATCCAGGCGGGCCTTGAAAGTCCCCAGAGAAGGAGACTCCACGACCTCCCTGGGGAGTCTGTTCCAGTGCTCTGTGACCCTCACAGCAAAGAAGTTCCCCCTTGTGTTGAGGCGGAACCTCCTCTGCTGCAACTTACACCCAAAAATGGCAAGTAATTTCTTGTTAATCTCTCACAACCAGCTACTGTGAAGGCAAAAGGCATTTGCTGTAAAATCTGACCCTTTGCTTTTATAATTTCATTTGCTGGTTTCTCCTGCATGCTGATATGGTTCAGAGTATCAGGTCACTCCTTGCAGGGAGCAAAATGAGTTTGTACTCTTGTCAACAACTGCTTAAAGAAACATAATGGGTGACCTGTTCAGAGCTGTAAAGGTTGTTTTAATTGTCTCCATCCTGAATAGTAGACACAGAAACATGCAGTTAGCACACATTGTCTGCGCCTGAGCTACAAGGAAATGTAAAGTAGAAAATAAACTATAGGAATCGTCTATCATTTGGAGGTTCTTCCTTCTCTTCAAGGTAGGTTCAAAGTCCATCATGCTACGATCTCAGCGTGTATTAACAATCTGTCCCAACAGTAATCTTTTGTTTCCAAAAGGCTTGTAAGGTCTTCAGGTAGCAAAGAAAAAGGACTCAATACAGTAAGTAATCCTAACGGGTGCTATGTATCCTTCAGCTTCAGACCCACCACTAGGAATTGTTTAAGCAGCACCATCATTCCTAGATTCACAAGCAGTACAGGTATTCTGGAATTACCTTTGGAAATAATTACAGAGCAAATGCTCTTTGAACAGCTAGTCAGGGGCTGGCATGCACATGGCAACAGTGCTGCAGTAAAGCCAGGCTCAGCTTATGGGAGAAGCAAGTCCCAGTATGCTGTTCTAGCTCTGAGTTGTCCACACCTGCAGTGTCTTTCTTACCCTCAGCAAAAAGTTTAATCTTGACAAGGCTTCTAGAAACATATCAGCTCCTTTGTTGGAAAACTCGTATCTCCCGGCAATGAAGAAAAATAAGGTCTTCTCAAGACTGAAGTCAAGGTGGCTGCAATCAAGCAAATAGACAGACAAGTACAAGGTATTTTGCAAGAGCTAAATGAATAGAACACACAAAAGCTTCCTATTCTGAAGGAATGTAGTATCCCAAAAATATACTGAAGGTGAGGCTTTTTTGCTGTTCTTGCAATGAAGATAACTATCTTAATCTGAGAAACAGCATCCAGGGTAAATCATGAAAAAAAATCAAGACTACCTGCCTGATCCCAGAGTCTGTTAAGCAGAGTTAGAACTGCTGTCTGAAAATCCTCTATCTTCTGGCTGAGAAATCCCAGGTGGATATTTGACTAACACTGCAGTTGCACTATGAAGTAATTGTTAGTCTCCCCGCTTCTTGCTTTACACAGTGTTGGACAACCATTGCTAATTTTTTAAAAGTAAAAGCATACCCATAGAAATGACCTCGAATGAACTCTTGGATCCTAGCCTTGTACATGGAATGCAAATTCTGAAACTCATGCATTGCTGAAAATTTCTTAATGTTCAAGCCATTTGGGGTGACAACATCTGGAAAAGCAGAGAAAAGGCAGAGGTAGACATCTTCAGAGTCAGAGAAATCTTTAAGGAAAGAACCAAAGTGTCTTTCAGTTGTCAGCACGTGAACAGGTTATGTACTCTTACTTTTCATGGCTAGGGCACTAACACAACAGCCTCTGCTAGTCCATTCCACAAAGCTATTGCACTTTCTAAAGCATTGAAATGGCTTGGCACCACTTCAACCTGTACTTAATATCAGCATAGAGTTTGCTGAACAGTGAGGACTCCCCATGCCCTCCTGTCCTGTCAAAACTTCCATAGTGTCTCCATTCAGCATTGTTTTTTGCGCAATATGCCCTTTACCTCTTTATTCTTGATATCACTGCTGCCTGCTGTATCAATATAGATTGGAACTGTGCTGTACTATGCCCTTGTTTACTGCATGGTACAAGAAAGGTCTGTTCTGTTAAGACTTATGAGTATTTACCAGAAAGGGGAAAATATAAGAAACCTTTTGAAAGAGCACTTTTCAGTAAACTGTTTGATTTCTCCTAAAACTAGCCACAGATGCTTTATACTTTTATAGCTGCTCTCCTCAAAGAGTCCAAAGCATCTTAGAATCTTCTAAAGTAGAGTTGCAAAACACACACAGAGTTGTAAGGATAGACATAGCTTGTTCCAACCAACACTGAAATTCAGTCACTCTTCACCTTTCTGGTAGAGCACGGCCACTATGACCTAAATCTAGGCAAAGTAAATCAAAACCAAGTGATTTTCTTTTTAGTTTGAGTTGATTTAACTAAACCTGATATGGAAATGAAAGAGGAAGCTGATTCCTCAGCATATGCTCTTCATAGTATCATGACTGACTAAAACAGACCTGTACTGATTTATAAAGAATCTTCAAAAAAGCAAGACATGCTAATTATTAGAGGATGCATGGGTACTGATTTCATGCTTATGGTGCTAGCATAAGTCCAGTCCAGTGCATTCATGAGAACTTCTTGATGCAAATGGTGAAGGAGCCAACTAGGAGAGGAGCACTGCTGGATCTTATCCTCACTAACAAGGAGGGCTAGCTGAAGTGGTGAACATTGAGGGCAGCCTTGGCTGCAGCCACCATGAGATGGTGGAGTGCAGGATCTTGTGTGGTAGAAAGGATCACAACCCTGGACTTAAGCAAGGTCAACTTTGGCCTTTTCAAGCAATTGCTAGGGGAAATCCCATGGACAGGGTGAAGGAACCCCAGATGGTTGGTTAACATTCAGGGACCACTGATTTCAAGCCCAGATCAAGATCAGAGCATCCCAATGGGTAAGAAATTAAGAATGAGACCCAGGAGACCTGCATGGTTAAACAGAGAAGTGCTGGGCAAACTCAGGTAGAAGAAGAGAGTCTATAGATCATGGAGGGAGGGTCTGGGCACTTGGGAGGAATACAGAACAGTTGTCACAGGATGTTGTCACTAGGGAGGCAACTAGGAAAGCTAAGGCCTCCTTGGGATTAAATCTTGCAAGAGGAAGGGCTTTTTCAAATACACTGCTGATAAAACNAGGAGCACTGCTGGATCTTATCCTCACTAACAAGGAGGGCTAGCTGAAGTGGTGAACATTGAGGGCAGCCTTGGCTGCAGCCACCATGAGATGGTGGAGTGCAGGATCTTGTGTGGTAGAAAGGATCACAACCCTGGACTTAAGCAAGGTCAACTTTGGCCTTTTCAAGCAATTGCTAGGGGAAATCCCATGGACAGGGTGAAGGAACCCCAGATGGTTGGTTAACATTCAGGGACCACTGATTTCAAGCCCAGATCAAGATCAGAGCATCCCAATGGGTAAGAAATTAAGAATGAGACCCAGGAGACCTGCATGGTTAAACAGAGAAGTGCTGGGCAAACTCAGGTAGAAGAAGAGAGTCTATAGATCATGGAGGGAGGGTCTGGGCACTTGGGAGGAATACAGAACAGTTGTCACAGGATGTTGTCAATAGGGAGGCAACTAGGAAAGCTAAGGCCTCCTTGGGATTAAATCTTGCAAGAGGAAGGGCTTTTTCAAATACACTGCTGATAAAACTAACCCTAGAGGCAGTGTAGGCCCCCTGCTGAATGAGATGGGTGCCCTGGTGACACCTGACTTACTAAACTTTGCCTCTGTCTGCACTGCTGGAAACTGCCCTCTAGAGCCCCAGATACCTAAGGCCCTTGAGGATGCCAGGACAAAGGAGGAATTTGCTGTGTTTGATGAAGACCGAGTTAGGGATCAATTAATCAGTCTGGATATCCACAAATGTAGGAGCCCCCATGGGATGTGCAATGATAGGACAAGAGACAATGCATGCAAGCTGGAGCATAGGAGCTTCCACAAAAACATAAGAAAAGCTGCTTTACTGTGAAGGTTCAGAGCACTGGAATAGGCTGCTCAGAGATGTTGTGGAGTCTCCTTCAAAACCCACTGGGATGCATTATGTGTAATCTACTGTAGGTGATCCTGCTCTGGCTGGAGGGTTGGACTAAATGATCTTTAAAGGTCTCTTCCAACCCCAAACCTTCTGTGATTCTGTGATATGTGCCCTTGTCCTAGGGAAGAAGTGATAAAGCAATGTTCCTATTTTAAGTAGTTTGAGGTTTTTGTTGGTTTAATAAATTGATGATATTGTTAATTTAGAATTGTCCCAAGTAGGTCAAATCAGAATTACCTGGCATTTGTAGTTATAAGGAGAAACTGACATTTATTCAATAACCACTTCTATGATTTTGATCAAGAGGATGCAGGTACAAAATCTAGATCTAGATCTTAACCATTGCCAAAGCCCCTTGGTATTTGATTCAGAGTCTTCTCCACTGCTAATGAGAAGTGTTTCATATGCAAATGAAAATGATAAAAATCAAACAATCCCAGTTTTCAAAACATGGGAATGTAAGATGTGACAGAATCTTCCATGGTATGTCAAAGAGAATGGGTTCAACATTAGGCACTTGGTCTGTGGACCAGTATGTGGTCAAACTGATCAAGCAACATCAGGAGCAAGTGAAATCCATGTAATGCAAGCAGCCATTCTGCCAGGTTTGGGTTGACAAATTGGCCTTTGTCCTGGTGCAGAAGCTCTCTATGCAATCATCTTTACTTAATTTTAAAGGGGGTTTTCCGAGAGATCCAATCTATAATTTAGATTATAATCTAAGTTCATTAGTATTAATGAGAAGTAGCAGAGAGTGCCAACTTACCACACTGTCACAGTTGTTTTTAGCTAATTTTGTTAGTTGTCCTCTCAATAAATTCAAATTCAAATAAGAAGTTAATTGTGACAACTCTGCATTCCCCTTTCAAAGTTTATTTTTAAAGCCCATTGAGAAATGTACACAGTCTTTCAGTATTCGCATTCCTCTGCGGAATTCAAGATTAATGATCTACTAAAGGATTGATGACAGTTCTGAACAACTGGCGTCTACGCTGATTTCACAACTTCAGAGAGAATAAATAGTACAAGAATAAATTCAAAGATTCAAAGAAACTACCACAGTACTCAATCACATAATTAATTTTCCTCCTTAGAGTTGTCTCCTAGGATTTGTGGTGCTAATTCCTATTGAACTTATTTCTCATTTCATCAACATGATGTGCCACAAGTTTTTAACCCAAACATTAAATATATTTACTTGGTTTCTTCAAAGTTGCAAGAATAATCAATAAAAGTTCAGCATGGAAGTCTCTTCAGCTTCAGCTGACGTTCTATCTGTGAGCAGTCTGCAGATTTCCTCTCCCAAATTAAACTGGATTCAGACTCACTTCAGTCTCCTAAAATCCCAAAACATAAACTATGATTTTCGAGAGTAGCTGTTGTGGGGAGAAGCTTCATGCCAATACAAACCAGCTTCAAATATCTGATTTTCAGAGGTCAAGTGCTCTGCATTTGGTAATAGCAAGACCCTTCAGAGACATCCTAGATTAGATGACTGAATGGTTAAAATGTTTAAAATAAAAAAGGCAGGCTGTAACAAGGCGAAGGACCCAATGGACAAATCTTTAATCCTGATTAATGAGCCACAATGTGGCTTGAAACATTAAAGTTAACAGAGATAATGGACTCCAATTATAATCAGCAGTGCAGTTCACCTAAAACGTTATATAAAGAATAAGCAAAAAAAAACCAGACAACAAAGTCACTTGGGCACTGTTCTACTTAAAACAAGTAATTCATTGTAAACACGCCTGCTAAGTAGTCTCAAAAAATTGTTGTGAACATATTTTCTCCCATGATGTTTACCTGTCAATGTAGAATTGTGTCTTGGCCTTATAAACACTGTGCTGATTTAAAGAGAAGTTTCATGACACATCAGACTGAGATCATGGCCTTACTCAAACTCAGTGCGTGGAACTCAACAGGGTTTGTGGGTAAGTTCCATATTATATTACACCAGTACAAATAGCCTCATCAGCCTGTTTTGTGACAGCTGCTAGTGGGTCTCTTCACACTCCTGGCATTTCTTTAACTCAAGATATCTCAGGAACCCCTCGGTACACCTCAATCTACTGCTCCATGGCAAGCTGAGGCCAACTCCTATCTGCTTCTCTCAATTCTATGATTCTATGAAAGGTGAAAATGGGCACATATCCTGACTACTTTTTCAAACCATACTGGTAGGTTTAATTGAAAAACATCATATCTGTCTCTGAAATTGGTTAGGTCCTAAGATCATGATGACTGCATCCACACTGCTACTACTTTCCAGAGCATTAGCATTGGAACATGACTTATCTATCATCATTGTGCATATGAAACCTATTTCTAGAATAGTATAGCACTCAGGTCAAGCAAAGCAACAAACCTCATACTGGAAAAGCCCCATTTTAGTCAAAATTCCAGAAGCTGAGATGTCCTTGCAAAGAAAACTCCATGGAGTAAAACAAATGGTCTCCTGAAATGCTACCGAAAGCAGTTACTAAGTAGTGTTGGACTTGATTTATTCTGGAAGACATAAGCTGTTAAAATGTGTTTCAAGTGGTGCTATCTGCACCTTTGGAAATCAATTCTTCTCTGCAGTCAGCCATACCTGTGCATGTGTCCTTGCTTTTCCTGTTTGCATACCTGCCTCTGTGATTTTCATTCCGTCTGAGCAAATGTACTCAGATATATAGTAAGAAATACAATAAGAAAACAACTCAGGTCTTACCAGGATTTCTTTTAAGCATATGTTCTGCTTCTACAGCTGTTATCTGTGAGACTGTGGTGAACACATGGGCACAATGTACAGATGCGCGTTCCATACAGTACCGATGGTAGATTTGTCTCTCTCCTGCTTCCTTGTCAATGTCAAACTGTTCAGATGACAGAAGAAGATATGATTATTAGATTCGTGACCACAAGGAAAGTCTCTTGTCTTAAGCTTGATTTCCCCAGGCAACAAGAATCGTGTGATTATGCTGGCTTGTCTTTCTGGTTTTTGAGCCATTTTATCAACTTTGGAGAGCTTGAAGGAGGAAGAGAGGGCTCCGTTCCTGCATGTTTATGGAAAAACGGCATCTCTACCATGGAAGGAGACCTAGGTTAATGGTGCCATGAACATTAAGCATCTGTGCAGTTTGTCCTGCTAGCTGACTATATGACAAGCTGCACCTTGCATAACTTGGGCTAGCAGGGAATTTGTGGATAACTGAACATATAGGTGCAAGAAGAACAAAGCAATGGGTATGAAAAGATAACCTGGGAACTGAGCAGAATGGTGGGGAAACCAGTAGACAAGAGAAATGGGATTGTGGTAGAAGGGTACAATGTAAAAACACACGCAAATCCTGAAGGAACAAAGGAAAAAGAAAATGAGGTATTTTCTGAGATATTTTCTGATATTCAGAGATGTCCTTCTTCCAACCCAATCACTGTTATATGCTGCTCCTTTTACTTTAATTTGAACTCCATCGATTTCTAGAGGTAGATGTAAATTAAACTGCTAGATAAGACCACCCCAAATCACAAAGTATTTCTAAATTACTTACAGAGCTTTCAGCTACTCATTTTTTAACCAAGTTGACTCATCAACTCATATTGTTAGAAAGAAAACACACAACACCCACTGAGTGATGCATAAAGGTTTGAATGCTCACTACTGATGTCCACAGTTATAATGTAGTCTAAAAAAGAGCAGTGCTAATGGTGTGTCAAGTATTACAATCCTCTTAGTCTGACATGATGTTTCACCTCTAGGAACAGAAGTGTTGACCTCCTAAGCTCAACAGCATGGGCATCCAAGAGACTGTGTAAGATATATGAAGAGTGACAATGACTTTCAATGAGCTCTGTCATTGTCACTTCCTAATGCTAGGTGCACAGGCTGATTTTGATTGCATTTGACTCTGCTACTTCACTGACCATAATAGATTTAACCATTATTATAGGCTGGGCAGACAAACCTTTTTATAGTTAGGACTGTCTGACCTTTGCCAAGGCTACCTGATTTTAGTATTTTAGAATGCAGCCATAAAGCAATTTAGACAGTGACTTTTCACACCAGTACATGTTTACAGTTGGTATAGAACATCTTTTAAGATATTTCAGCAAATATGAACCATTTTAGGGAACAAGATTTAAGCAAATAATTATTTTTACTAAGGTGATACATATAAACATTTTACAACTAGTTTGCTAGGAAACTTTAGTACTTTATTCACTGAGCACTCTAATTTTACAGTGTTATCTGTCACACTGCAGGTGGGAAGGTGGCTTCCACTATATTAGTTGAAAATGCCCCCCCCTAAAGTGACCAAATAATGAGTCTTGAAAAATCTCAGATGAAAAGTTCTGCTTTCTTTTTATTATTCATGCTCCTGTATGTCAAGTGTTCCTAAGCTTCATCACACAATACACTATACAATGTGATACTGCTTGGTTATATAACACTTGATACTGTCACCTAAAATAAAAGCTTCCCTAAAGGAACTCTCATATCACAGAATCATAGTTTCAGCTGGAAGGGACCATCAAGATCAAGTCCAACCATTTCCCAGCCCTATCAGCACCACTAAACTCTGTTCCCCAGTGCAACATCTATCCTCTTCAACACCTCTAGAGATGGTGTCTCAAACCCCTCCCTGGGCAGGATGTTCCAATGCCTGACAACCCTTTCAGGAAAGAACATCCTCCTGACGTCCAACCTGAGCCTTTCCAGGTGCAGCTTCAGGCCATTTCCCCTCATGTCCTATCACTAGTTGCCTGGGAGAAGAGCCTGACCCCCACCTGACTAAAACCTCCCTTCAGGTAGTTCTGGAGAGTGAAACAGATGTGAAGAAAGTCACAGATACGGTGTTCAGAGCTGACATTTCAATTACACATTGTGAAGAAGCCAGAAAGCTGCATATTGAACAATCACCGAAAAATCAGGATGACTGTTCAAACATTTTCTCTCCTGTTGGTACCAAAGATTGGGGTAGCACTTGAGCGCGTTGGACAAGCAAGCAAAATGGATGAGCTAGCACCACATGGCCAAAACTTCGCAAGCTTTTTTTCAAACACATCTGATTTTGCATTAAAAATAATTTAACAATTTGTAGCAAACAAATATCTGTCTGATCTTTCAAAGGTTTCTGTTGTGTTTTCTCTTTCTCAGGAAGCACAGAGTCTTTACAAAATGTGATTAATAGCTAAATCTGGGTCATGTTCACTAACTGTAGATAAACACTTCTTCCAACACTAGTGGGAGAAAGGCTCGCAGAAGAATTATTCAAAACACTAAGGCTTATTTATCGCTAGTTTTACTTCTCTGAGTGCATGAAAGTACTGAACATATAGACACTGGTGTTTATTTCTTCACTGCTACTCATGTTTTCATCTTCTGGACATGAGGAAGATTTTGTCCTGCACCTGCCTGCATGACTTTTGACACACTTTTCCAGAGGTACACACATAGAAAGCAAGGTCACATTTCATTTGCTCTCACTCTCCTGTCTTCACTAGTTACTATAGCAAGATCTTGGCTTTGACTACCTTTTTACTGGGGAGTGAGAAACCTCATTGTGCACTTGTGAGCAGGCTAGATGAGTTACTTCAGAAAATAAGCATTAGACATGTTGAAAGGCAGGTTAAATTAAACTTAATTGATGAGACATTTCAGGAGACAAATGTAGTCCACCTTGAACTGTGCAGTCGGCTGAGCCTGCTGTGACAGCATTATCTCCAGAATCAGAGGCAATCTGAGCCATGATACTGTATTGAGCCAACACACTGAAATGAAGCAGGACATAAGTGCAGCTCATCTGCTTTTCACCCTCCAACCAAAGTTTGAGCTCAGAGATGAGCTCTGCTGCTGAGGACTTGTCTGCCTTAGCTCAGGCACCTGTTTATGACGTTTGATAGCATTCACGGACAGCAGGGCAAAGCATGCTATCTGTGAAGTGCGTCACCATTCCTTTTGTTTGTTTGCTGTTATCAGCAAATGGGAACACCAGCACAACTACAAATTCAGGCTGCATCAAGAGAAAAACAGATCTAAGTCAGATTAGCTATTCAAAGAATTGTGTAGTTTGGAAAACCCCTTAAGATCATCAGGTCCAACCATTTCTTCCCTCAGTAACTTTTAAAGACAAATGACTTTAATATTTCCTTCCCTGTAAATATATTCCACTGCTGCAAGCAGTGAGAATCCTCCCCGCACTGACAGACACAAGCAAGTGATTAGAATTTATGTGATGGTAAAGATTGAAGGGAAAAATGCCTCCCTTATAAGGCCAGTCTCATTTCAAAGCCAAACTGGAATGTGTTGCTCTTCCGAGTAAAAGTTGCATTTGCTGCAATACAATTCTGAAGGAACATTTCGGCTCATTTTAGTCCTTTCCATGGATCCATGTGATGAGCATCACATTTCATTCATGGCTTAAATCACTGAACCTCCCAGCATGACATTCTGTTTAAGAAGATCTCTCAATGCAGAAAGAATATCAAGCAGTTATGGGATACCGGTGCAATGTCTCTTTTGGAGACAGTGAAGAGTTGCTAAAGTAATAAATCCAAATCATAGGATCATAGGATCATAGGATGTTAGGGGTTGGAAGGGACCCAAGAGATCATCGAGTCCAACCCCCCTGCCAGAGCAGGACAAAACTATCTAACACATATCACAGAGGAACGCATCCAGGCGGGCCTTGAAAGTCCCCAGAGAAGGAGACTCCACGACCTCCCTGGGGAGTCTGTTCCAGTGCTCTGTGACCCTCACAGCAAAGAAGTTCCCCCTTGTGTTGAGGCGGAACCTCCTCTGCTGCAACTTACACCCATTGCTCCTTGTCCTATCACAGGGAGCAAGTGAAAAGAGCCTGTCCCCTCCCTCCTGGCCAGCCTTCAGGTACTTATAAACATTTATCAAATCTCCCCTAAGTCTTCTCTTCTCCAGACTAAAAAGCCCCAAGTCCCTCAGCCTCTCTTCATAAGCCATGCCCTCCTGTCCCCTAATCATCCTCGTAGCCCTCCGCTGGACCCTCTCCAATAGATCCTTGTCCCTCCTAAACTGGGGGGCCCAAAACTGAACACAGTACTCAAGATGAGGCCTCACCAGGGCAGAGTAGAGGGGGAGAAGAACTTCCCTCGATCTGCTGGACACACTCCTCCTAATACACCCCAGGATCCCATTGGCCTTCTTGGCCACCAGGGCACACTGCTGTGCCATGGTCAACCTGTTGTCCACCAGGACCCCCAGGTCCCTCTCCACAGGACTGCTCTCCAGTAGATCACCTCCCAGCCTGTACTGGTGGAGTTTGTTATTCCTCCCCATATGCAGGACTCTGCACTTGTCCCTGTTGAACCTCATCTGGTTTCTCTGTGCCCAGCTCTCCAGTCTGTCCAGGTCTCTCTGGATGGCAGCACAGCCCTCAGACGTATCAGCCAGACCTCCTAGCTTGGTGTCGTCGGCAAACTTGCTGAGTAGACACTCTGTGCCCTCATCAATGTCATTGATGAAGATGTTGAACAAGACCGGTCCCAGCACCGATCCCTGAGGGACACCACTAGTCACAGCTCTCCAGCTGGAGCTGGCACCATTGATCACCACCCTCTGAACTCTATCCTGCAACCAGTTCCTAACCCACCTCACTGTCTGCTCTTCCATCCCACACCTCCTCAGCTTGCTCACTAAAATTTCATGGGAGACAGTGTCAAAGGCCTTGCTAAGGTCAAGGTAGACCACATCCACTGGTTTCCCTGAATCTAACCATTCAGTTATTGTATTATAGAATGCTATCAGGTTAGTCAAGCAGGACTTCCATCATCAACTTCATCAACTGTTACTTCAGAACGATAAAGACAAATTGCAAAAGGTTTACAGAAACACAATGAGAATGGAAAGTGAGGCAGGACTATACTAGTTGTGTATATGTATTTCATAAGCTGGACTTGATGATCTTGCAGATGTTTTCCAGCCTCAGTAGTTCTATGATTTCATATAAATAATATGTTAAGACTGAAAAAGTATTTATCACTTTTCCTACAATCCCTAGGTATTGATAATAGTCTATGCTTTCATAAAGGAGTGACAATAGGTAGTTCTGATAATGAGTGCCTTTGTGACACATTTGCATAAATAACACAGCTGCCCCTGCTCACCGTTTAAGCCTGACCTCTAGAGAGAGTAAGATCTTCAAGTAGTTTGTATCTCAAAAAATGATATAGGCTTGATGGATGGATTTTTAGATGAGGATTTTGGGCAGAGAATGAAATCTCTTCTTTTAAAGACACAGATTGTCTTTAAAATCTGTGGCACGCTTAAGTTCACAAGGTGATTTTGTAGTGGAATCAGGAACAATGAGAGACTTTCTGAAGTTCAAATTCCTTCTCTACCACAAGGTGGAATGGAAAGATTCTAACATGATCTCACTGTCTGCCTTTCTCTGAATCATGTAAGAATTACTCTTTTTAAAGTCCACTTTATATGAATTTCAACTCTCATTGATTGTTATCTTGTGCAAATAGAACTTTCATTCTGTTCCAGCTCAGCCATGCCAAAAAAGACTGAAATCTACATTTCCTGGCTTAAGTCAGATTTCCATTAGCTGCTCCAGGAACAAAGCGGATCAGCTTTGCATAACAGTGAGCTCAGTGACAGCCAGGACTCTTCTGTACTCAGTGGAATGAGAGCTTGTGCTCCTGTACTGTCAGCATAAAAGCTCTTGGCTATTCACTGAGATTTTATTGAAAGATTTATTGAAATCATCAAGATTTTTAGTATTTTTCCTCTTAGGTTTCTTGAGATAGAATTCTCCACCACTTTGCAAAGTACATTCATCTGAACTTGTATGAGTCAAGCATAAAATGCTGCTAGATCTAAATAAAAGTGTTACACGTTGGCAGGGCAACCTTACATAAGGAAAAAGGCAGCAAAGAATAAGACTAATTTTGTTTTTCTTCTCCTTAGAGTGTTTTTTTTTCCATTACAAGTCAAGGTGGTTTTTTACTAGAAAAGCAGCAGAAGCTAAAGCCTGCATACTTCTCTGTTGTGCCAGGATGGTGCTCCACACAAACATTTCAGATGGTCACCTGTTCGATGAAATTCCAGGCTAGGTCACTCCCAATACAGCTGTTCATTCACTCACGGACTATCCTGGATCATCAGTCTCTTTCAGTTAATTTATGGAAAGTATTGGTCTATTAAAAAACCTTAATAAAATTAAATCAGTCCAAGACCAAAACAAGAATAAACCCCAAGCAATGAAAAATTGCACTAAGTAAGAAAGTCCCCTTTGGCAATGAGGAAAACAATAAAAATACTCACCTTCTTGATCTCAGCCTGAGAAGTCAGCTCTTCCTGAGGATAGAAAGGATCCACAGAACTCCCTACTTTGTGGATTAGCTATTTTGGTTCAGTGCATTTTAGCAACAAGCATAACCTTACTCTCAACTGTGTAAAAGCTACATTGGACAGAACAAAATGCATTGCCAGTTTGATTATTAGATCAAATAAACTTAAGAATACACAAATCTATGATAACTCTTCTAGTAGGAATTAAGGTCATAAGGGTAGGAAAAAAATGTAAAAGCATGAGAATATAAAAATTGCCTCATCTTGTACAGAAAACCTGGACAAGAACCAGGATCCTACCTCTGAGTGAAGCAAGGAGCGGATGGCTGGGGAAGAGGTCTGGAGTCAGACAAACATTGCAGTCTTACATCCACACTGCACCCTCTTGCATTCTAGCAATCTAGAGCTCTAGTCTACTAAGATGCCTAGGTTTTCCATTGCCCAGTAAATGAACTTTCACAGTTTACAGGCTAGCATCTACCTTCAGCTCAAGAAGAAGACTTTTGGCAGCTTACAGTTCAGGTCTCATTGTGATTTAGGGAGTCCATAAAGAATCATAGTGTGCAACCCTTCACTACATCATTTTTACCTTTTCCCCAAAAGCCTAGTAATCCTGAGGGTCCAGTGTTTGTGAGGGCCATGACAGGACCACATGGATCCTTCCCTTCCAGCTTCATCACTCAACAGGGGCTGATGAATTAACCTCTTTGCTCACAGGAATGCTAGAGAAAATGTCAGCCATGCTGCTCTGCACAGTCCTTTGTCTGATTCTTGATATTGACACTCAGTCCAAATAGGCTGGGACTTGGGCCAAAATCGTCTGTATGACCTAAAGCTACTGACTGCACTCGTTTACACCAGAGAGTATATTTGTACCTTCTACACTTGTGCCAATTGGCATCCACTGAGCTTTGCTGCTAAGGTGAACAAAAGCACTATTTTCTACTGTAAAATCCAGAGAAAGAAATAAAATCTCAGTAGTCCTTTACATTTTCAAAATAGATCTTTCAGTTCAGCTTGTATCTTCTGCTGATCTCCAGGGGTGGTTTAACAATGAAGTGGAAGAGCTGCACTGCATACACAGGAGTGTATGTGTGTAGAGCAAGCAGGATTGATGGACCAAGGATGACATGTTGAGAGACTGTTAGTGTCAGAGCTAGCAGGAAATACTATGATGAACAACACAGGGGTGACACACACAGGGCACTACGTAAGGAGAGACAGGACTGTGAGAATGACAGGTAAGTATCTTTTATAGGGTGTCAAACAATCACACTGTTAAATTCTTCAATAGTAGAGAAGCAGCTGGCCTCAGAGATGTTCTAAGACAGCTTTTTGGGTACTGTGTTGGGGACCAGAAAAGGAAACATGAGGTTGTCTCTCTTCTCTTTAGGAGCTATACATGCCTGATGGTCTCTAGGCTCAGTTAGGCCATCCCCTTTCCTTCTGCACTCCAACTGTATTTCTGTGATATCTGGCACAGCATATAGTACAGTTGCATCTTTCTCACCTACCTCATCCGTTGTGCATAAATCTGGTGGAAATTGTGTTCTAACCCTGAAGTGAGAATTTAATGTCAATTATAATTATGATTTTAAGGAAGAAAATTATGCAATAGCAATGAAGTACCAAAACCAGCTATTATACTTTAAGGGTGGGAGGGGATGACATGCCCTAAAATAAAGTTACTGCTGTAAAGTCCCTGTTTCTCAAGAGTTAAACCTGAACATGCACGCTGTTAATTCTTTCAATCTAGTTCTGTCCAGAGAAAATTAATGTGACTTTAAAGCTAGATTTTGAATACATATTATAAGGAGAATATGATGGAGTAGGGATGTTGAGACTCCTGAAACATGCATCTGGCAGCATGACTGTGTTACTCATGCTGCCTCATTAACTCAGCTAGCAAACACGTCAAATTTAGGAGAATAGTTATCCAGTGTGCTAGATGGAGGATACAGATCTTTCAGATGGTAAGTCGAGGGTGTTTGCCTTATACTGATACAGGCAGCCAAGGAGCAGTGTAAGTTACTTCATAGATAATTCACCCTGCACACAATACCATGCTGCAACCTTTATGTATATGACTACCTAAGTCAAGTCTTTCACTCGTTGTGGATTCAGTAGATTCAATAGCTGCGTTTGGTGGGAAAGAACAAAGAAACTTAAGAGAAGTAAGGTGAATGATTGTTTCATTGAAGTACCAGAGGAACAATCTATTCTGTGCTCCTGAATAAGGCCAGTAGCACACTACTGCTTAGGCCTTAACTTTGGAAGACACTGGTCCACAGTGCTTCAAGCTTCAAACATCCAAACTGCCAACTGAATAACTGTATTCACAGATTTTAGCCAAGGAAAAGCATGGTCAGTGAATAAGACAATTAGTTCGGCCTTTTAACTCTCCCTACCCTCAATAAATACTGGAATGCTAAAAGCTCTTGAACTCAGTTTGTCTGTAACCATACTAGAGATCCTACATCATGTAACATACCTCTGCTGAAGGCAGTGCTAAAGACATCTGGGTCCTTGAAATGTTGGTTTGAGTGGGTGGAAAGAGAGCAATGACAACCAAAACTTAGTCCGTTTACACAAATTTTAAGAGGTCTGGGTCTTCTGAACTCAGAAAACACTTCCTACATTTGCCATTTACAAATGAAGCCTAACCTGAAAAACTTGAGAGTAGAAGGACTTACTATGACTTGAAAGAATTAAGAAGTAGTTTGGGAAAAGAAAAAAACACACCAAATTAAAAACAGCATTTAATGTATTCAAGGGTAATTCCAGCAAGAGGAGAGTTACTGGCTGTTTTTAATATTGCCTTTCATTAAAAGTAAAGTTCAGTGTGGCTGCTTTTGAAGTGTCAGATGGTGACTACAGGTTTTACATTCACTGCTTACTAAGGCTGCTAACAGGAATTCCCAAAACATAGCAATCAGCTCAAGCAGTGGATGCCTTTCTTGAACACAAATGTGAGGATTCTCATGGTCACAGGACTTGCAGTGATGTCTGGACCTGTAACTCTGCCCTTGCTTTTGAAAAAGTCTCAAACCACTGAAAAGACGGTTAAGAGTCTCTGTTGGCAACCCTATCCCACTGTAATATTACTCCACATATCAGTGGATTGGACTAAGGCACTGACTTGACTGGAGGCTGAATGACTTTCAGGTCTCTGACCTGGTAAATCAAAGGCTAAGGACAGTGCAAGTATTCTAGTCTCTGCCCAGCTTTAAGCCCTGCCAGGTGACACAGAGACAAAGGCACTCATGCCTAGACACCTTATGAATGCCATTTCTTGTGTCCTGGAACTGATAACCTATTGCTGAGCTGTGGGTCCATCACAAGTGATAACACAAGACAGAAAATACAGTACATGGTCTAGCACAGTGAATGGAAAGAGAGACAGGAGGTGATTAGCAAAAAACCAAACCAAAACAAAAAACCAAAAGAACAAAAAAAAAAAAAAATAAGGAATGAGGAAAAAAATCTCTTACCTGGTCAAGATTGTTGTAAAAATCTATACTGGCTGCACACAGGTACCTTCCAAGCAGAGTCGCATGGGTAGTAAATATTGTGGCAACAGGAAGTTTCTGAGAGCGAGACAGTATTAAACCCACTCCTGCTTGCCACTCATGGAAGTGAGCAATTATATGGGGCTTGCCATCAAACTGACTGGAAAGCTGAAAATAATCAAAAGGCACACATGAAACACACATTATGCTGCCAATCATCCCGGCCCCAGCAACCTCTTTTTTACATGCCACCTTCTACATGCTTGCTTTCTTCCACATGGCAAAGCAGTACAGCATTTTAAGAGGCCCCTTGTCTTGATTCCCATCAGCCCTTAGCCCAAGAAGCATGTGTGCTTCACTAGTGCCCCAGAACAACACTCTTCCTTACATTGCTGGGGAACAGTGGAGAGCAAATCACTTTTCTTTCTTTCCATTTGCTCTTTTGTCATTGAAACTCCTGTTTAGAAAAGAAAATCATGAGCACCTATGTCAATGTGACACCCATCTACAAGAAGAGCAGAAGGGAAAATCCAGGGAACTACAGGCCTGTCAGCCTGACCTCGGTACTGGGGAAGATTATGGAACAGTCCATTTTCAGGGTGATCACACAGCAAGTGCAGGACAACAGGGGGATCAGGCCCAGCCAAAATGGGTTCCTGAAGGGCAAGTTCTGTTTAACCAACCTGATCTTCTTTATGATCAGGTGACCTGCCTGGTGGATGAGGGAGAAGTGGTGGATGTTGTCTACCTGGACTTCAGTCAGGCATTGGACACTGCTTCCCCACAGCATTCTGCTGGAGAAGCTGGTGACTCAATGCTCAGACAGGGGGACTCTTCACGGGGTTCAGAACTGGCTGGATGGCCAAGCCAGAGAGTTGTGGTGAATGGGGTTAAATCCAGTTGGTGACTGGTCACAAGCAGTGTCCCTCAGGGCTCACTGTTGGGACCAGTCTCATTTAACATCTTTATCAATGATCTGGATGAGGGGATCGAATGCACCCTCAGTAAATTTCAGGTGATGTGAAATTAAGCAGCAGTGTTAATCTTCTTGAGGGTAGGGATGCTGCAGAGGGATCTGGACAGGCTGGAGCGACGGGCTGAGGCCAATGGGATGAGGTTTAACAAAGCTGAGTGCTGGGTCATGCACTTTAGTGCTGGGGGAAGAGTGGCTAGAGAGCTGCCTGACAGAAAGGACCTGGGGGGGTTGGTTGACAGCCAGCTGAACAAGAGCCAGTACTGTGCCCAGGTGGCCAAGGAGGCCAACAACATCCTGGCCTGGATCAGGAATGGTGTAACCAGCAGGAGTAGAGAGGTGACTGTGCCCCTGTACTCTGCACATGTGAGACCACACCTTGAGTACTGGGTCCAGTTTTGGGCATCCCAGTATCATAAGGACATTTTGGTGCTGGAGCAGGGCCAGAGAAGGACAATGAGGCTGGGGAAAGGGCTGGCACACAGGTTCTATAAGGAGTAGCTGAGGGAACTGGGGTTGCTTAATCTACAGAAGAGAAGGCTGAGAGGAGACCTTATAGCTCTCTACAGCTACCTAAAAGAGGTTGTAGCGAGGCTGCTGCTGGTCTCTTTTCCCAAATCACTAATGATAGGACAAAGGGAAATGGCCTCAAGCTGCATCAGAGGTGGTTTAGATTGGCTCTTAGGAAGTTCTTTCCTGAGAGAGTGGTTGGACACTGGAACAGGTTGCCCAGGGAGGTGATGGAGTCCCCATCCCTGGAGGTGTTTAAAAGGCAAGTAGCTAGAGCACTTGAAGCCATGGTCTAGGGTTTAGGAAGACGTTGGAATGAGGGCTAAACTTGATGATCCTGGAGGTCCTTTCCAGCCATGATGGTTCTTTGATTCTATGACCCTACAGACAGATGATTCTGCAGATTAACAAAATCTCCTTTCTTCAGGTAAGCTGTCATAGAGTGACATGTGCATTCACAGTGCTATAATTCTTGTCTGTTGATATTCCCTGTGCAAGATAGCATCTAATCACTGATATATGATTTAAATGGCTTCAAGGACAGTTTGTGAGTGTGACAACTTGACTACCACAGGAGAGGAAAAACTGAGATTGAGATCCTGCACCTAGGAGCATCTCTTGACAGCTAAGGCAGTTGAGTGGAAACAAAGGGCAAAGTGACAGTAAAGACACAGCGGGTATCAAATAGGGCAGCTCACTTCATCCCTTCTCCTTGAAAAATATGGGTAACTGACCACTTAAATTAAGTTTGAAATACAAATTTTATCTACATCAGATATCAACTTCCTCAAAATCATAGTTTTCAAACTGGAGGACAGGAACTGTACCTCTTTCAAAAACCAGGCTGTTAGTGATCCAAAAATCACTGCATCATTAGCTTCACGGTCATGAAAAGGGATCCCTATGTTGCTGACGTCCCAAAATTCACCTTTCCACCTGTCCAGATTCCAAGCGGCTGATCCTATATCAAACAGTAAGACGTACGGGCTGCCCTCTATCAGCCATCTTCCGAAAAAGACCTGTGGGAAAAGAACAAGGATATAAACAGAAAACGTTAATGCAGATATACAGGTCAGGCAGCATAACTATTTTCATCCATCAATTCTTACGTATTTTACATAGGAAATGTGTTATCATAGTGCTACATACCCAGGATGTATGGTTTTCCTTGTAACATACGTGGCCTAACACTGGACCAAAGGCAGAGGTAAAAGGAAACAACCATCTTCTGGGATATTTTGCTTTTTAAACTTTCATTTTAGATTTTCATTGTGATAATAACATTTTTTCATTACAAAAAAGCTTAGGAAGAATATACTTGCTTGAATAATTAGATCTTATGTTCTCACTGAAGCCTCTATGCCATCGCTACTCTTATTTCAGAATCAGTGTTTTCATTCAGATAGAACTGTCACCGGTCTTTTGCCAATTATGCTACTTTATTTGTGATAGATTTCGTAGGATAGGTGGTTTGGCTCTGTATCTGCTATGGCAGTGCATCATTCTGCCTAAGCAGCACAGGCAATACCTTTTGGCAGAGTGGAAGAATCGATCAGAAGGTGTAACGATACCTAAAACCACATCAGCCTAAGAATATACCTGCATCAGCATAGTCAACCATCTCTTAGAGTATTTAGAACTCCACTGATATAACCTACTTGCCTAACCAGGACAGTAGGTTGAACTCCTAGAAGCCAACACAACACAGCTGGGCCCACACTACAGATTGTACCAGCTTGCACAGTCAAATTATTTCATGCTAATTCTACTGTCAGCATGGCTACAGCCACAGTAACTGGGAAGAACAAAGTACTGTAGGGAGGCTAGTGCTGTTCGTACCCCATGCTGAGGAATGCTTTACACCACTGTTCAAACTCTCTTTTTCTTTCATCAACCCCTGGGGCCTCCAGGGCTGGACTCAGCCCTGACACTACAATGGGCCAAATAGAGATCAGGTCTTGAAAAGAATAAGATGAAAATGCTGATATCGGTTTGCACAGAGTGTAATAAAGATGGGTGCGTGAAGGCGGATCAGCTCCTTCTGCACTCACTGCAGGCTATCCAGGCTTTTTTATTCAGGAAAATGAGGCCAAAAAGCATGGAGTTTGTGTGAACCCAGACTATAGAGCCAGACAAGAACATACCTAACCCGAGAAATTTGGAAACGCTCCTAGGTGCCCTGGTTTAAAGGGATCCATTGTGATGCATAAGCAAAATCCAGACATAAATGTTAATAGGATAAGCCCAGCTCCTGGCAACATTATTAGAGATCAAAGCTATACCTGACGTACCTGGGACAGATTTGCTGCTATATATGAATACTCCAGCAGCACACTGCACACGTTAGGCTGACAGTTGGCTGATTAAATGGAATGTATTGCTGGAACAGCATGAAGTGTATATATAGTGCAGCAATTAATCTGTCCCACAGTCTTTAGCTGTTTTTCAAAGAGGTGTTACACAGCTTGCAGAGACAAGCAACAGAGACAACATGGAAAACTTGATCGCTTATAGAAATCTTATTAGAAATAAGAAATGGCAGTAAGATTAGACCTTCTAGTTTGAACCTTAGCCTGAGCAATGCCAACAGCACATAGTGATAGTATCCCCAGCAATCACTTCCTTGAGCTGCGGCACAAAGATGCCGAACAACATGCTTCTCTGCAATAAGCAGCAGGGCATTAGGTCCTAATAACACATTTTCAGTGCCACAGCCAGTGGCAGTCCAAAAACATTACAAATGTCTCATTAAAGTGTGTTGCACCTCTCAGCAACAAAACCTTGTAAGAATGCTGCCTTGCTGCTGCTTCCCAGTGCTTTTCACATCTGTGCAGCACACTTCATAAGACAATTTGTCCTCATGCAAACTAGCATCCTCAAGGGGCTCAACACTGAATCAGAGTGAAGGGGAAGCCTAGGTCTCTGATGAGGATTTTCAAGAAAGGAGGTCAGACTTGAAATGTGTTATCTTCTACCCATTTTTAGGTAATTATGTGTCCTCCAGGCTGCAGGTGCCTGCCCATCAACTCAGCAGATTCTATTCCTTTCTGGAAGATCACTTTTATAGGAATAAGTTTCTTCCTAGTTTATTGTTAGAAACTGAGTCACAGGAAGGTTTTAAGTTTTGACTAAGATCACACAGAAAATGCTGGTTTGAAACTGTGAAGGAAACATGAATTCACTCCTTGTGCCGTAGTATAATCTCCCTTCCTAAGGATGAGACTGCTAGTTGTATTGGTCAGAGAAAGCAGAATATTTATCAGTTGGTTGCTTTTCTTAAGTCCCTCTGTGGTTTGTTCCCTTGTGGTGTTCAACTCAATAATAATGCTGCGTGAGAAAAATGGTGAGCTAGTGGAACACTCTTCTCTCCCCAACACAAGAGTGCCAAATGTAAGGGTTCTGTCAACGTAAGGTCATATTATAGCTACTAAAATCTCACTGTATTTAGAGACTAGATAAATAAGTCATTAATCCAATTAAGCAGACTTGCAGACAAATGACTGTTAAAACCTGTAATTGGATAAACTGGTTGTTCCTCAAAAATAACCTTTAATGAATTGACTCTGCTGTTCTAACAGTGGATTCTGAGCCTTTCCCTTTGTGACATTGACCAGGACTGCTGCGTCCAGTGGAACAGCAAGAGCATTAACAGAAGCCATAATCTCCTCAGAGTCAGCTTTGTTGCCCTGGGAAGCAGTAACACATCTGATTTACCTGACACCCTTGGCTTTTCATGGTGTCCATTGCCTTCTTAACTGCGGGGTTTGGAGGATCACATACTTCCACCTGAGTCTTCACATTGTGTTCAAAATAGGGACCAATCAGAAAATAGTTTTCACCCCATTCATCTGCTGTAGTTTTGGCTTTTGTCTGGATCACAGTGTAAATGCCTCCCACTGCAAAAGAAGATACAAAGAACAAAAAGTAGAAGGGGACATAGGCCACAGTACTGTGGAATAAGCTCCAGTCTATCTGAAACACAGATCTATCAAATCAAGAGAAGTTCACTCTCTTAAATTGATCTGAGACTCATGGTTCAATTGAGGAGTATGCACTGATAGCAGATGGTGTGTAATTCTTTAATGACTATTTAACACTTCGCTTACTCCCAGGTGACTGCATGTGGCTTCCTTGAATTTCTCCTCTAATCTCAAATGGATGCATCCCATCCTTAACTGCTATTTTTAACTAGCCTGTGATTCTGTAGATTTCTTTTGGGTGACTGAGGTCACACCACAAATATTCAACAAATATATGATTGTATTCTTATGTTATTTCCCAATTTTTGGATCACAGAATCACAGAATGGTAGGGGTTGGAAGGGACCTCTGAAGATCATCTAGTCCAGCCTGCCTGCTAGAAGATCATCTACAGAAGATCACACAGGAACACATCAATACAGATTTTGAATGCCTCCAGAGAAGGAGAATCCACAACCTCTCTGAGCAGCCTGTGCCAGGGCTCCATAGCATTCACTGTGAAACTGTTTTTCTTTACAGATTGTAAAATCTTTACCATTAAATTTCTGGGATTCAGATCCTAGAACACATGCTTTTGCTGTCCCATGCATTGATTCTACAGCATCCAAGCACAGCCCTCTGCCTTTCTTATTGCAGCAGTTATAATTTTCAAACATATTTTTTGTGATGTGGGAAAAAATGTGGTGAGAACCGTGCTGCCAATTCCATCTTATTTCACAGCAATTACTGAAAGAAATTGAGGGACTGATGGATTTAATAGAGTGCTTCGTATTAAAATGGTTTTAAACCAATATTCTCAAAGCAAAAGGTGTCATATTCCACAACCATCCTAAAGAGTTGTTAACAGTTGGAACTGATGCAGCCTACACCTCCAGTATAAATATCTGCAGCACCTTCCTCCAAGATATTGTCCATTTTAAAAATAAATGCAATATTAAAATACATTAGAGAATGTGACAACATCCCCCGATGAGTCAATACAGATCTATCTGGTCTGCAAGATTCACTTAGCTGCTGTTCCCCACAGCTTCCTGTGGCCAGCTCTGCAGTGCGTGCACTGGCAGAGCAGCCTCACAATCCCTTCTTTGCCACAGGATCCATAGTGCTAGGCAGTGGGCATTCCACCACCAAATCTGGAAGAACAGTGCATGCGTGAATCCAGCAAGTGGCAAGGCAGGCAAGGCAAGAGAAAATCAGAGGCTAAGCAGCTGCTGTACATCAGAGACGTGTGTAGCACAGGTCGTGTTTGTGAAGCACGGTAAGATAAATGAAGCTCAACAGGTACAAGCAAACAACAAAAACCACAATGGGAGGGGAATTAGTGTTCCTACACAAAACTGACATCCTCCACTGAATTTGGAACTGTCTGGTAATACTGCAGTGTCACCAGCATCAGCAAAGATGTCAAAATGATGTAAGGAGCCAGCACTGAAAGCTGGTACTGATTGACAGCAAGTATTCCAGTTTTAGTTTTAAAAAGGTATTAGGGTATCCAGTGGGTCAATGCACTGTATCCCACAGAATATGGCAAGAAGCTGGAGAAGTTACCTTATTCTCCTTAAAAATACGTCATAAATGAGCACTATTTACAACAGAGCAGCTGAAGTTGCTCAGCACTTTGGAAGATTAGTTCCCAGACTAATTAAAATATCAACTGCCAACTAAAGAAAGCCTTCTGCTAAACCTGGTGTCTTGTAACCCTGAGGAACTGAACAACAGAGATACATTTTTAAATTGAGCTCTTAGAAAAGAAATCATACAGTTAAAATCCTTTTTCTCTACAAATACTGGGTTTTTTGTTTGTTTTGAATGCTGGAAGTATCCCTAGCCCTACCATTTTGTATCAAGATGTCTTGGAATTCTAGGTACTTCACAAAGAAAAGCCAGCACAATTCCCATGCTAAGTAGAATTATGACAATAAATTCTTACCCTACATAGCAATTCAAAACCTAAGAAGACTAGAATCTTACAGCTATATGTTCCTAAATCAAGCTCACAGTTCAAGAGTGCCACATCATATAGACATGGAACTACAGAAGAAAATCGATGCATAAAACTATTCTTCACTTCAGTATGAACAGAAACCTAAGAAACTAACTTTCAGTCTTTATACTTCTGCTTGGCTGGCTTGGACAGAGATCTTGAAGAATCTTATGTAAATGAAACTATGTGCTCCCTCCAAGTTTCTCTGCTCACAAGCTGACAGATACTACTTAAACATCTCACATTCAAATAAACATATACTTTTAATTACATCAGACAAGTCAGAACATTCAACCTATGTAAAATGCTTCAGTTACAGAGACATGATTGTTCTTATGGGGTGGAAAGTGCATCTGATGAGCATATATTCAATCCAACATGGATGAACATGGGGCTTCGTAGGAGTATTAGAGGTGCAACTAGCTGGTTTTAATGGGCAGAAATCTGGAGCTTACCATAACACATAACTTTAATACAGAGCAGTCTGGTGACCCAGGGAAAAAAGAAGGTATGTACTTGCAAGATAAAAGACACTTAATGACAGGATGAAGTTGTATATGAGTAGTGTAGTGCAGAGTTCCTTCCTCACCACCACTGGAGGCTGCAGAGAATGCTGTGCTCTGCCATTGCAATCTGCTACACAGCAAGGCAAGAAGCTCATTTCAGGCACAGATTTGCCTGAAATGCAATGAAAAGTAGTGAAGATTAAAATGAAAGAGAAAATTGTATGGATTCTGAACACTCTTTAGAAGATATCTCTGACAAAAGTTCTCAGTTACCTGGTGCCAAAATTTACTTTTGCCTTCTCTGTGACTGTGGAATACGACTCGCAAAGAGCGTCTGTGCATAATCTTTCCTTGATAGAGGAGAGAGACAGTACAAGTGAAACTATGTCTGTGGAAAATGTTGGGCACAGCTTAAAAAAAGCCATCTTGAGAAGAACAGAGCAATGTCTAGAATAATTTACTGGCTTTGAAAATAAAATGCAAATTCAAGGAACACCTCATATATTGCTAAGAGATGCCTTGCATCTGCTCAGTTACTATGAATTCCCTGCAAATACCTGTGCCAGTAAGTAATGGATTACTTATCCTACTGAGAAACAGAGTATGGGGTCCTGTACTCACTTGGAGCCTAACAGAATCCTCAACTTACTTTCAGCAGTTTGGATAATTCCTTATTCTTATCTAATGTGATGTTTTATGCTCATATTATAAACAGAAAACTTTCCAAACAACAGGGGTGCATCAAAATCCCATGATGTCACAAGTTTCTGTTCACAGCCTCTGATGTTTTGTACTTTGAAACAGGTTTCAAAGCAAACAGGACAAGACAGAACGTGAAGACAGATGCAAAGTCAGGAGAGATCAGGCACAGATACACACCAGCGTGGGGAATCAGCAGTAAAATAGAGATACAGTGCCAGTTTGGTGTTCTTATTCCCACCAAAACACTTCATTTAAATATTTTTAGTAATTTTTAAATGTCCTCAGCAGAATAAAAAATGTTTACAAAGATATATTTTAAACTTTACCATCAGTGAAACAACAAATCTTTTAACCCTCTCCTCTCCTCTGCTCCTTTTCCTTGCTTTTTGAGCAGGTAAAAATAAACCAGAGTGGCAAGAGGAGTTACAATGTTTGGAACAGAAGACCTTTGTTCATTTCAGAGAATGTTGCCATTTTTACTGAGCTTTTTCAGAAAATGAAAATATTTTGCCAGAAAATAATGATTTTGTCCAGTTTGAATGTTTTCATGTACACTGTCACGAAGAAACCTCTAAGATCATCAACTCCAACCCTGTAACCAGCACTAAATCATGACCCTCAGCTCCATGTCTGTGTGTCTTTTCAATACTTCTAGGGTTTGTGACTCCCTGGGCATCCTGTTCCAATCTTTGATAATCTTTTTGGTGAACAAATTCTTCCTAACACACAGTCTAAACCTCCCCCTGGCACAACTTAAGGTCATTTCCGAGTTCTATCATCTGCTATTTGTGAGAATAGCCTAGCCACCACCTCTCTACCAGCTCTTTTCAGATAGTTGTAGAGAGCAGTAATGTCTCCTCTCAGCCCCCTTTTCTGCAGGCTTAACAGCCTCAGTATGCTCAGCCACTCCTCATAACACTGGTGCTGTAAACCCTTTGACAGCTTGTTGAACTTCTTTGGACACACTGAGGCACCTTGATGACCTTCCTGTGGTGCGGGGCCCAGAACTGGACACAGTGGCCTCAACAGTGCCAGCACAGGGGAACAATCACTTCCCTACACCTGCCAGGCACACTATTTGATAAGGAAGGGTCCACAATGTTCAAGATTACCCAGGAATTGCACCATCAAAAGGATTTTCTAGGGCTGCAGCCTCCTGAGCATTAAATTGCCAAAAATCCTGAAAACTGCCAGAGATACGCACCATTCATCTTCTCACTCTCCCACCTACCCACATTACAGGGCTCAGAGAGGGACAGAGTGGCAGAAGCCAAAGTGAAGGAGTCAAACAGGAAGAGATAGCAAATGAAACAGAAAGAAGAGACTGTCACCGAGTCCTTCCTTGCACACCTTTGTGACACAGGGAGGAGCAGGGTGCTCCTAGGGCGCTTAGCAACTTTGCTACAGTGTGACCAGGCCACTCTGAAGGCATCAAAGCTTTCCCAAGGACCATGGCTGTCAATGAAACCCAAGAAAGCAGCAAGACCCTAGGTTCAAGATTCAAATTGACTTGACTGAATCAGTTACCAGTTACATCAACTATCCTTTCACCCCTTCCTCCCAGAGGTGTCTGATCTATAGACATGCAATACAATTGTGTTTGAACTCACATTTTTCTAATGTTTGGTTGGCATTTTTTTTGAATGACTGACTGGTTGCCTGTTGAGGTATCTGGGGACCACTTACGGAACGAGGCTGTAGAGTGTGTCAGCTATAAAGAACCCTGTGCCTTCAAACAGCAGGTGTTTTCAGTGTATTTTTTGGCTGTTTGTGACCAGGAGTTTTCAAGAAATTCTCTAAATGTTATGAAATTCTGGCATTTCAAGCACATTCTGAAATAACACCAAATCACTGAAACCCCTGACAGATGCCCGCAATACAGAAGCTGTTTCTGTGCACATCATTCCCAATGCACAAGACTGCAGTGGAGATTAATTTGTTGTTGATGTGTTACCCAACTTTAGAACTGCACAAAGCTTTGGTGCTGTGCTTTTGCCAAGTTTATACCAGCACACACTCACTTCCCCAGTGTGCTGGTTCAGGTGTGGTACAGATGACGGCATTCCCTGTCTCCCAAGGAACTTATATTGTGGAAAGACATTTCATGCAGAGGATGTAAGATGCTGGTCCAATTGACCTCAGTGGATTCAGGATTTAATTTCCATGAGTCCAGTTTTTCACCAGAGAAACTGTACACAGAGATCTGCTCCAGGCAGAGTTTAGCTGAGGTTTGTTTTTAGCAGGATCTTGATTCCAAGAGTGATGGAAAAGAAATATTTAGGAGTCATCTGTCAGTGACTCTGAAGCTATCCTGTTCATAGCCAAGCGATAATACAAACTGGTGGTTTGCCCAGCATTTTTAAGCATTCTTCTATTGTCTGTCTAAAAGCTGTTAGTAGCACAGCCGGAAACACTAACCTAAGTGTTACTAGAATGATTTTAAAGGCAACTTTATAGAGCAGAGACCAGATCTTGAACATTCACAGTCCTTCTCCTAATGTAAAAGAAAACCTACCAAACTACAATATCTGAATTAGCCTCCACACCCTGGTCAGATTAAATACTTCACTTTTGAGTGGGTAAACATTTAAAGAAGCATTTCCACTGTAGAAAATGTTCAGGACTGCTGCCTTTACTCCTACAATGGCCTTTGGCTGCTTTCTGTTGGTAATTTCCATCTGTGGTGCTTTAGACACAGCACCTACATTGGTTGTAGCCTCTAGATTTGTCCTCCTGTCGTTAATGTTTTTATTGGTCTTCCTGTTATAAAGGAAAGAAAACCAGGCTTCTTTGCCAGTGTGCACAGAGGTATGGCCAGATCTGACTTTACCAGAGCATGGTGGTCAGGAGAGAAAGGGAAGAGCGAAAAACGCTGAGCTTCTCTATGATTCACACCAGATAGTGTTGCATGGCAGTGCACTGGGACCACTGTCTGCCTGCCTTTTTCCCCTTCCACCACAGAACCACACTAGATGCACTTCACGGTATAGGTCTCACCAACCAGACAAGAGCTGAATACAGTGAGGACATTCTTGTAAAACACCTACATTTTGCTCATTTCATTGGTATAGGTCTTTTGATGCAGTTTCAATTATTTCAATGCTGAGCTTGCTTTAGGTGGAAAGTTCCTTTTCCTGTGACAAAGGAAAGGAGAAGGGAGAGTGACACTGGCAGAGAACCCTCTTATCTTTCTCATTCTCTCCTTCAGCTACATTTTCTTCCTCCAGGCAGCAAAGGGGGGAAAGAGGACTAACTGAAATGCCAGTGCTTTCCAGTATGAGTTAGAGGTGCCATTTAGCAGAGGCAGCATTCAGAACAGGGAATATGAAAAAAGGAAGCATAGAGAAGTACAAAGCTCTGTCTTGTGATCTAGACTTAAAAAGATGGAAGACACCTGCACTGCACTAGCAGCAGAGAAAGAAGTGACAAGTATTTGGAAATAATGGATATTTGCAAATCTCTGAGCACTGAATTCAAACAATTGACTTGTCCTTCCCTATAGCTGCATTTTACACCTTAGTACCAACCAGCACCATGAGGAAATTCCCAGTAAATCCATGCTCCCCATGGGCAGCCTGGCACAAGAAGACCCTTGTAATCAGGTGTACTCCAATTTGCAGGATCCCTTCATCATCTTCCGGCTCTAAAGGAGAATATATTCTTGAGGTTCAGAAAACTGCTCAGGCCCTGTAAAGGGCTGTTGACTGGTGTTGGAATAGATTGCCACCTGTGAGCTCTGGTAGAATCTTCCTCACAGGGAAGAAATCATTCAGTCGTGTTGTCACTGACAAAGACAAATGGTCCTCCATGAAGAAGCTGCACCCATCAATGAGAAAACGTATCTGTAGCCAAGGACCTAGTTCACAGTTACACACAGACTTCATCTCTCCCCTGCTACAGCAGCAGCTTTACGTCACTTGAGCAGTGCAAACCAACTTATGCTGAAGTAGTCAGGCACACTTTTGCGTTGTCACAGGGGAAGTAAGAAACCTTCACATTAAACATTCAAAATTAGCTCACTAAGGCTTGTATTTCCCTCTGTGTTAGGAAAATACACAGTAACATTAAAACCAAACCACTGAACCATGTAGCAGTACTAAATCTATGAGGGGTCAGCCTTCTTAATCATAAACACTTCTTCCCTCTGCTAAGGAAGGCAAGAAATACACAGTGTAAGCTACCATTTCCTAATGCTAAGTATCTTTTGTGATGACACTGTATTTTGCTGGCTACTCTCTCTCTTAAGAAACACAGTGCCTAACATTTTCCAAGAAGTGTTTATAAAAGTTAGGTCACTGGGGAATAGTACTTCACCACATAACTTTGACATTCAGTTGCCTGGAATATATAGAAAAAAACAACAATCACCCCTTCACTATCAACAATTTGCCAGAAAAATAAGCAAAAAGAGATTTATAAGTGGGGTTTTGCACAGCTGTTTCCGTTAGTTAATGGAATCTTTGCACAGAGGTCCAGATCTAATGAAGAAACTGCTTGCCATGGCCAGTTCAGTCAGCTGTGTTGGAGTGTACAGGTTTGATAAGTGGTGTAATTAACCACACCACCTTATTTTTAAACTAACTGAATAAATATTCAGCTAAATAATATTTATCCTATAAAGTGTGAGATTACTACATTTTAGCTGTGGCAGCTGAGTTGGCTTCAGTACAGTCAACAAGAACCGTATGGGTGGACCACAAAAATGCTCAGAAGGCTGGAGCACCTCTCTTATGAGGACAGGATGAGACAGGTGGGGTTGTTCAGCTTGAAGAGGAGAAGACTCCAGGAAGACCTTATAGCAACCTTCCAAGTCCAGGAACTGTTCACAAGGGCATAGAACAATAGGACAAGGTCATGGTTTTAAGCTAGAAAAACGTAGATTTAGGCTGGACGTTAGGGAAAAGTGCTTTAATCTGAGGGTGGGGGATCCCTGGAACAGACTGCCTAGAGAGGTGGTGGAGGCCCCATCCCTGGAAACATTCAAGGTCAGGCTGGGTGGAGCTCTGAGCAATCTGTTCTAGCAAATGATGTCCCTATTTGTTGCAGGGGGGTTGGACTAGATGACTTTTGGAGGTCCCTTTCAACCCTATGATTCTGTGGTTCCATGATCCACTGCTTTTTGTAAATACATAGAAAGACAAGTAAGTCTATGTTTCACTTTTTCTTGAACGCATTATGTGATCCCTAAAGCCAGTGGCTACAGAGACGTTAGCGATAGCACCTAAATTCACTAGATCTCTGCTGCCATCTGCTTGTCAGTGCCTTCCTTATCTTGTACACTGCAGCAGTAAACGCTGCGTACTGCAAGGCTTGACAGTAGTAAATTGACTCCTAGCTTGACTCAAACTACTGGAAAATAAGCCCACAGTGACTCGAAGTGCAAAACGCACTCTCCAATACCCCTGGGTATTGATACTTGCCACTACCCTTAAAAGTGCAATGTAGAACTGCACTGCAGCAGAGATTATGTACCAGACGCTATCACAGAATACTAGTTCCAGTTTCAACATGAGGATAAACCCCAGCACTGTCTGGTCCTCTCACAGACACTTTCCTCTCTATTTATCTACCGGGCAAACAGGATGCATAAGGTCGATTTTTTGCTCATGCTAACTTATTTCTGAGGCAAAAACAGCCTGTTCCCCTTTGATGAGTTGAAAGGGGATGATCTGGCGGCTGAAGTAGAACTGAAGGCAGAGAAGTCTTTGCATCAGAAGCAGCGTATGCTTTGCCTGACAAGCTGCAGGCAGAGAACAAAAGTTCGATCTGTACACATGTGAAGATCATGGCGTTCCTGTCTGGCACCACCTATGTTTGCCAAGACCAGTCCAAAAGGGTTTCAACTGGCAGAAGGGTTGCTGGTCATTGACATTCAGTTTTTGCTCAGTAGTTCAAATGAAATTATGTTTATTTACACCCATTTCAAATTTGGCCTCTTCTCCACACTGTTTTAGAAGGAAGAGGGAGACTGATAAACTGCTCTGCATCTGATGCCTACGTTACAGCTTGCTTTTGTGCAGTATATTCCCAAGTGAATCTGCATGAAAGTAGAAGAAACATATAAATAAGTATACAGCAACATCTATCTATCCACACGTGCACATGCAGGCATAACACTTAGACGGTTGTTTAAACAACCTGTTCCTGGTGGTGAAACACAATCAGATTGAGTATGTATCCTTACTCGTGCTCATCGCACACAAGCACAGGCAGATGCAGCCCATACACAACATGCACCATTACACACAGGTGCCACGACGTACTCCTTCCAGTACAACAGCTCTGCAGCCCACTTCTCCCCAATCTCCACTTAATACTTTTCTTTTGTAAGGCCTTCATGCCTCCCTCTATTCCCATGACAACAGCAATACAAACTCCTAAGAGTGCTGCACAAACCTTTGTTGGTTACTTCCCAAGAAACTTCAAAGAGCAACAAATCCTCCACCGGTAGGTCTTCGTCCTCCCACTGAGGAAGCCCATTGAGAGAAGTCATAGACAGTGATCTAGCCAGTGGCATTTTCTTCAGCCCTTGAATGCTCACCACACAGGCCACAACAGTTAGCAAGTGTCCAGGTAATGTGGCAGAAGTCTGCAGTTCTGGTTAGAGTTGTCTGCCAGTGTGCTGGGCTCCAAAGAGAAAATTATTCAGATAGCTGGAAGCTAATGGGTTTAAACTGTCTGACCACCAGCATTAAATTGGCTCAGTAAAATCCTCCAGGCTTGAGAAGCAGCTGCTAGTAGAGGTAAGAATGTAAGACTGACCTGAGAAAGGTCTTGTCTGTTTTGAGGCTAAGAATCTTTCTTTATCTTTTAAAGGGAGGTAAAAAACAGTTTGATCTCTTCAGCCACGGCATTCAGTGCCTGCTGCCTCAGGGTAAACTGAAGCCAGACAGTTCAGCACTCCCCTGAGCAAATTCCAGCAGAAAGGACACTTTGAGTATAACACCTGATTTGAGTCCAGCCTTTGAGCTCCTCCCCTTGAGATACACCCTCCCATTAGTATGCAAGGACCTTCTCTGTCTGCTGGCCAGTTACTAACTGGGTTAGCAGTCTCATTTTACATGATGTCTCTTAGATTGCCTGCCAGGTTTATCGCTGGTTTAAATTCTGGCTCAGTTCATCATTTTGTAAGTACTAGTTTACTTTATACCCTTCCTCCACAAGTAACTCTAGCTGTGTTCCCAGGGCTTTGCACAAAGCTGTAGGGTTCACTTCACTCTCAAACAGCCCCAAGAGCTTTTACAAACAACACTACAAAGGCTTTACCCCTGTGTTTTGGCCTTCATTGCAGTCCTGGTCCCTGATTTTCCACCCACTTTTTTTTCTATGCTACTGCTCTTTTCTGGTCTCAACGACCATGTCCTCTGCACAGGGAAACTAGTAAGTCATGGAACAACATGCTCCTGTCTTGCTCCAGCAGACATGTTGGTCCCTAACCCACAACCTGAGGTCCTCAAAACTCCACCAAGCAGCTGTCTGTTTGGAAGAAAAGAGAAAAGGAGACTGAGGGGAAGCTTTATCACTCTCTACAACTACCTGAAAGGAAGTTGGAGGGAGAACGGGGATCACCTTTTCTGGCTGGTGGCAAGTGATAGGACTAGAGGAAACAATTGCAAGCTGCACCAGGGGTGGTTTAGGCTGGATGCTAGGAAGAATCTCTTCACTAAAAGGACTGTCAAACATTGGGACAGACTGCTCTGGGTAATGGTGGGGTCTTCATCCTTGGAGATATTTAAACACCGTGCAGACCTGGTGCTTAGGGCGATGCTTTAGTGGTGACCTGGCAGTGCCGGGTTGAAGGCTGGACTCAATGACCATAAAGATCTCTTCCAAGCAAAGATACTGGGTGATTCTATGTTCTGTCTTCTTTGGGCCCCACAGTGGTGCAGGGGAGAGCCAGGCCCTGAGGTCACTTAGAGGAAAAAGCCATTCTGAGGTCAATTGGCTGAGAAGGCTTCTTTTCTTGGTGGTTGAGTTGCCCCTGTTTCCCAGTTAATGAAGAGGAGTTTGGCAATGCATCGGTATTTTGGCAGCCACCGTGGATTTTCCTACTGGGAGTAGGACAGGAAAGCAAATCGTCCTCTAGGTTAAAAATCACCTTACTGAAAAGAAAACAAACCAGCAGTATTTCAAGGCTCACTTACTGAACCACGGACACACGTTTTGACATTCCAAAGCGACCCGCGGAGCAGTTCGCACGCCTCTCCTTCCCTCCGCGCTGACGGCGGCTGTCCCGGGACCGCGACCGGGGTCTCTGTGTGGCCGCTCTTCCCGCCGGCTGCCAGGGGGCGGCGCACGGCGGCCGCCGTGTCGGACCGCCAGCAGCTTCCGCAGTGGCCGAGGGGTAGTTCGTGGTGTCCGGGCTGTTCTTCAGCAAAACTGGGGCCCATCACAGCAAGTCTCAACTCCCTCGTCCTGCACCTAGGCAATACAGGCTGGGGGAAGCCTTGCTAGAGAGCAGCCCTCTGGAAAAAGACCCGCGGGTACTAGTGGATGAGAAGTTGTGTGCAGTTGTTCCCCAGAAGGCCAACTGCATCCAGGGCTGCAGTCTGGCCAGCAGATCAAGAGAGGGGATTCTGCCGCTCTGTCCTGGTGAGAGCTCACCTGGAGTCCTTTGTCCATCTCTGGGGCCCCCAACACAGGACGGATGAGGAGGTGTTGGATCAGATCCAGAGGAGGCCGCGAAAATGCTCAGAGGACTGGAGCTCTCTGCCCTGAGGACAAGCTGAGAATTGCTGAATCTGAGGGAGGGGGATCCCTGGACAGGCTGCCCAGAGACAGGGTGGAGGCCCCATCCCTGGAGCCATTCGAGGTCACGCAGGCTGGGGCTCTGGGGAGTCTGGTCTGGTGAGTGATGGCCCTGCTTGTTGTAGGAGAGTTGGACTAGGTGACCTTTGGAGATCCCTTCCAACCCTGTGATTCTATGATAATTATGGATTGCAGCTTCCCAGAGGGAAAGTGCAGGGGCTGTTTGCATGTGCGTGGGCGCCATGGTCACTGGTGGCTGGGCTCTGCTGGCATGGGATCCTCACTCAGGATGCTGAAGTCAAACTGGACCTCACTCAGAATGTCAGACTGCCCAGGACAGGTGCCTCTCCAAGGAAGACAAGCAAACTACTAGTTAGTGATGCCAGATGACTGGTGGCACTGGCTGGCTGATACATAGTCACTGTCCCCAAGCATTCAATATCCTAAAAACATGCAAATAATTTTAGAACACTGGAATAGAGTTCTAATAGTAACATTTGTCAGTTCTTTGTGTGGTTTTCAGGTTCTTAGGCATTGTGTTTTCCCAACTGTTTTTATAATTAGGGCATAGTTCTTTTACTTTTTGGATGTGGCAAAAGATGATACAGCCCCAAAGAATTTGAAAGAATGATCAGGTACCATGAGAGGATTTCACACGGGTTGAGAGGATTTCACACCCATGACAGGATTGGCAGCACTGTCACTGTGTGACTGAGCAGCTCATGGTAGTGTCCTGTATTTATCTTTCACAGGTTAGTAATCATACTTGGATGGCAAGAGGTGTGGGAAGAAGTATGTTAAGTGTCTTCTGACAAAAATAGTGCTCAATAGCATTATGAACATTAATATTCCTTCATATTCTGAGTACATTTGACTTCAATCTGTATGGCTTAAACAAGGTTCTGGGTTTTTCCACAGTGCCGTCTTGGATTCTTGCTTTTGTGTTATTAGTGAGGGAAAAGCATATGAAGCAATAAGGAAAGGTTACATCCAGTTCAGGATCCTCTATCCCTCCAAATACTCTCAGATGCTAAAGAGCAAAGGACACTATGACAACTGCTGAAGTGGAAAAGTGGAAACCTACCTCAAATAAAAGTTTTTAAAATAAACATGGATTAAAGTGTTTCTCAGAAATCTGGAAACAAGAAAACTCTGTTTGAGTTAGGCTTATCTCGGTTCCCATATTGCTTTTATCACCAAAGTTTACAGATACCCTCTGGTGATGTCGTGGTCCCTGTGAATTAGTTCATTTGTTATCCCACCAAATTCTTTTCCAGCCCATGGCAGTGAACAAAGTTCACTTGCAGTAGTGCTGGGCAATAAGAAGTCCGAGTCTGCAAGGTCTCTGGAGAGAAACCATACAAAGCGTGTATTGTTTTCCCCATAGTTTCCTGCAGATTCTGCAGACATCAATGCAGGGAAAATTCTATTAGTTCTGCCCCACCTAAGACTCTTCTTGAGCTGTTCATCTCCCAGGATGCTGTGTCCTCTGCATGCTTTGATCCTTTTCCTTCTATCTGGGGAGAGCAAAGTTTCCTGCAAAATCTAACTCAGCACATCACCCCAGGAAATGAGTCATGGATGTTGTTTTCACATCAGAGCCCATCCAGGAGGACTGCTTCAGACAATCTTTAGTCAAGTCTCCCTGGCTGCAAGTGAGAAAGTCTGTGTTAGGGAAGAAACACTCTCAGTGTGTGGGATTTTGTAATAACAGTCTAGGTGTGGCATGTTCTAAATATAACTGTGGTTTCAAGGTTTGGTTACGTTAACTGTAGGGAGAGAAAGAAGTCATAGGTGTTAAAAAAGACTCATACACATTGAAGCTAATTTTACAGGAGGAAGCACTAATTACTGCTATACACATGCTGTGCTTTTGAAACAGAGCAGTAGGTGAAACTGATAGTATTGACATGAAGTTCACAGAGTGCTTTAGTATTGTATTTGACAAAAATCATAGAATTATAGCATGGCCAGGGTTGGAAGGGAGTTTAAAAATCACCCAGTTCCAACCCCTCTGCACAGGCAGGGACACCTTCACTAGATCAGGTTATTCAGGGCCCCATCCAGCCTGACCTTGAACACTTCCAGGGATGGGACAGCCATAACTTCCTTGGGTAACCTGTTCCAGCATCTCAGCACCCTCACAGGAAAGAATTGTTTCCTCATGTCCACCCTCAATCTCTTCTCTTCAAGTCTGTACATCTTTCCCCTTGTCCTCTCGCCATCACCTGTGTCAAAAGCCCTACCCAGTTTTCTTGTAGCCCTCAGAGATTGGAAAGCTGCTAGAAGGTCACCTGGGAGCCTCCTCTTCTCCAGGTTGAACAACCCCAACTTGCTCAGCCTGTCCTTTTAGGGGAGATGCTCCATCCCTCTGATCATTTGAGTTGCTCTCCTCCAGACCCATTCCAGGATCTCTGTCCTTCTTATGTTGCACAGTACTCCAGGTGGGGTTTCACAAGTGCAGATTAGAGGGGGAGAATCACCTCTCTCGACTGACTGTCACTGCTTCTTTTGATGCAGCCCAGGACACGGTTGGCTTTCTGGGCTGCAAGAGCACACTGACAGTTCCTGTTAAACTTCTGCTCCACCACTAACTCCTTCTCCTCAGGGCTGTCCTCAATCCTTTCTCATCCCAGTCTGTATTTGTGTATTGGATTTCCTGGACCCAGGTGCAGACCCTTGTTGAACTTCATGCAGTTTGCACAAGCCCACTTCTCAAGCCTGTCAGGGTCCCCCTGGATGGTCTCCCTTCGCTCCAGTGTGTTGACTTCACCACACAGTTTGGTGTTGTCAGCAAACTGACTGAGGAGGCATTCAATTCTGTTGTCCATGTCGCTGATGAAGATGTTAAACAACACTGGTCCAAGTACTGGCCCTTGAGGAGCACCCCTCATCACAACTCTCTCTTTGGACACTGAGCCACTGATCATAACAAAATGTTGGTTTATCCCTCTCAGTAAATCCTAGTTCATGACAAACCTTCTCTTTATGAAACCCATGAAAACAGAATCACAATAAAATCAGCAAAATGTGTGATCGCCATCTGGAAAAAAAGCTGGGACATGGCTGTGGCCCTTAGTGCTATGGTCTGGCTGATGTGGTGAGTCAGGTCATAGGCTGGACTTGATGGCAGAGGTCTTTTCCAACCTCAGTAATTCTGTGGCTCTTTGGGGAGGAGAGGAGAAGAAGAGCAAAGACGTGGTTCTTAATCCAATCAGCCCTTAGCCCTTGGTGTGGGATGCCAATGCTGGAGCAACCCTTGTAAAGAAACTTAAGTAAATAGAACTCAAGGCTGAGCTTTATTTTGTGTCCCTGCAAGTAAAAACCACTCTTATAAAGGGACAAATTAGACACCTTTGCAGTTGAGGTGTACTGATTTACCCCTCTGTAAATATTTTTGAAAACTAACCTCAGATTTATATTTAATTACATTTTTTACCATAATTTTAAGGTGAAAATCATAGAATCATCAGGGATTGGAAAGGAGCTTGAAAGATCATCTAGTCCAATCCCCTTAACCACAGCAGGATCACCTAGACCAAGTCACACAGGAAAACATCCAGGTGGGTCTGGAACCTCTTCAGAGAAGGAGACTTCACAACCCCCCTGGGCAGCCTGTTCCAGTGCTCCATTACCCTTACTGGGAAGAAGTTCCTTCTGATATTGATATGGAACCTCCTCTGTTTCAGCTTGCACTCATTGCCCCTTGCCCTATCACCAGATGGCCTTGAGAAGAGCCTGGCTCCATCTTCCTGACACTCACCCCTCACATATTTAGAGACATGAATGAGGTCACCCCTCAGACTCCTCTTATCCAAGCTCAACAGCCCCAGCTCCCTCAGCCTTTCCTCATAAGGGAGGTGTTAATGTCTGCTTCTGTGATTTAGTTTTATGTTATACATCCACAGCCAGATGTCAGCTGCACCTGTTTTTAATACTGATAAAGGGGTAAAGTCTTGCTGTGTTTTGCTTCAGAATCTGGTGAACTGCATTATAAATCCCAAAGTGATAGTGAAAAGTAGAATAATAAAGCAAACCTGCCTAAGTATATGTGCTTCAACTGTTCACCAGCATCTTCCTCCTTTCTTAAAGGCAGGGTTTGTAGCCAGCAGACATCTTAGCCACCTGCCAAGCTGTCGTGTGTCTGAAACCCCATGGGAGAGCCAGGCTTTTCTTGGTAAGTGTGACTGAAAAAATGCAGGAGGAGTGCGTAGCTGTGTGTAAGACTGGTAGAGATGCTGAGGATCTCTGGTTACCCTTACAGCATTTGGCATTTGGTGTGTGATAAAACTTCAGCCAAATTGATTGTACAAGTCTCAGGAAAAACATTTTGGGAGCCTTACATCGAGGTCCAAGTAGCTGATGAAATCAGGGCTCGTTCCAAGGATGTGTGTTAGTGGAGACACAGCTATGATTCTGCCCATTTCAGTTCCCATGGTAAGTTGCTTGATAGGGCACCTCTGGAAAAATCTGTTGGTGGGGATGTCCAACCTCCTGTCAATATGTTTCAATAGATCCTAAGTGTTTATCATCCTGGTAATGCTGGCCAGAAAATCAGGTGTTAGTCCCCAGCTCCCTCAGCGTAGAAGATTCGAGCCTCACAATCAGCCTCAGTACTCTCTGTTCTGGGGTAAATAGTTCTTCAGAAATTTCTGGTTGAGGATACTTGCAAACTGGTAGAGGCTTCCTCAATCCTGTGTCCTCATAAGCATTGGTTTACATCAGCGCTACAAACCGTTTGGTGTATGTCTGTTAAAATACTAACTACAAAAGTATCCAGGTCTAAATGACATTTAGGCTGTCATGAAAAGAATTCACTTGGGAGAGGAAATTGCCAGTTCGAAACAGTAATTACTGAGGAGAAGATGGTAATGGCTGCATGGCATGACAAATAGCTGATAGTTTTATTTCCTACCATGGCAGGGTGTTGGTGAAAGAAAAAGGGATTTGTGCTTCTGAACTGTGTGTGAACTCCTGGGAGTGTTGCTGACAGCTCTTTTTGCAATGGCTGACATTTTTAGGCCTGATCATAAGGGTCTTCACTATTGGAGAACCAGTTCCCATCAGCCAGACTGTTCCTTGTTGTTTCCATTTGCCTGTTCACTGTCTGGGCTGTCCTGAGCTGCCAGTTTGGCTGTGCTGTCATGAGAGTTGAGCAGTCAGCTGAGCATGCCCTATGGTTGTTAGGAGCACACCAGGAAGCTGTTGGAGGACAAAGCTGTCTGTAGAGAGAACATTTTCTTGGTTGTTTAGGGTCACTGCAGAATTTAGGAACTACCAGGCATTTGTTCAGAAATTACCTAAGGACAGCCCTAATTGCCTGCCTGAACTCAGCAAGGTCAGATACTTGGAACTGTGAAGTGACAGCCATCACTCCTCCATGATGGAATGGTAGGGGTTGAAAGGGACCTCTAGAGATCATCTAGTCCAGCTCCACTGCTAGAACAAGTTATTCCAGAGAAGATCACACAGGAACACATCTGAGCAGGGTATGAATGTTTCCAAAGAAGGAGAAATCACAACTTCTCTGGGCAGCCAGTTCTGTCACTGGCACTGTGAAAAGTTTTTCCTTAGGCTTACATACAATCTCCTGTGTCCCAGTTTGGGCCCACTGCCCCTTGCCCTGCCACTGGACTCCACTATGAGCCTGGTCTCATCCTCCTGACACTTATTCTCTAGATAAACATTAATGAGATCTCCTGTCAGTCTCCTCCTCTCTAAGCTAAACAGCCGCAGCTCCCTCAGCCTCTTCTCGTAAGTCAGTCAGATAGATATGGAGTTTAGGGAGATGGTACAGTTAGGAATGTTTGGACCGAATCTTAAAGGTCTTTTCTGACCTAAATGGTTCTATAATTTTGTGATCAGGACCAGCCTAATGCCAGAAGTAATGTTGTCAATATTTATTTCTTTCTACCACACAGTCATTTGCTCTGGGACAAAGGAACCCAGGAAAATGAACAGAAGGGCAGCAAATACTCTTCCAGACTGATCTTCAGCCTCAGAGCATCAGTTATTAACTCTATTGTCACATGCCAGTAGGATGAGGTTGAGGTGATTCTTCAACATGGTAAACATTCCTGATTCCCAGAGGTACTGGGTTTGTCAGAGTCTATTACAGGTGGAAGCTGCTGGACGGACAGAGTCTTTGGACATCGTTGCATTTCTCTCTTATTGTCTGAAACAAAGAATTAGAATCACACAGAAAAACTGTATCTCAAGCAAAGTTTCTTCCCTTTGTGCTTTCATTCAGCACACTCACAGAGCAGGAACTACCAACATTTCCTTACAGAAATCAATGCTGGTAGGCATCTACCTCTGTGCCAGTCTAATGAATTTTCTGGACTTTTATATCTTAGGTATTGAATGTTTTAACATGTTAAAGAGCTGTTAAAGAGGGGAACATAAGGGAGAAAACATTTACTTAGAAATCTTACTCTGATTAGCCATGGCGTATGTTTGCAGGAAAATTAACTCATTTCACACACAGAGCAATTACAGCCTTCCTGACTCTGGCCTCTTCAACACAGAGATCTATGTCATAGAATCATCATGGCACAACCATGTGAGTAGTATCCCTCCTGTCTCTGTTGTCTGATCGTATCTGCTTGTCCCTTGCCTGACACCTGCAGGGTGGTCAGACTGACTTCTCTGCTGTGTAGCCTGTATCTGTATATTTGCAAATGCAAGGGGGGTTAGGTCTTCACAGCGCTACATTATTACTCTGTCCAGCAGCACTACAATATGTTCTGTTAGGCCAAAGAGCGACACAGGTGCCTAACACTCAAAGATGCAGATAAGAACATGGTGTCAGGTCACAGGCTGGACTTGATGATCTCACAGGTCTTTTTCAGCCTCAATAATTCTGTGATTCTGTGAAAACAAGAACAAAGTTATCTGCCAATGGGCTGAACAAACACAGCATATATAAGATAAACATGAGTCTATTAGATTCAGAAAAAAACCCATAGCTATCTTTTAGAGATAAAGTACTGTGGCAATATAGTCATTAACAAACTGATAGGCTGACAGAAGACTACTGTTATTGATAGACTCCAAAAAACAGGAAGTGCTAGGCTAGTGCTGTGTCAGCACACATAAGCAAGCTAGGTAAGATACAAGAATGCATGATCAGACTCCTAACAAAAACATAACAATATAATTAAGCTTTCTGCATAAGGGCCTACAAACACCAGTGAATAACAAAAAATATCTGAATTGCAATAGCCTATTTATACATTCTCAAAATCCCCTAGCCTGGAATACTACTGCTGTTTAACAATTATGAACTAATCCCATTCACAAGGCCATTTCACTGCTGCTTGAAGTTTTTAGTTTTCCTTCCCGATGTCATCTCTGCAAAGCGGCAGGTGGTATAGTGAGGCTGCTGATGTGCTAAGAGACGTGTTTGTTATGCACCACAAGAAGTGTAGCCAGCAGACTGGGAGAAGGCATTCTGCCACACTCCTCTACTCTGGTGAGACTTCATTTGGAGTTCTGCATCCAACTCTGGAGCCCTCATACAGGAAGGACAGGGACCTGATGGAATGGGTCCAGAGGAGACTACAAAAATCATCAGGGCACTGGAACACCTCTGCTCTGAGGACAGGCTAAGAATGCTGGGGATGTTCAGCCTGGAGAAGGCTCTGGTGGGACCTGGTAGAGACCTTCCAAACCCTGAAGGGGGGGCATATGAGAAGGCAGGAGAGCAACTGTTTACAAAGGCCTGTAGTGATAGGACAAGGGGTGATGGTCTCACATTAGAAAAGGGGAAACTGAAATTGGATGTTAGGAAAAAGTTCTTTAGCAGGAGGGGGGTTGAACACTGGCACAGGTTGCCCAGGGAGGGAGTTGAGACCCCATACCTGGAGATATTCAAGGTGAGGCTGGGCAAGGGTCTGAACAACCTGATCTAGAGAAGAATGTCCTTGCTTACTGCACCATGGCTGGACTAGGTGACCTTTCAAGGTCTTATCCAGCCCAGGTGATTCTATGATTCTCTGCAAGCCAGCATTCTTCCCTTATTCCTTAAGCTCCCTGCTTTATCTGCATCCACTTGCTCTCCTTTGTAACAGACCACATTTGTTTGTAGTAGATAGTGTCATCGGCTCTCTAATTACTTCATGTCTAGGCACAAAAGGTCTTGTTATTGACTCATATGATCACCAACAAAAAAGCCTTCATGGACTCAGAGGGAGTCAAAGAAATGGTTTACAAACACTAGGTGACAGTAGCTTCCCAGCTGAAGCACTGATTATATTTCTTTCACAATGTCCCAACTTAATTCGAGTTTCAGTTTGTTGACCACAGAACAAGGTATGACCCTACTCTTTAATGAGCAAGGAACGCATACTGACACCATTAGGGCAAAATCCCAGTGTTACTGTAACCAGGTGACCTTTAAAAATAAACAAGAGAAATAGTCCAGATTTATTATCAGAAGGGAAGAGCCTATTCCATGTCAATACATAGGCTCAAAAGCCCTAGAATCATAGAATCCTTATGGCTGGAGAGGACCACCAGGATCAGAGTCCAGCCCTCATCCCACCATCTCCCCAACTCCTAGACCATGGTGTCTCAAACACTCTAGCTGCTTATCTTTTGAAGACCTCCAGGGATGGGGACTCTACCTGGGCAGCCTATTCCAATGCCCAGCCACTCTCTCAGTGAAGAACTTCCTGTGATCTAACCTAAACCTTCCCTGATGCAGCTTGAGGCCACTTCCCCTCATCCTATCATTAGTAATTTAGGAGAAGAGACCTGTGCCAGCCTCACTACAACCTTCTTTTGGTTGTAGAGAGCTGTCCTCCCACCCTCTTCTTCTCTAGACTAAACAATCCCAGTTCCCTGAGCTGCTCCTCATAAGGCCTGTTTGCCAGACCTTCCCCCAGCTTCAATGGCCTTTTCCAGCCCCACTCCAACATTTCCATGTCTTTCTGATGCTGTGGCACCCAAAACTAGACCAATTACTAAAGGTGCAGTCTCAAGATAATGTTCCACAACACAGCTTTGAATCCTGTCATTAATGGACCAGGGTGAGAACAAGGGCAGGAACTGTGCAGGACAATCAGCTAAATGTTTACCCAGATGAAAATACTAATAGGTATGACCCACAGACAGCAGCAGTTTATGCCATTTACCACATGATAACTCAGCATGAGTAAGTTCCTGCTAAGAACTTAAGCAAATCTTTCCTAGCATAAAAAGCCTTCCAGTAAGACTTTCAAACAGAAGTATCACATCACAGCATCATTTCCCCTCTTCTACCATGAAGGAATTCTGGCATTTAGCCAGCAACTGAGAATAAGATAACCCTTCCCCTTGCTGTCACCAGCATGTTTCACTGACCACATACTACTCAGCAAATCACAGTATAGCAGTTATCTTGCAATACAACAGCATCATATTTTTAAAAGACAAAATTAAGCTACTTGTTAGTATTTTAGTATCCTGCTGTTACAGACTTAAAGGCCTTTTGCCTCTATTAAAACAGCTCCAATTTGGTTTCAGACCATTTGTTACAGTAAGACACATGCAACCCCCTGAATTCTGCTGTAAGATAGGATTTAGTAAATACAAAATGTCCAGTACTTGCTGGGCATGCTAGCTCAACCTAGGTGCCCATGGGACAAATAGCTAATAACCCATGCCATAATTGGAAGGTCCGGGAATTTTTAAAATCTGCTCTCCCTGCTCCAATAAAGTAAGCACTTGTGAAAGTCAGGCTAGAATATAAAGGTCATTTTGACTTGTACTATAAACAAGATTAGCACAAGACTCCAGTCTCCATAAAATCACCACATAGATTTTGGGAAAATAGAACAATTGTTCAAAACACCACTAAAACTAGGTCCTGGAATCCAGAATTACCTAGAGAATCCTTCTTCTAGGTCTGTACCACATAGAATCACCATGCTGGCATATTTCCAGATAGATCCCTCAACTGATCAGTAAGAAGTATTATCAGACCCAAGACTGGGAGTTAACTACACTGAACATCTCAAATGAAACTAAATCATATAAGAAAGGATTCCAGTGGTGTTGTATTAATGAAATCAGATGGCTTGCAAAGTTGGAGGCCTTACCACTCTCCAACTACCAGGAAAGGAGGCTATGGAGAGGTGGGGGTGGGTCTCTTCTCACAAGTAAGAGGCAATAGGACAAGAGGAAACGATCTCAAGTTGTAGTGGGGGTGGTTTAGGTTAGACATTAGAAAAATCTTTATTGAAAGGGTCATCAAGCCTTTTAACAGGCTGCTCAAAGAGGTCAGAGGAGTTTTGAGTTGCCATCCTAGCTTGTGTTCAAAAGGCTTATAGAAAAGGAGCTTAAGCACATGGTTTGGTATGGCTAGGTTCAAGGCTGGCCTCTATCTTAAAAAGGTCTTTCCCAACCTAAATGATTCTATTAAACAATTCCTTGATTTACATAATTTAGAGCCTGTTAAAAGGACATATGTCTGTACTTCCACATTCCCAGGCAGTCTATGACAAGCAACGGAGAACACTAAAGTAACCTAGAAAATTTAAACAGAAAATAAGTCTACAATAAAACATGCCACAAAGTTGCTTTATTTGTTCGTAAGGTCTGTAAGGTTTGTGCGTTACAGCTAGCGCAAGTTCAGCTACTGTGGACAAAGCTCAGTCTGGAAGAGCACTAAAATGTTAACCGTATAGGTGTATAGTGAGTCGAGCCCACAACTGCACACAACATGCTGTTTTACTATTGCTGGGATCTAACATTAATGAATTACAGATCTTTGAGATCTTTCTGGATGCCCCACAGTGTATCCGCGCTCTTCTTCAGCTGAGCCACTTCATCGTCCTTCAGCTTTTGATTGATGATACTTGTCAATCCAGAGGCACTTAGGACAGCAGGAAGGCTCAAGAAGACATCATTCTCAATGCCGTACTTGCCCTACCACAAACAAGAGGTATCACTCAGACATGAACTCATCACCTCCGATCTGCTTTGTTTATACAGCACAAAGCCTTCTGAGAGCTGAACACATTGTCAGTCAATGTATTTGCGAATAAACAGTGAAAAGCTGTTTTAGAGCAAGTTATGGGCAATACTGATAGGGATGATTTTAGAAACCCTATCTCCAGACCCCTCACTTCTATTTGCATACAGCAAGTAGTTCACAAAATTCAGACACAGGATTAGGGCAGGTCTTCTTTCCTACTGTAGAGGGAGCAGTGAGCTCAGCCTGCTCAAGAGTTCTTGCTGCAACAGACTGCAAATTAAGTGTAGCCATCGACTCTCTTCCCCAGCACCTTTGGTAGACAGTGGTTCATGAAATCTCAGCTGGGCCTCCATGAAGATTTACATACTTAAACTTCCTTTGAATAAGTCCGTGCCACAGATGGCAACTTCACAAAAGGGTAGTACAACAATTAGGTAGAGCACAGAGAACTTTGTTTCTGCTCCATACTTGTGAATTGGCTAGGCTGAGGTCAGACTAGAAAAACATTGCAATAGCAAACTTCCATTTTAAATTCCAAGTAGCATCTTAGAAAGCTTTCTTTGCTTAGCATCTTACAAACTGAGACTCTTAGTTCTCTTTGAATGCTTTTAGCTCTTCTCCATTAGATTAGCCACTCCTCCTTACCTTTACCAGTGTTGAGACTGAATGAACCCGGCACAAGTTTTTCAGCATGGACTCGCAGAGATCAGCAACACTAAGGCCAATAGCCCAGTTTGTGTATCCCTTAAGTTTGATCACCTCATAGGCACTAAGGAAACAAAAACACAGTTACACTGAGGTGTCTTTAAGAAACTGTGTGAACTGCCAAGTCTGAAGTATTTCCCTCTTCAAGAAAGCTGAAAATCCTGTGACACACACTGTGAACAGCTGGACATTTTAATTCCAAAAAGTTACATGTTTCATCAGCAGAGGATAAAGTCTACATTATCCTTTACATGTAACAAAGGAGGCTTACTGTCACAGCATTAGTTAAGAGCACCCATCTACAGCATTAAAAGGAAAAAAAAAAATAGAAATCTACAACTGAGCAAGTTCTCTACTTGAGTCTGCAGCACAATCATTCCGAGTGCATTTGGAACAGGTAAGCATTCAGAATCAAAGCCATGCACTGTCCACACACACACACATCCTAATTCTTTTAAGCCAACATCTGCATACACTTTGCACCAGTACTGTTCTTTTCACAAGGTATTTAACAACATGTATAGTTCACTATAGACTATTTTTCCCCTAAATCAATTAACACCTTCTCAAATCTACTCCAATACTCCTTTCTCAGAAATATACTACCTTTTTGTGGAGTCTTGTGCCCTTTGAACAAAGTTACCCATTTAAGAAGCTACAAAGCACTGCAGTGCCGAAGTGGATACATGTTATGTAATAGCTTGTCTGGCTTAGGGATAATAAAGTTTATAAGCTGAGATCCTGTACTTCTGTGTTTAAACTAGCAGTTCTATTTACTTGTACAACCTTCTGCTGCACCTTTTACACTTTTATTTAGAATGGAGAGTCAGGGACAAGAAGGTAGTATGCAGACTAGCTATTCTCAGCACTACATATAATCACCTTATTCCTCATGTCATCATACCTTTCAACTACTTGCTTGTGGACTTCCTTCCAGTTCTCACTGTCCTTGTCAGTTCCCATGGCAGGATTCAGCTCCTGGAGAGAAACACCTGCCACGTTAACTCCACTCCAAACAGCCACTGTAAGAGAGGGGAAATAACAAGTTCTGACAGCACTTGGCAAACTTCCCTCCACTTTATCTAAGCCAACTGGAAGCAAAGCAATAGTAGCCAGAACCACAATCATATTTGAGGCAAGTTTTAAGATGTTATTTAACTGGAGTTAAACTCAAGGGGCCAAACAGGTGACTGTTTTAGTTCTAATACTTAACCGGTCAAAATACAACACATGAACAACAGAACTTCAGTTCATGAAAGACAACTACTTTTGAAGTCAGAAACCTCAAATTCTAGCAAAAAAGTGTATCTTAGCTGTTCAGCCTTTTACTCCAAAACTGCAGCAAGTGTGTATTTGCTGTTCCACTAGTCAGTCTTTGGTTTCTTCTTCAATAATTACTTTTTCCCCTGAATACCAGGGCAGCAATTTTCAAGCTTCAATAAAGAGAGAAATTTGCACATCTCACTTATTGAAAGCTGAAAGGCAGACTCTTTCTCTGTTCCTGCGGAGTAACTAGGAATTCTTTGTTACTTCAAAGCAAAAGACAGCTATAGCACTGAAACAAGATGAGCTCCGTGTATGCTCAGCTAAGCTCTGCTTTCATTTCAGTCTAGGGCTGGCTTCAGTTAGCATTGTTGTTGATCAGACACTTTGATCAAATGCAGTGGGACACTGAGGCGGTAACAGACATCCACAGCATTGGAATATAAAGCATCAAATATAGGCATCATATCCTCACTTCAGACTTGAAATACATGAACTAAGACAAATAAGCTGCTTTAGCCTAATTTTAAAATTAGTTTCTCTTTTAAACAGCATGAGAAAGTCACAAGATAAGGGAACATGTGAGCAGGCTGACTCTAGATGGCTAGCTTTTTCTCCTGCTTGCAGCAGGCTCTGCCACTGACCTAGCAAGAGCTACTACTGCTTTCAGAGCAGAACTGTGCTGCAAGACTGTATTACAACACTTCAAAGTGAGGATAAACACAAGTAGGAAGCCATAGCCTTTAGGACCCAACTTTTGCTAGCAAAATTTGCTAGATCAGTTCATGTTTAATCATATAGCTATGACTGCTTATATTTTAAAAGGGTAGCTAGATTTCCTAGTTCTGTCTCAACTCTAATCCTGAGGATACAGCAAACTGCTTGTTAAATTTAGCTGAACTACATCTGCTCTTTTGGAATTTTAAAAACCCTTTAGGCCTCCACCTCTAATACTGCACTGCTCATTCTCAATGTCAGAACTGTTCCTTACCACTAGAGTCACCATGTTCTCCCAAGATCCAGCCATGGCAGCTGGTTGGGTGAATGCCAAGTCTCTCGGCCATCAGATAGCGAAATCTAGCAGTGTCTAGGTTGCAGCCACTTCCAATCACACGGTGTTTTGGCAGGCCACTCAGCTTCCATGTGACATAGGTTAATATATCCACTGAAAAGAAAACCATGTACAGTAAGTGAAACCATTCATAAACACCAAGGGCGATTCAACACTTACTTGATGTAAGTAATAGGTCGAACAGTTGTACTCATTGGTCACAGTTTTTTGTGTCTGACTCTTCAGGGAATTAACTTGAGTGCACTATTTTAACACTTCAGATCCATTGAGCTACTGTTCAAAGAAAACAGAATACTAACCTCCAAAAACCTTGCTACCAGTTAAAGTTGGAGGTACATTTTTGTCACAGCTAGGACTTCTAGAACTCAGATCAAACTCACATGGCTGAAACTTTCAAGCCATTTCCTGTAGTAACTTACAGTGATGAAGGAGGAAGGTAAAGAGAAAAGCAATTTACAGCTGTTTGAAACCTATACACTATTTCTAGTTGCTATCCAGTTTAATTTCTTGAACAGATTGATGCACTAAGTCTGCATAGCAAGAAAAGTCAGATAAGCAATATGCTTTAGCTTCACTGAAAATAACAGCTTTAGGAAAAAACAATGTTAGGTGGGGTCAAACAGAAAGGGATATGAGCAGAGAAAAATCTATGGGCTGCAATAATTATTTACAACAGCAAAACTCTCAAAAGCAATCCACTTCTCAGGAGTGAATAAATTCTTTACTCTGCTCAGACTCCAAAAGCATGACATCTCTGTTTAGGTCACATGCACGTGATGTGGCATGCTCATCAGGACACAGCTTCTTACAGCTGCAGCTGGGGTGGTTCCTGCCAGGATCATACTAGCCTGTAACAATTACAAATCATCTCCCTGTCAAATAGCTGTAATTGCTCCTGACAGTCTGGCTTGCAAGTCAGGTGCTGAGACTTCGAGCTCTACTTTGTAATGTCTTCATTTGCCTACCGTTGTCTTTTCCAAAGGGCAGGCAATGCCATCTGAGCTACAGCCCAGGCAGATCCATGAAGTTCAATAGGAGTGGACATTAAGGTCACACAGCAGTAGTGGACACTAGTGAAGTCTTTTCTCATAGTCTGTCAATAACTTGTGCTAAACAAGAATGGTGGAGAAAACTCCACACACTAATAAAAAGCATTACAAGAATAATTCTGAAAAAGTAACAAACAATTCTTCTGTAGTGGAAAGTAGTCCATTGTTTGAATTCATCCTTATCAGAACAGTTTGATCTTTGGCTCAGTTCAATTCTCAGGTTAATATTTAAAATTGTTGTAAGTTACTGTACTTGCACAGTAGCCACTTGCTCTGTACAGTAGTATTCAGTACTATCAGTGGTACATCAGCTAATTGCTCAACCACCAGCTGAGCTGCTAGCCTTCCATGCACTGCTGTGACTGAGATGTATCTGTAGAAGCAGTGTAATTTTATTGCCAGGAGATTCTGCGGTAACGACTTCACTCAGATGCTAGATGAAGCAAAGACAGTCCTACAGAGACACACTACAAAGCAGATCAGAATGTTTACTATAATCTTTACAACAACTATCCAAGTTGTCCCAGTACAAGGAGATGCCTGCAAGCAAGCAGCTACACGACAAATGTCCACAAAGATACTTATTTGCAACATTAAATCTGTATTTTAGAAGATTAATAAAACATTGATTCCCCAACAAACAGAATTTGCAAGCATTCTAAGGAAAGAGCCTTACCTGGATTGGAAACCACCAGGATGGTACAGTTTGGGCTGTATTTGACAATCTGAGGAATGATGAATTTGAAGACATTCACATTCCTCTGAACTAGATTGAGACGACTCTCCCCCTCTTGCTGACGAACTCCTGCAGTTACTACCACAATCTTGGAATTGGCTGTGACAGCATAGTCTACAACACATTATAGTAGGGAGAAGACACATTTAAATAGACTCATGTCTAATTGCAATGGAATTGCGTTCATACAGGTGTTATGGATAGCTCCTCCCCTGTGCAGATATTCAAACCCCAAAACTGTAACACACCAGTACTAAAGTCAGCACTGTATCTTAACATGATAGGGACCTACAGTCACATGTCAGTAAGTGCATATTCAACCCCTCCAAATCTCATTTCCACTATTCAAATAAAAATACTATTTCATCTACAAAGAGGTACTAAAGTGTCATTAAAATTCACTTTACTAAACAAGCCCAAAACTGTAAAGTCGCCATTAGAGATGTAAGAGAAAGCCCCAGCTAAGAGCTACTCCCACAGTTACAGCGTTCACCCAAACTCTCACTCATATACTTTAACTTTCCAATGCTCAGTCCTTACAGTTCTTTAGATCTACACAACTAATGATCCACATCAAAGCCAAGTCACAGACTAACAGTATTAAAAAAAACCCATGGCTTACCTTTGTCTGCCACAATCTTGTGGGTATGAAGGAACAAGCTCCCATGCTGCAGATCCATCATCTCTCCTTTTAGTTTGTCTTCCAAAACATCAACCAGAGCAAGCTCATCACAAAGATCCTGTAAACAACAAAGTTTGTAGGACTCAATTTAAAATGCCAAGGTAACACTAGAACAATACTATCTTCGTGTTCTGATGGATCTTTGAATAACAGAATTCAACAGGCACAAGTTCATAAAAACACATTCAGACTCTTCAAAAACAGTACTTGTGGGGTGTTCATGTACACAGATAACCCTTTGCTAGCAACCAATTTCATGATTTACTTATCTTCGGGAAACAGCTGCATCTTTCAGAGCCGCAACAAACTCTCTGGGATCTGCCCAGCAAATAGGCCAACTGGAGATACTTAAATACCTAATAGAACACACCATGTAATTACCAAGTGACAATCTCCTGTAATACCCCTTCAATTGATTCCTTTCACAAAAATACAGAATGGGCATTAACTTTTCTATTGATACTGTTTTTAATACTGAGAAAATCAAATTCTCCACCCAATCTTTCTCTGCTAGAGCTACTACACTGTGTTTATTTTGCAGAATGGATTTAGCTATATATGCACATTGCCCAACCAGGTTAAATCGGGAGAGAATGCTGTATACTCTCAGAACAGGAAAACTAAAATCCAAGGGTGGAGAAAAAAGGCATTCTTCTCCAATGCTCAGTTCTCCTGCCTTTTGAGAGATGCATTTATTACTACCCTTTTGAACAGTACTATACTTAAAGACTTACAATTAAATAATACTGAGATTGAAATTACTATATCTCTATTTTCCTAATTATCTACACTTCATTTGAAAGCAGTGTAAACCATTTTTATGCTATTTTTTACAAGCAAATGTGCTTATTTTTACATAAAAGCAGTCATTACTTCACAATGGAAATATTAGTTAGCATCAGCTGAACTGCTGAAGGAAAGCCCTAAGAATCTGCAGCTGCACTTGCTCTGTGTCAAAATAATCTACCGAGTAAAGAAGCCCGAGCTATTTAAACATGATTAAAAAGTGTCCTTAAATGAAACAGCTGGTGCTCAAACTAAAAGCACAGCATAATCAGAATTTGGAGAAAACACCCAAACCAGGTTGAATGCACACGTGCATGCAAGCGTAGAGCTTGCAACCAATACCCACCAGCCACAGTAAGTTCAAGGAGCCAGTTCTCACTGAAACCAAAGAGCACCTGGAATAGCTCCAATAACTCCTTTCATGAATTTGAATCAGTGTTGCCTAGAGAAGAGTTCAGCTCATTATGAGCACCCATGGGAATGAAGTGTAAGCAATTAACAAATGCAGCTTAAATATTCTTATTTGGAACAGCTGACCCTGTGGCTGTGGAGATATTTCCACCTCTTAAAACAGTATGACATCAGTGACATGTCTCTGATAGGGAGCTAAACATAACCAATATGGAATTCTTACCATCATCCAAATGCATATGTTAAATACTACAGTGAACTGAAGTTAATATTATCATCCTGTTTAATTTTATAACATTCAGCGTCATCAAGAGCTCAACTGCATATTAAAACATAAGAAATTAAGTACAAAAATGTACACCATGGTTTAACAGAAGGACATCTTGGAGAGCTGACCATCTCACACAAGGTAAAGCCACATTATACTGGTCAACAGCCAGCTGAGTACAAGCCAGCAGTGTCCCCAAGTATCCAAAGATGCCAATGGCATCCTGGTCTGTATCAGAATTATTGTGGTCAGCAGCTGTAGGAAAGTAATGTACTCACACTAGTGAGGTCCCACCTTGAGTAGTGTTCACAGGTTTGGGCATCTTACTACAAGATGATCATTGATGTGTTGGAACACATCCAGAGAAGAGCAACAAAGCTGATGAAGGGTCTAGAGCACAAGTTCTATAAGAAGCAGCTGAGGGAACTGGGCTTGTTTATCCTGAAGACAACTTTTTACAACTCCGCGAAAGGAGGCTGTAGTAAGGTGGTAAGGAGGGAGTTCATCTCCAAAGCAACAAGTGATAGGACAAAGAAAGACAACCCAGCCTCAATCTGTACCAGGAAGGTTTAGATTAGATATTAGGAAAAACCTCTTCACCAAAAGGGTTGTAGAGCCCTGGAGCAGGCTGCCCAGGGAAGTGGCTGAGTCACCTTTCTTGGAGGCATTTGAGATGCTAGGAGGTCTGGCTGATACGTCTGAGGGCTGTGCTGCCATCCAGAGAGACCTGGACAGACTGGAGAGCTGGGCACAGAGAAACCAGATGAGGTTCAACAGNTACGAGGATGATTAGGGGACAGGAGGGCATGGCTTATGAAGAGAGGCTGAGGGACTTGGGGCTTTTTAGTCTGGAGAAGAGAAGACTTAGGGGAGATTTGATAAATGTTTATAAGTACCTGAAGGCTGGCCAGGAGGGAGGGGACAGGCTCTTTTCACTTGCTCCCTGCAATAGGACAAGGAGCAATGGGTGTAAGTTGCAGCAGAGGAGGTTCCGCCTCAACACAAGGGGGAACTTCTTTGCTGTGAGGGTCACAGAGCACTGGAACAGACTCCCCAGGGAGGTCGTGGAGTCTCCTTCTCTGGGGACTTTCAAGGCCCGCCTGGATGCGTTCCTCTGTGATCTGTGTTAGATAGTTTTGTCCTGCTCCGGCAGGGGGGTTGGACTCGATGATCTCTTGGGTCCCTTCCAACCCCTAACATCCTATGATCCTATGATCCTATGATATGTATAGGGATATGGTTTAGTGGACTTGGTAGCATTGGGTTAATAGTAAAAACTGTCAATCTTTCCAAATTAGGTCTTTCCAAACCTAAACAAGTTCAGCAACAAGAACAGGATGTCTTTGTTACTAAACACAGGGATAAACTGCAGTCAGAAATAAGAGAGCACATAGCCTCCTTGAAGGAAACTCTACCACGCCATAATGCAAAGCTTGAAAAATGTAAACCTACTTTAAACTCTGGGTTTGGTGTGTCCTACTCATTAGTCGTAAAACTTTGTGCTTAGATTTCCAAAAGCACTATTGATACTGCTCAAAGGAACACATTAAACAGGCGTGCTGGATTAGAGCAAAGTCTGTGGTAACTTCACCTGGCTCCCTCACTGCCAACTTTACAGGTCACAAATACTCCTTTAAAAAAAAAAAAAAACAGATCATGATAAACATTTGCTTAAAAAAAATACAAATCAAAATGAACTGTCATTGCTATTCCATTAAGTTCTTCCTTCCTTTAGTTTTTGTAGTTTTAAAATCTATTGGTTATAGTTTCACATCAGTACTTGGTTTCACAGTGCAGGGCTGTACTAGATCTTTTGTGGTCCCTTCCAACCCCTAACATTCTGTGATACTTATTAACAGTTTTTCTCTACTCACAAGGTTGTTGAACAGGTGAAAACCTTTAGAAAATGTTAATTATTAAAACCAGGACTTTAAAACATGCATCCTCAAAGTAACTACATACTGGCAATTTAATAGCACTTGCAGGATTTTTGACCTCACTATGAGTTACTTTATTTAAGATCTGCAAATGGATAATGTATATCTGTTTGTGCCTTCTGTAAAAAAACGTGACAGAAAAAGGAGTCACATTTAACTCATTCAGTTCACAGCATTCTCTACAAGCAAAGTGCAAAGCAGAAGGAATCCTTACAGTGGAAAAGTCAAAATGACCTCTAAGTCCTGCGCTCTAAATTTCAGGTTCGGGAAAACCAGCTACAGATTCTCTAGAAATGGGAGTGTCACATAAGCAAGCAATAAGAGCTTAAGAGAAACAAAAACCTACTGAAGGATACAGCAGTATTTTCAGCTATTACAGCACACGTGCATTAAACAAGTAAAAAGCAAAAACATCCCTATCTGTATTTCATGCAGGTTTCTGTTCTGTCTATTCTTTGCCCAGCAAAGCCCTCCCACTGAGCAAACTCCAACATAATCGTAGAAGAAACGGACAATTAACAAGGTAAAAGAAAGGTTTGGCAGGGGCTTCAGAGCCATTGCTCACCACATTTTCCCAGCAGCCTGCAAAATAACTCTGCCTAATGAGAGATTTATTGCTGAGCAAAGAGGGAAAGGTGAGAGAACAAGGAGAAACTGAATAGGGAGGTCAGCCCTGCATGAGCAGTGTAGGTCACCGCTTGCTAGCGTACACTAAGCTACACAATTGCCCCCCAGTCTGCTCTGACAAACATGCACTGCAAACATCAAAGAGGCGGGATCGTTGTGCCTTGTCCTTGAGCCGTTACCTTTCCAAGGATGCTGATAGCACAGGCCATCCCGACCTGTCCAACCCCCACGACGGTTATCTTGTTGTTTGGGACCACAGCTCCCTCGGCAATGGGGGTGATCAGCTTCTCCTTGAGAGTAGCCATGGTTGTTCTGCAAGGAGAGCCAAGACTGGGGTCACTGCAAGCCGAAGCGGGCCCACGACAAACGCTCCGAGGTCACCGGCCGCGGACAAAGCGATAGAGAAGCCGAGAGCGGGTTCCGGCGCGGCGGCACGCGGACACCCTGCCCTTGCTCGCGGCGCTGCTGCCACCCAGCACTCACCAGCCCACCCACACACTCATCCCCTCCCCGGCCTCGGCGCTCAGCTCCCACACCTCTCTGCCTCTCGGACCAGCGCGTGGTTGCCGGGGGCGGGTCTATTCCGGCAGCCGCTAACAAAGCGCTGCCGTTTGCGGAGCTCTCAGCAGGGAGGTACCTCACTCCCCCGCGCGACTAGGCCTTCGCCTCCACTACTACATCAGGGCCATAGGATCACTAATAAAACCAGCCGGGAAGCAGAAATCCCGGTGGGAATTCCGCATCTGCCCTGCACAGCGTCTCCGACCTTCCCTCGCCCGCTGACCCCAGATGGAGGCGCCCTCCGCAGGAATACCCAGCGGAGTCTGCCCAGGAGCCGCCACGCCGCCCACAGCCTCAGGATTCTCAACCGGGCTTCGGCCGCTGAGCCCCGCCAGTACTTACCGCTGAGGCTGGGCGCGGGAGGACACGGAGGAATGCGGCTGCAGAGATCAAGCAATCAAGCTCCGCAACGGAAAGGGCGGATCTCTCGCACGGGGTCGCGCGGCGCCCGCCCGGGCGTTATCCGCGTCACGAGGAGGCGGTGGCCGCCGCGCTCAATCCCCACCAAGGACGGAGGCTCAAGGGTGCCGCCGCCCCGCCCCCGGCCCCGCCTGCGGCCCCCGGCCTCTCTCCTACGGTCAGCGACAAAGGTGCTCGAGGTGTTTGCTATTTGTGCTCTCTGATTTCTGCACGGGATCTGCGCAGTCTGTTGTGGTTGAACTACATGGGCCCCTGTCCCACCTGGGCCTCACACACAGACGCTTTGGCAGGAACAAGGATGTAGAGCCCCAGTCACACAGGGGATGGAAGGGATGGAATCACTGAATATGGTCGGTTGGAAGAGACCATTATGATCGTCAAGTCCGACCTTCAACGCAGCACTGCCAGGTCACCACTAATTCTCAGCACCAGGTCCAGGCCCTAGTCCAACCCACCTGCCATGTGCAGGGAGGCAGGGACATCTTCAACTACCCTGAACCTGTCAGGTTAGTTGAAAACCAACCCTCTTTCCATCCCCTCAGCCTTATCCCTGGCACATTCTCTCTGACTATTTTGCCATATCGCTTTAGACCTGTAGAATGAAGGACCTGTTGAAACTTCTGCTGGTCTATGCATGAGGAGTAGGATAGAACAGCAAAAACTACTTCTTCCTGATGTTCCAACAGTACTTCTTTCTAGCTGTAAAGGATGAAATTATATGCAAAACACCTAAGGACGGAGGCTTGGTTTGTCCGGAGAGAAGCAGCTTTACATTCCTCCTCACGCATGATTAACTCACAGCAGGGAATACAGAAAGGGAGATGCCAGAGTCCTAAATAAGTCACTGGGTTAAACTCGCTTAGGCAGAGAGCTTCGGCCTTCTCAGGAAAGACTATATTTACCTTCTTTTCAGTTGTTGTGGCCAGTTTAAGAATTTATTGATTGTTTTGCCAGGTATTTTGCCAGGGTAGAAATAACTGGATTAGTTCCCTCTGGCTCATCATGCAGCCAAACAAAAGCTAGTGCCAGTATGAGCGACATGTTGAGCACAGAGTGATGAGGAGCGGGTAAAACCTGCTTCCCTGGGCAGCAGTGCAGACTAACCCTGGTTTTAAATTATTAGCTAACTTTGTTTAGCATTGCAAAGGGTCCCCTGAAGGGAAAAAAAATGAGTGAAGCAATCTGCATGATGCTTCAGGTAGCAGCTTACTGTAATAAAAGAAATTCAAAGTGATGTTGACTGCAGCTGTCATGGGAGTTAGAGGTAAGTAATAATTACATAGTGAAACATAAGGGTAAGAAAATCTATCCTAGGAACATGGACAGCTGAACCTTATGGGGGAAGGGAGAAGAAAAAGCACAGGAGAGGTTAGAGAAGGATCTGAGCAAGGCTTTTTTTTTCATTCCTGAACTAGAACCAAAGGGCTGCAATTGTCCTGCCAGTGCCTGTTGTGACGAGTATGCACCACTGTATTATGTCTTCCTTGGATGGGATCCTTCTATCTGCTTTTGAGCTTTTAATAATCAATTATCATAGTAGCATTTATAATAAAGCAGAAAAAGCCACTTTTCTCTTTGCATGACCTTAAAGGTTTTGAAGGCAGGTTGAATCATTTACTAGATGTTACAGTGGCTCTTCTAGGTCCTCATTAGATCAGGATTCTTTTTGGTCACAGTGTTAAGAGCACTGGGTATTTAATCCTGTCTCTGATGTGTTCATGATCTATATAGGCAAAGAAGGTACAGGATGGCAGAAGAAAGAAGATTATTCCCTCTTCCTGCCCTAAGTTGTTTACTTATGTATTGTTCCAGAGAGTGGAGGCACAGAGAGGAAAAAAGATCTCCCCAAGGTCACATGGGAAGTCTCTCAGTGACATCTCAGTTTCATAGTTCAACTCTATTTTGGCAACGTTGGCATTTTTGATGAAGTGCGGTTTTCCAGAAAAACAAACCCTAGTGTTAAGGGACACAGTCTAAATAAATGTACCTGGTAACCTTTATACAGTTGCAACATACCTTCTGTGTGTACATTCTAATCACATCTAACTTTGGATTTGTATACAAAGCACATAATTAGATAAGTGTGAGATTCCTCAATGCTTGCATCTTTCCCATCGTCACAGTATCACAGAATTATTAAGTCTGGAAAAGACCTCCAAGATCATCAGATCCAGCCTGTGACCTGACATCTAGCTGATGCTAAACCATGGCACTAAATGCCACATCCAGTCTTGTCTTAAACACCTCCAGGGATGGGGATTTCACCACTGCCCTGGGCAGTCCATTCCAGTGTCTGATCACTCTTTCCATAAGGAAGGGCTTCCTAACATCCAACCTAACCCTCACCTATTGTAGCTTCAAGCCCTGCCCTCTCATCCTATCACTAGTTGCTGGGAGAAGAACTGGACCTGCACCTGTCTACAACTTCCCTTCAGATAGTTACAGAGTGTGATAATGTCCCTCCCGATTCTCCTCCAGGCTAAACACCCCCAGCTTCCTTAGCTTCATCAGCCTTTTCCTCCAGTTCCCCTCATTGCTCCTCTGGAGCTGCTCTAGCACCTCAATATCTTTCTTGATGTGAGGGAGCCAGAACTACTCCCAGTACTTGAGGGAGGCCTCACCAGTGCCCAGTACTGGGCAAGAATTACAACTCTAGTCCTGCTGGCCACACTATTGCTGATATAAGCCAGGATGCAGTTGGCTTTTTGTGCCACCTGGACACACTGCTGGCTCCTGCTGAGACGGTTGTCAACCAAACTGCCAGGTTTCTCTCTGCCGGGTCTTCCCAAAGCACAGGAATGTGGTTTCCCTGCTGTTTCTTTTTTATCAAAATCACAGCCTACACCTGATCAGAAACAGAAATATCACTTGAAAAACCCTAATAGTGGAACTCTTGCCCACAGCAAAATGTTGATGGTCTGATGGCCGTGACTGTATTCCTAAGGCAATCACTGTGAACAGTATAACCTAGCGGGGGAATAAATCCATTATGCCTCAATTACTTGGTCTGTAGGCCTGGTGGCAGGAAGACATAACATGAAAGGGGATCTTCTGGGCCTGTGTTACACCTGGTAGATGAGTGTTATCGAACTGCAGAGTAGGTGTACTCTAAGCACTCTTTTACATGAGGAAAAAGTTGACCAGCTTTGTAAAACAAAGAGAAAATAATTAATCTGCAGGAAATCACAAAGTGCTGACACAGGCAGTGCTGGCAGATGCTGAATTAAAGTTCTGGTCCTCTTATGTTTTAATTCTGTACTTATTGCTCTGGATGTTCCATTTGAAGGGAAATTTTATCACACAATTTATCACACAAATATCACACAATTAAAAGAAAATTATCTTGGAGGGGCAGTTTTGCAGGCTTGTTTTACTCCAGCTTTATCTGAAGGAGTGTTTATTATTTTTGACAGTTGGCCTAGTTCCTGACTTCTTGCTTAAAAAATACACAGCATTACACACAGAACACATTCATAATAGCTAACTTCTTTATAATGTAGTTGATACGGAAAACCCCAAATATACATTGCATGCATGTGCGTACAGGTTTGCAGAGTGGTCACCCTGCGGTCACGGTGGAAGTGGTAAAAGGAAGAGGTAAAAGGAGTGATACATTCTCCTCTGGAAATGAAGTTTTCTTAGTGACTTATCACAACAGTCTGCATTTTCAAAACAGTCATGACTTCTCTGTTTTGTGACACTCATGTGTGAGTCCCCATGCTGTCTCCAACTACTTGCACAGGCATGCAGAACCTAAGCAAGAAAGCATATCGGGGAGCCATGGCAAGTGAACAAATGGGGCTTCTTCCTGCCCTCCTGGTGAAATGGGATCTGTGGTTCAGTGTTTTGGAATGTAGTGCGATAAGAATGCAACATGATGATCTCTATTCATTGCTTAGATGTCAGAGGAAACAAATGGTTATAAAATTTCGTGGTTAGGAAAGTTACAGCACTCTGTAGCAGCTAAACTATATTAATAACTCTGGCTCATTTAAAATAGAAGCATCACCTAAGCAAAATGGTAACACAGAAATGGGGCAATACAGTACTTATAGGATACACACATCTGGCTCTTGCAAAGGAAAGGGCCTTCCTTCCTTTCCAAGCCCTCAGTGACTCTTAATCTCCTTGCAATCTCTCTTCTCTCCTCCATGCCAGTGTTCAGAAGACATCATAGGATCTCTGAAATCATCTTTGTAAAGTACAATTTTGACCAAAAATACAAAAGGAGAAAATGTCCTAATACATTTTTGTTAAATTTCTTTTCTATTTTCATATTTAAATTGTCAAATAAATATATTGAACATTCTGGGCCCCTCAGTTCAAGAAGGACACAGAGCTGCTGGAGGGTGTCCAGTGTAGAGCAAAAAAGTTGATGAAGGAAGTAGAACGCCTCCCTTATGAGGAAAGGCTGAGGGAGATAGGGGTCTCTTTAGCTTGGAGAAGAGGAGGCTGAGT